>JANQDE010000128.1:87364-232132 GCA_037157785.1 Cephalotes varians
CACACACACACACACACACACACACACACACACACACACACACACACACACACACACACACAAAAGTCCTCAAATAGGATCTCTCTTATAATTTTTTGGAGGAATGCAGTAATTATATAGCGTGCACGTGTGTAAAAATTCATGAAAATTCCGACGGAATGTTGGAATAAAGTTTGCGGCGGTCGCGCATAAAAATAATTTGTAGTAAATACGTACTTTTACATTTTTTCGGACGAAGGGTAAAAATGAGGTTCACGAACTCGAGGCTACTCGGTCGTTTTGCGCGCAAACGCAGGGTGTCCACAACTCTTTTCTCGGAGAGGACCCACAAAAACCGCCTGCAGCAGTCCGCAGGTGCAATTAGATGCGGCAATAAGATAGCCATTAATAGCTGCCACGACGTCGCGTAATTATAGTGATCGTACAGAGTAGAGTCATAACCACGCCAAAGCCGATTCGTCGAAAGTTACGTTGCCAGAGCGGTCGTTATATAAAAATCCGCACAGCACTAACACATTGTTCGAAGTCGCAATTGTTCGCAAACAAAAATACAGCTTGTATTTTTATTATTATCAGAAGATGTCTCAGTGTAAAATCAAACATTTTTTTTAGGATTATATCTCGCCCTGTTGCATAATATTAGTAATCTCTGCGCACATGTACTCTTTTTTTTAGCTGTATAATACATGTGAAAATATTAACATACTCCAATGCGATGACATCCGTTCGATCGTTCCTAACGAACTGCTTAGCCGTACTCGTGTTTGCCAGCTCGACAAACTCAGAAAATTCGTCGTTTCAACATCAAGCTATGAAAATCAAGCGAGTTTAAATTAGAATGTTTGCACGACCTTGCAGAATTCTGTTCATGATATTGTGGAAGCAGTGGCTATCCGTCGGGAAATGTCAAGCGATTTTTCGCGCGTAAAAGTTGTGTCATTGTCACTCTTTTTTTCGTCAATGGCTCTTGTCGCGAAAAAACCGCCCCTGCTCTTTTGCTCGGCCTTCCTCTAAAGGTATTCCATCGCTGCGTTATATTATTTATTGTATGTACGAAATTCTTTTCAAAGCCGAGAGTCTCGAAAGACTCTTCTCCATTTTCCGGCCACGTTATTGAATTCACCCTTGTGCACTCTACGAGAAAACACGCACACGCTCTGCCGAGTGTGTATGAAAAACGTATAGGCGTGTCTTCCATCTCGCGCTTGGTTATCAAACATTCCGGGACGTCGACGAGCTCTGAATCCATTTTGCATCGCATTCTCGATATAATCATTTTATTGTTTGAAGGAAGTGCTCCAAAATTATAACAAAGTTATATCTTGATCATTAAAAAATATTATAATATTAATATATAATATTAATAAATATAATGCTAAGATATACTGTAGATTCCAGCTGAGCGCAAGGGAGACGTGCTACCTGATAAATTTTTCAAAAACAACGGCGCAACCCGGAGAATCCTTTGCCGCTAGCCAGTCAAGTTTTCATAATTCCCGGCAGCTCTTCCTTCCGCGATAAATCCTAAAGAAGAGTCCTTTCGTGCTGCTGAAAAGAATAGTCACCCGCGAGGGGGTCGTTTCCTGTCCTCTCACGAAAAAGATAATGCTGCTTTAACTCCGGAACACCCAGGCAGCCGCGTTGGGGGTGTTTCATTACTTTTTCGCGGCTCATTGTTCCAAAGCAGCGTGGAAAATGCGTCCGGTGCCCCGCTTTCTCTCATTCGCGCAGCCGGCCGCTTACGTCTCTGCGATATAACTCAAAACCTGAATTTAATCCAGCTTCCTAGGGACTGGTAGCCGACTGGACAAAGTTATTAGTCGCATCGACGCGCACGGCGAACTCACGACTCGCATTCAACGTCTGGGATTAGCCGCTTTGTATGCCGAATCTAGCTCCTGCTAACTCGGCGCGGCGTAACAATGAAATTTCGCTAGTGCTGGAGCTGGAAATCCGAAGGAATGCGACTCGCCCGGGAATTGGGCTAATTCTCGAAGCGCGAAACCCGATATGGCTGCTACGTCAAAGTGGCACAACGATATAACTATGCCGATCTAGAAAAGGAATCTAAAAAAGAGTCACTTTGATACACATCGCAACATATCTCCGAATCATGATTGATCCTTCACCGGATTAATGTAAATGAGTTTTTTCTTGAGAAGATATCAAGTATTATGCTTCCAATTTTTCCTCGTAAGTTTAAATAGAGAAGTTACGCTTTATCGCAGAGACCAAGTCTTCCCCAATAGTTCAAATTTGAGAACGGTGGAATACGATCTGCGAGCAATACGTCTTTCAAACTGGTCGATTTGCATTTTTCCCACGTTCGCCAACGGGCAGGGAAGGAAAGAGGAATGAGAAGCGGGTATTCCGATATCTTCCATTTCGTTTCCAATCGAGGAATCGCAATAAGAGGAACCGCCGTCGCTGCTTCTTCGAGTAAGCAAGTCGTCGCAGAGCGCGACCGTGCTTTCGCTAGAGCACGAGTCTGGCGGAAGACATACGGGAAAATGCAGGATGCCTTGGAGGGACTACGGCGAGTTACTCTAATCGAATGTAAATGTTGCGGAAAACCGAAGCTCCTTATCCGGTTCGGAACCGCTTGAGAGCGATATCGCGGTCTCTGAACAATTTCGTCGACAAGTAACAGGCAAATGTGCTGTGCATGTACGCAAACCAAAATCAGACTGCGAAATCGCATTCTCTCGATCATTTTATCAGAATTGTTTAATATTTTATATCTACCGACGCATATATTTTGCAGCGAAATATGGAGAAATTTGCGAATATCACATTCGAGCTCTTACAGTATATAAAAAAAATCTTTAGACAAGGGACCATCGATTTCTTTTGCATCTCTACAAAAAACTACCAATAAAATCATAAAAGTCTTAATCTGTTTCTTTCTTATCTTTTTCTTTCGAAAGAATAATTCTTATTATAAAAATAGATGAAGATTCTCTCTAGAAATCTCATTGAATTAGTTGGGTCACAATTGCTCGACGTGTCCTGTATCGCTGCCCTAATTCTCTGCCTTTCACGCTATAGGCGTTGTACCAAAGTAAACATTATACCATCGAAAACCGCAAACATTTACTCCGTCGGGATACACCTTGCGTCTCTTCTACTCATCGCCTTTGGCCACTGTGTTTACAAACTGCTTCGTACTTATGGAAAACTATTATAATAACGTCACATTGGAAATTATTTTATTATTATATAATATCGCTTTGGATTTTTGAAAATAGATATTTTAAAAGAAAGAAACAAGAAATGTACTTGAGATATTTGTTCACTTTTTTGGATCTCTTTGCTCCATTTATATACATTAATATTGTCGGATATTAATGTATATAAATGGAATAAATTTTTAAAGAAAGAAATTGAAAAAAGTTTGCCTTTAATGAAGAGATCATCGCAAGTGTTCGAGGATGGATTAGCTTGCAGCCAAAAGATTTTTTTCGAGAAATACAAAAGCTGTTAATATTTTGAAAACTAAACTATGTTGAAAAATAATGTGACGTACATGTATCTTTTATTTTTTATATAATTATTGAATTATAATTTAAATTTGAACGCTCCTCGTATACTGCAATATTTTTTACGATCGTCAATCATTTTGATAACATCATATTTTTACAACAAATGAAATTTCATCCTTCCGAGTTACATTATATTTAAACATTCTTTTTTTACGTGTCTAACTGAGATTCACTGCATATGAAAAACATGAAAATTCACGAACGGAAAAAGATTTTTTTAAATGAAATAGTTGAAATAGCTTTTGGCGCATTGTGTTACCTTTTTATGACGTTTTTAAGATTCATCTATCAACATTTTGATAGCAAAAAAAAAAATAAAATCCTATATATAGATTTTTTTATTTTTGCTTTTACATTTTTTTTGGTTGTTTTGTATTTTTATAATAGCTTTTTCTTGTTATTTTTTCTTTCTGACATTTGAAAAAAATAAACTATATGTCAAAATAATACATATAATATTTTCAACAAAAAGACACAAGCTAGGAACATACAGAATATTTAAAAGAATTTAAGTCAGTATTATTATAATTTGTTCGAAAAATTTATTTTATCGTGAAACTATGATACTATTTAGAGAGTTTTATTTTATATGATTTATTCCTCACGTGAGGAAGTTTACGAGCACCCTATATATGGCAGAGTAATAACAGCAGAGAATCTTATCAGCAGACCATGATCGAGTAAATATCGTCGACGGAAAAGCGTTTATGATCTTGCTTACGGCTGGCCATTGGACATCACTTATCACGTTATGATCGTCTAGGTGGATTCAAGATGATTTATGCCCTTGAGCAAATTAAAAATATTACGTGCCGAAAATAACGGTAGAAGTTAATGGTAGAAGCACAGCTTTCGTTAAACGTTAAAACGCTCAGCGCTAAAATATCAATCTCTTCTTGACCAACCACTTCCACTCTTCGATCGATCAATTGAAATCCGAGGCACAATGTAAAGGGACTGTAAAGAAAAAGAATTTAATCGAGATGTTTAATTCCGTGCTATAGTAGAATCGTTAATTCATGTACGTGAACCGACTCTGACGAGTTGATGTCGTCTCGCGATCGATTCTGTTCCTCCGAGAGGATCCAAGACGCTTAATTGGAACCAGTACTTCTTCGAGATCATCAGAGGAAGAGGATTTCGTGAGACAGACAGGAGTGTGAAAATCTCCGTTTTAAAGAGATTTCCGCAGCGAGGAAATTTATCTTTCTCTTGAACCACATAAATAAAGACATTATTATTCATAGAATTTTCAGTCGCATCGTGATAATAGGAAATCCAGTTTAATGCCTTCTACCTTTTCATAGATTCCTTTCGGATGAAATTTTGCGGTATAAGGACCAAAGAGATTCTCGCTAAACCATTATACATCGCGATTCATCCGCCGTGGCACTTCAAATACTCGATGTTCTCGCTTTTAGTTTTTATATCATGATAAAACTGTAAAAGCCGTGGAGAGAGAAGCGTATTTCACGCTGTCCAAACGAACATCATTAATCTTTTGCAAGCTTGAGATGAAAGGTATGACACAGTTTAAATTTTTTGATAGTATCACAGTAATTAGTTGTGCTATCAATTACAATAATAGACATATGATTTAACATGTGTATATTTATTGCATTTTGCAATTAATCAGATTTGTCCGTCTGAAAAATGAGCATGATTTTTGTGCCTCAAAATTATATAAAATTATATAAATTATAAAAAAGACACGCTATGTAAAATCTACCTTTTTGCTGTTTGTCGGTTGCTAATATCGTATTCCGGTATTTCAAATATATTTGATAATAAAATGTAGTAATCCCGTACGTTGCTTTCAATAAAGCATCCGGAGAACAACGGTCTGAAAACGGCTGTTCTACTAATTGAGAGATCGTGAAGCTGAATTCACGTTACCCACCGGAGGACCAACTAAATCAACCGAATCGATCGACACGAGAAGCGATGTTCGCGCCGAGTTTTTGCACCCCTCCTTGCAGGAGTCAGCATTTCACAACGAAATGAAGAAAAGAAGAGGAAGGAGAGGGAGAGGGACGATGTCGTTTGGTGGATGGTCCCCCTCCCCCATTGTCCTGCGGGAGCATTTACATTACACCTGAACATTGACTCGTGGTCACGATTTCGTTTCCACTTCGTGCTACTTGGGCCTTCTTTCTTCAGCCAAGATTCCAAGAGAGTCTTCGGATTCGCGCAGCATTCGGGAGAAAGGACAAATAGATGCGAAAAAAAGAAAGGCGAAGTGAGGCGAGAAAAAGGAAGAAGAGATTCTTGTTCCGCGATATCGGAGAGAGCCACGACCCTGCCGCCTATTTGTTATTGTAATCTGCATCACTATGGATGAGACACGGGTAATGGGATCTTGGGATTTACCGGGCGAACACGACGAGGTGGTGGGTGAAAGGGACCCTCTCTGTTCGGCACTTTGTAACCGGCACGCGAATACTTTCGACCGGTGCTCGAAGTGTCGCTTTGTATAATAATATTATATGCGTCGAAAAGGAAATATTGAAATGATTTGCAATGTTTACGTAATGATTGCTTCCCTATATTATTTAATATAATTTGCCTTTGAATTACCGATGCAAATTCATAATTAAACGGAACTGATATCACCTTGCAACCGATTTATGAAAATATGTCTCGCTGTTAGAAATAGAACGTCTAACACGCAGAAATCGCGCAATGTTTTATCGAGTCGACGTTTAAATTTAGAGCTCCGCCAAGAAGAGAGTTTTGTATGTTCTAAAGGGAAGGCTCTCATTCGATCACTATTATTATATAAATGCTATCAATATTTCTTCCTACGACTTTCTTGATGCCCTCGCAGTAACTTTCGGCATAAACATTATTCGTATTCAAAGTGCGCGCGAAGTTCATAACTGCGATATACTACATAACATTTCATAAATGTTCATATTTTGCATTTTATAATTTTGATGTTGCATCAATATTTTGTAAAAAAAAGTATTTTGTACTAAGTTTTTTTTGCGATAATTCCTTGTTTTGTAATAGCTAAATGAAGAAGACAAATTTTTCGACAATTCTTGCTGATTGAAACATGTAGTCAGCATATTAGAATGATCCACGCTTAATGTTTTTGATTAGCATTTAAATTAAGCTCTGATCCGCAATTTATTTTGAAAGAAACTTAAATTATATAAAATATTCTATGTGCGTGAACGATGAATCTCCGGAGACACTGGCGCGTTGGTAGCGTCTTATGGCAGACGGTGAAACTGCGCCCCTATTTCATTTCAGTGGAACTTCTGTTATCATAAATCATGATTTATCACCATTGCGTATAGATTGTGCGCCATCAGCCAGCCATGTACGTAAACGTGAGTGTCCTGAATGTTGGTTTTTACCTAGACTACCATGGTTGGGCATCAGCTCGCCACTTGGAAATGGCCTTTCGTTGTCCAACCTCTCGAGACGTTTCCTGATAATTTCGCCGATCATGTATTCTTGATCGCTATCAGTTGCACTTTAGTGCTTGCAATTTAAATTAAAATTAAAAATATTTTTCCGTGTTTTATTTTAAATTATTTCTATTAACAAGAATTTTTATCTTTGAACAACATTTTCCACTCTCCTTCGTATTTCTTCTCGACTGTAGTAGATTACATTTGAGCATAATTATTATATAGATCTAATATCTTAGCCATCGTATGAATTATCTGATTGCATTAGCCAGGTACTCGTCCTACGTTATAGAGCTTGGTTTAAAATCTTAAAAGCACCGGCGTATTTACGAGCGGGTAGTCTCCTGATAACACGTTGAGCTAAATCTACTCTCGTTTATGATCTACATCGTGTACGCTATAGACGCTGTAGATACAAGCTTGTTCGGTATGTACACAAGAATCGATCGTATTATTAGCCACCGTTGGTACGGTATATCGGCGTTTTAGGGAAGCAACGCACCTACTTTTCTGAATATCATGAATATCACAGTACATAAATCAGTCAAAAGTCAGCAAGATTAATGCCATAATATCTTCGAAGAAGATAACAAATTAATAACGATAAATTCGTTCATATAATCTGATTTCTGATTGTGATAAAATTTCTGTGTCCGATGTAAGATTGGCGATATTATTATAGATTTCTTGCAACTTGTTGAAACTAAAATTCTATTTACAACATTTGCTATATTGCAAGAGGCTTATGGAGATAAGAGATTAGCTATTAGAGAAAATCTACCATGTGACACGTTCGATATACATTAGAGCGTGTAGATATAAACTCGTTAAGCGCGTACTCGGCCGAGATATCGCTCGTTCTGAGCTTCAACATGTTACGCTCTGCTACATAGAATTTAATAGTAGTAGCAATAGTAGTAGTTGTTTCGACAATCGTCACAGACCGTAGTCTCGTTAGCGTGTCGATCACCTAATGTCGTTTCTAGGATCATCAAGTATTTCGTAGAAATCGTCCAACTAGTAACAGCGCCTGTGAAAAGGTCTATCCACGGTTTTCTCACTAAAAACCAAATGTTATGGGATTTTGTCACGCAATGAGAATAAACGAGATAGACACGACACTCGACCTCGATCTGCATCCCAAGAGTCGCAGCACGATATTCACGCGAGTCCGATAGAACGTCCGACGGCGGCACGTCGATACGGACCTTTATGGAGGCGCATACTTTTTCAACGATCGCCTTGCATAAATCAAGGGTAAAATCAATTTCGCGTTTTCCCCGGGGCCGTGGCCCGTTATTCGGTGGGAGTGTGCGCGGAAGCGCGCAACCGAGCCGGGGTTAAGCTATACATGCCATTCCGCATCGTCGGTACCGACATCAGCCAACATCACCGGCGGTATAAAGAGGCTATTTGCGCTGATGAACGTGGTGGCCCTGGGCCACGGCAAGATAGATCTCTTTCGCGTGATGTGTTTGTCGAACCCCCGTCATACGTTCGGTCGCCACGTTCTTTATGTACCACATACAGTGATATCGCAATATATAATACATAATGCGCGTCATAAATCTCAGAAATCTCGTAATGTCTTATGTAATTATTATCCGACGTGAACATCTCGCGTGATCGTGTTTCAGCCTCGCTATTGTTTAACTCTTTCCGTTACGGACATGGACACTTTAATATGAATGTTTCTCAAGCCTAAGTGTAGGATTACGTTCTATTAGCATTGCTAAGCAATCGACGATACAAAACGATAATATCTAACACAGAGAAACATTCTTTACTCTTATGTGACAATGTCAAGAGAAAATTTCTAACTAATGTGTTTTATGAATTTAGTTTTTTTTATACAAGACATTGAGGAAGTATTTTTTATTATTACCGAAGAATGTGTGTGTGTGTGTGTGTGTGTATATGTGTGTGTGTGTGTGTGTAAAAAATATTTTTGTGATAAGATGTTTATTTAATATTTTCTTACGCTATAAAAATCGAAATAAAGGATAAATTAAAAAAATACTTCATTGCGATAATTACTGTATTAATTATTGAACGATAGAAGCATCTAATTCTTTCCTGTTATATATATGTATATCATTTATGATTTATTCATCTGTCGCATGCATCATTACGATTTCCTCGGACGATTTCGCTAATATTCGTCACGCGTTTCTCACCAATGACGCTGGCCACACAACATGTGATGCAAAGAGACATAAATTAGTATTGTGTCGCCGCGTATATTCACCATCAGTATGCGTTATCCGCGATGTACATGTGGCACCGAAATACGTCATAATTTAATCCCTAATCGGATAGTCGAGAGAGTATCGTAAGTGAGCATGAGTGGCCACAAAATGGTTTTCGATTCTCCTTGTTACGTTTAATCTGAAATCAATGCATCGACTGCGTTATCGTCATCATTACATTGCTCTACCCGGATTTATTTTTCCATTTTTACTAGTGATATTTCTTTTTTTACATGAAATGTTACGAAATGTGTATCTGAGAGAGAGAGAGAGAGAGAGAGAGTGTGTGTGTGTGTGTGTGTGTGTGTGTGTGTGTGTATGTTTTACTACATTAAATAAATCAAATTAAAGAATAAATGAAATAATAAAATGCTTACAAATTATTTTCTTATTTTTATAATATATGTATATATATAAATCTAAAAAGTCAATAGAACATATATAATATCACGTTTTAATTAAAACTATCCAAAGTACAAGGCTGACAGCTCTAATTTGTTTAACGTCAGATGTAATCGCAGAGACATTTCATAATCCAGAATGAGCCCCTGAGGTAAGAGTAATAATTTATGAAAGAGGTCTGGGGTCGAAGAATGATCCTCGAAACTAAAGTTTTCTCATCCTATTGAGTCCGGAAAATCACAAACATAAAATATTGCCAATCTTTCTCAGGTCGTTCTCAATCGTTCTCAACTGCGCATCATTTCACGCAAACGATATTCTTATGATTCTTTTATTTTCACGCCGCAATTTATGTTATTCTTTTATCACATTTCTCTCCTCTTTTCCGTTGTTCATTTACAAATTAATCATTATGTTAGATGAGGAATGAGATTGTTCTACTTGTTAACATAACATGCTAAATTGTAAACAGTTTTTTATTTTTTGTTATATACGATTTTGTTCTTTGGCTCAAAGTTTGTGCAATTATTTGTGAATTATTATTAAAACATTTTAAACGAATAGTATTTTTAACACTAAAATGTAACTCGAAATCTAACATAAGTTGATAACTTAATAATTTGAGAAATCCTTGAGAAAATCACAGACATTAAATTATTTTTCTTTTTTTCTAATTGCAAGTGATATTAGTCTTCCTTTATTTTTACGCACTTCTGCTTACTTGACGTTTTCGCTTGCACCGTTGTCTCTCCAATCTCTGAGTTAGCTCAGCCGCGGATTAATTAACGCCGAAACGCGCGAAGGGCATATTTTAATTCCCCTCGTTTTAATTACGAAAAAGGTGTTACGTAATTTGAACAAGGAATAACGCAGCTGCTTGAGAGAAAGTTTCACAAAAACATCCCCGTTGGCGCGATTTCTTTGTCGATAGTTTTGACTGGTAAGATTTTCGCTAGTTTGCTCTCTCGCACGTTGTGTTTCGCGAAGTACTCATCTTAATTCCGACCTCAAGGAATGACACTTCGCGGGAGTTCCTCTATACATTTCGGTTTGTTCGGGTCAACACGTTTTATCCTCTAATCCACGAAATATTTTCCGCCAGGGATATGACGTCAAAGTTATTTGTTGAGTTCACGGTTCACTGCCAAATCGGAAATAGAATCGTTATGTTTCTTGATATACCGCACGACGCCTTCAATTTCTGTAATCCTGCTATTTCTGCGCTTGAAAATTATTCTCGAGGGCAACACCCGATGGGAATCGACTTGGAAAAGTTGCTCCAAAGTTTATTTAGGATGCATACCAATTGAAATATCAGATTTGGTGTGTTTGGTATGTTTCATTAGCAGCAATTCTAACATCAGGCACGTGTGCAAGGAACATAATAACGATAATAATTTGCAACGAAAATTTATAAAAAGCAAACATAGACTCGATTTTCTCTCCGATGGAATTTTGTAACGTAAAACAAGTAAAATATATCGCTAAAAATTATGGACAAGAAGATGTAATTTTCTTCGCTTCGGACCCGTCTCGTGTATTGACCGCGACTTTTACATTCTCGTTGCGAGATTTCAAGAGAAAGATCTACAAAATTTACGTTCAAATTACTCCCTTCATCGTTGAACGAGTGAGGTGCAAACAGCCGTAAAACTCCGACTATTCAATTACAGCCACGCTTGTGCCTTCAAGTCACCATTACCGCCGACCGGCGGCACCATTGTCGGCGAGTGGTAAATTTCGTTTCGCATCCCCAGCAGGGGCGAACGCGTTCGGAGTAAATGCAGCCGGGCGATGCAGGGAACGTCGTTTAAAACATCATTAAACAGGGTGACGCTGAAAGGCGGTTCGTGGCTGGTCCCACGGCACGGCACAGCAAGCGCCGCACCGCACCACGTCGCCGTGAGTCATTCATTATCATTATCGACCGATCCACTAATTGATTTATTCGATTAAACGAGGATAATGACCAACCCGCAGGATTTACAGTTGGCCGACTTTATCGTTTATTTATCATAGAGCATCCGTTCCGCCATAGCGGTCGGAAATATCTGTCAATTCGGTATCCGATACGGAAGAGAGCGGTTCGCTGCCGATGTACAGTAGAATAATGTCGAAGATTAAAGATAGGATTAAGAGTTTCCTAAAGGTAACAATGAATCCTGCGATCTTCTACCATCGAGAGAGATTGGGTCTAGTTAGTTGTAAGTTTTCTTGAAACTTGAGAGAGTTATTAGTTATTTGTTCAATTGATTAATATGTGTTATTTTAGATTAGACATCGCGTTACTTGTTACATAAAATAAGACAAAAATTCTTAATATTAAATTATAATAAAGAACGATATAAGACGATATAAATAAATAAAGACTTTAAAAAATATTAAGCAATGATACTTACGTAAATGAGCACGTAAATAATATTTACGTGCTTAAATTTGATATTTTGCGAATTGTTAGAATTAATTCTGTGAATTTAATGGAATAACAATTAAACAATTATAATTTACTACTATTTATTCGCATGTACTTAAATTTTTTCTGCACTGTACGATATAAAATTTAACTACAGAAATAAATTTTACTTCGGGAATAGAAAATGTAAATAATTTAAGATAACATGGCTTAAAGCCAAATTTTATGAATCACCTTTAGCATGAAAGTTTTCTCGGGATTTACTATTGATTTTACTTTTCGAAAGAATCTCTTTTTACCGTTAACTTTTATATTTTATCGACGAATATATAATTACTACTAGTAAAAAAGATGGATTAATTTAATAATTATTATAATTGATATAAAGCTTGAATTGTGTTTGATTAGCTTAATCATCATTTTGAATAATATCAAAGATATTTATTCTAAAACTTTCGATCTTCAATGAATGTCTTAATTTAAAAGCTTCCAAAATTGAATGATATAAATTTATAAACGAAAAAAAAATGTTTACTATCATTTGTTGCATGAAATTTTTTATTTCAATATTTGAATCATATTCAATCTATTGATATACTTTTAAAAATTATTTTCGTTCGAGATTGAATGCCTTGAAGACGAACTTCACATAATTAATGCAATAACCGCCTTTGCATCGGAAATATCCATCTAAATCATTCGAACTTCTCTCCATCTGTTATTTTCTTAAGAGGTCAGGTCACGCTTTTATTTATTTTTTATATCCATATAAGAATCTGTTGGTGAAACAGAATTTGCAAAAGCTCGCAAGAAAATTGTAAATAATTCAAGAGACGGTGGCATCAAGCCAAATGGCCAGATCTGCTCATCCTCTATCTACTCGGTATTTTTTTCTCGCGTCTTTCATCCCCGCCATCCGCACCGATCTCATAGCCCTCCATCGGAGATGGTCACCATCTTGGCTCTTTCCCACCTTGATGGTTTATTAATCTTTAATAGGTATAACTTCCAACAGCGAAAGAGTTTTATATCTTCGAACATTTTACGCGGCGCTTTTCTTTTTCATTGAATCATCCCGGCGCCATCCCCGGCTGCTTTCACACTGTTACTCTTCCACCACGTTCCTTTCTTCTTGAGTGGCATTTCCTACGGTCGACTCAGATATAAAATGATAAAGCGATTTAGCTATATGTAGCCTGAATTCTTCTCAGTCAAATCATATTCTGCCTGAAGATTTCTCTTTTGAAACTTCATCAATAGTTCTATTGAATTAAATGTCGATAAAATGTTTATATCTTGAGAAAAATAATTATTTTTTAACTTGTCAGTTGAAATTAAATTATTTGACGACTGAATCTGACGACTGAAACAATAAAAGTACATTAAAT
This sequence comes from Cephalotes varians, assembly GCA_037157785.1. Taxonomy (NCBI): domain Eukaryota; kingdom Metazoa; phylum Arthropoda; class Insecta; order Hymenoptera; family Formicidae; genus Cephalotes; species Cephalotes varians. The sequence goes on from JANQDE010000128.1 coordinate 100,781, forward strand.
AATATGTAACATTATCGAAGATAATAGCATTCTGATGTAGTTATAAAATTTTCAATGATTACTGTATCAAAGAACACATTTTATCTTTTATATGATTTATATTACGAAATTCTTTTCTCGTTTAAGATATCAATTTGCTTAAGATTTTGAAATTTTGTCTGATAATATAAAAAAATCATGTTTATAATGTCAATTATGTTCTGGGATGATTTTATCCAAAAACATTGATGTGTGCGATCAATAAGTAGACATAATTCTTTTTTTTAATAGCAAATTTACAACTGGGACAGAGGTGTTCAAGTACCTTGCAACTGGCGTGCTTTTCGCTTTTACGCTCTATAAAATATTTGCATGATTCCCCATGACGCGTCCTTTCTCATCGCTATTCACATTCACGATACACCTCCAGGGAATAATTTTGCACGAAACCTGCTAAACGCGTAAAACAACCCTCGAAATTACTAACCGTACTCACATTTACAAGTATACATTAGGTTTACAACGAGCTTTGAATTATACGTTTCATTTTTCTTTTCCAATTTACATAATATTTACTCTTTGCTTTTATTGTTTTATTATTTCATTCTAGTTAATGAGTCTGGAGATACATCTAGAAATACATTAACATTTTTTAATTAAGAAAATTGAATATTATTTTTAGCATTGTTCATATATTCTTATTATAATTATTATGGGAGATAAAATTTCAGATAGCTTGTTTAATTTTGTTAAATGTATATTATCAAACATGGTTTTACGAGCACTGATAAAATTTGCATAACTCTCTGATCAAGAAAATTTGCGGGAAAATGAAGCGAAGAAAATAACGGCAAGAAGTTATCTTGAAGTTACTGGCTTTACCTTAGCAATGGCTGCGCCTTAATTTTTTTTTATGTGTATCAATCATCCCACTTAATTTCCCACGGGCATCGTGCCATAGAATTAGTCAGTTCGGACTGTTCACGTGCGGAATTAAGTTCGTGGATTTTTCCGTACACGCGAGAACCTACCTAACGTGACCGCGCTAAGATTTCTTTCGCTACGAGACGAAGAGATTCACCTTGTTGACATTAAAATGCAAACAACGATCACGATCTGCAGAATTGTTAGAGAAATTATTCTTACGTTATTTTACAGAAGAATAATATCTCAGAATAAAACGTTTCTCTTTTGTCGTCGTCGCACAATTCACTGAATTACACATCTAATTTTGTACGAGATAATATTTTTTCATGAAACGTACAATTAAGCTGGCAATTAACTTGTATTACTAATTTATATTTTAGTTTATTATTTATAGCAATATTATACATAGAATATATTAATTTTACGTTTTGCGCTTTTAATTTTTCAAAATTATGTGTGATAGAATTATATCAAGATATAAACATGCTAAGATATAGCATAGTACAACACACGTATATATATATATATATATATATATATATATATATATATATATATATAATACAGAGATAAAAATATTGGAATAAAGTTTAACGTTGTGATTTTCCACGACGCCGTGCCTCCAGGACGTATAACGCAATTTCACGCTACACAACGTCGAGCGTCGTGCTTACAGCGAATTATCCTGCCCCATGCGTGCGCATCGATAACTAATGCGAACGCAATCGCAACATGACGCCAACAATATAGCCGAAATCCCACTATCACACTAGGGACGAAGCAGCGCGAAAGATTCGAACGTGTTCTCGTGTCCCTCAGGAACCCGTCATAATTTCGTTAAGTGTGCTCGGGCCGACCTAACTCTGCTAAACGTATTTATCGAACCCGTTCACGTTTATATCGGTTATTAATATGGCTCTCGGCGTACCTCTTATGACCCTGTATCAGGTCGTTAATATACTTCGTTCGATTCACGCATAACTGTTTACTTTACGCTTACTTATACTATATGATACGCATACATAAATGGAGAACAGTAAAATGAGTTTCTTCAGATTTATGTCAATTATGTGATTATTGCAATGACGCAATGATTACTAGTATCTCGATACGAACTGAAGTTCTGTGCTTGCATTGGGACAAGTGTTGCGTTTTTCGCTTTCTTAAAAAACTAAAGAACAGATAAACTTAAAATTTCAACTGATTAGGATAAAGTTGAATCATGAGATCGCTCAAATTTATCTTCCGGATTAGAAAGCTTTCCTCTTTCGCGAACGCAGCTCAGACGTCGTTTAATTCTCAGCTAATTAAAACGCTACACCGATAATTTAAACGTAGATATCTCTCTGTCTTTCTTTCATGCAAAAACGCATGGTTTCCTTAGAGAAGAACGAAAAAAGATCGTTCCAATCCACACTATGAATTGTCTTCTTCTTATTTCGTTACTTTCTTGATGCCGTCTAAATTCTTCACCGCCTTTTCTTTGAAGGGACGAAGGACGCTTTGTTCGGGCGCCTCTTCAACAGCGTTTACTCTCGCGTGCTTCCGTTTTTGAAAGTGTAAGTTATGTTTTTAGTGGGTGCTTTGCTTTGTGTTTCTTTGCTGACATAAATTATGTCGCAGATAAGAATTAATTAAGCTAATTAATTACTAGAGCACACCGCCTTTTTTGCTTTAAGGGGGGATTTATTCTAACGATAATCATCTGTCCTACCAAATAATTCTTGTACAATGTAAATTACAATTGAAAGTAACATACACGTTTTATATACATGCATATATATATGTACTTTATGGTATACAATTACAACCTTTCTTTGTCATTTAATTAAAAATCTTTCGAAGCTATTAATTATGGTAAAATGAGAAGTGTTTTTTGAGACGATGAGGATATCATATGAATATGTCGCGCATAACGTTCACAGAAATTCCAGAAACATGACCGATTAAATGAGATTTATAAATGTGGCGGTTGACGTACGGTGAGCTTCATTACGTTCGAACAATTGAAAATTGCACGCTTTCGCGGCCACGCAATGCGGTACTTGTTTTCCCAAATAATGCTATTAACTATGTCGACGTAGAGGTGATGGCCGCAGGTGCATGTATATGCCAACAAACAGGAAATCGTGATGCAGCGGAATACTGTACTGTGTACCAATTTCAGTTCGAAATTTCATTTTACTCAATATCAGCGATGTAGTATTGAATCATAAATTAAAAAGGAACAATATTGACGAGAAAATTGTTAATTTGTATTTACAAATTTTTTTAAAAATCAATTATATTAAAATAGCACTTTTTATTTATCTGAGTAGACAACTTTATCTATTATATTTTTTATTATATTTATATTAATTAATTAAAATCTAAGTTATTAATTATATTACAGTATTACACTAATAAAAAAATTATAATAATGTGATATATAAAATAACGTTTTTGTTTATGTACTATAAAAAGAATCTCTTATGGATGCTTTTATATCTTAATCTACATCTCTCAAAAATAAAATTTCTCTAACTAAAGATTTGACTTTAATTAGTTTTCAAAAATAAAATGAAGAATATATACTATTTACGTGATGTTTTCTGTATTTTTTTCTTTTTTTTTGTTTATGTGTTTAATTAACACATTGTTAACTTTGAAAATCAAAATTACACATTATTCATACATTCTCAATACGCAGTTCTATTTGGTACAATACTACGCTCGTCTAATTATAATTCCGGTCCTTAATTTAATGTCGTAAATTGAATTCGGTACCAACGAAATGGACAAAGTTCGGCGAACCGTTTAATAGTTTTGAAGTGCGGCCCTCGATTTTAATGGGCTCGCCGCCGTTCAGCAATTCCATTTAGTAGAGATATTTTGCGTGCATTTGCTCACGACAAAATTCACTTCCGTCGTCATATCTTGCAACATATTTATATAAAATACGAATGCAAAATTACAAAGAATTACAAAATTAGTTTTTACGAGATTACTTATCGTGATCTTAAATAATATACCGAGATGTCATTATATATTTTATTATTTTTTAATTAAGCAGTATAATTTATGTGTGGGACTACTGTCTTCACATTTTCGCTGTTGACGGATTTGCTATACGACTCGCATAAACAGTAAAAATACAAGGTGGCTGTAGCACAGTGATTAGTGCGACAGCTTATACTTTGAATGATCCAGGTTCGATTCTGCCTCATCGCGCCACAATATTTCTCTCTTTCATCGACATAACAAGACTTCGACCTCTACGGCCAAAACACTCTCCTGACCGGGGGACCGTTCACCAGAGGCTCTAACAATCACAATCAATCCCGAAGACGAGCCAGTGACGATGCAGTAGTGGATACGCGAACCCTACATATGTATAGCCAGGTGGAACAATCTACACCTAAAATTTAGCTTGGTGCGGAAATCCATATCCAAGAAATCCAAAAATTGAATTTAAAATCAACTGTCAATTTTTTTAAAACTCATGGGGAAAGTATTGTGCGCGGCTTCTGACATGACGGGCATGCATGACGCAAATGCAATTGAACAACTTGGCTGTATTGCATATCTATGCGGATTTGCATTCTGCGAAGGACATTGGCGATAATTTAGATAAATTTGAATAAATTTATAAGCAAGAATCAGTGGAGAGCCTCCACGTTTACAATTGTTAAGATTACAGATTATTTAATTAGTAATTAAACTAGTAACAAAAAATGTACTTCATAATTTCATTAGCTACCCCTCTTTCCTCCAGTCGACAAAAATTTTCATCCACGGACAAGACAAGTCGCCGGGCCTGTGTATGGCGAAATAATATGTACAATAATATGTACAATATTTTCGTTCGTATTTTTCATTTTCATCTTGATTTTAATTAAACTGTTTGCTGCGATTTATCTTACAAATGAACCTCGGGGAATGTCAGGCACTAATTTTTTTCAGATTTTTTACAGTTGTTTTTCAAAGTATGAAAAAATCTGTCATTGTTTTTAGCTTAAATTTATTTTTTTATTTTTTGGAGAAATTTTTTTACACAATACACGACTTTACATATGTTTAGAGTATTAATTCATAAAAAGAAATATACCCGATTTTTTTATTTGACACACATATAGAACATCAAAATAATAGTTTATCTATTTTCTTCTTAACGAACATTAAACACTTTTAGAAAATGTAAAGTTAACAAGTAAACCTCGGGGAACATCAGACGCGGATTTTATTTTACCGTTTTCGATGTCAAAGTATGAAAAAATCTACCATTATTTTTAGCTTAAATTAATTTTTTTATTTTTTTCTAAATTTTTTTAATTTTAAACATTGTACACGACTTTACATGTATTAAGAACATTATTTATTAAGTATTATTTCTTTGAATGACACACATATAGAACATCAAAATAAGTTTATCTATTTTCTTCTTAATGGGCATCAAGCAGTTTTAAGAGTGTCATTCAAAGAAATACTTAATAAATAATGTTCTTAACATATGTAAAGTCGTGTACAATGTTTGAAATTAAAAAAATTTAGAAAAAAATAAAAAATTAATTTAAGCTAAAAATAATGGCAGATTTTTTCATACTTTGACGAAAACTGTAAAATAAAATCCGCATCTGATATTCCCCGAGGTTTACTTGTTACTTACATTTTCTAAAAATTCCATTTCTTGTGACGAACTTTACAAGAACGTTTCTCATGGTATTCCAGTGATTATGTTAATGGCGATAATTCTTTGAGACTTTAATAATATAATAAAAGTCGGCTAATATGTGAAACGTCATGCAAGCACCATGTTATGCATTGCCACGATGGCGACATTTCAAGTGCGACATCACTCATGACCTTTCATATTATTACCGCCACGGGATTTGCCGTACCACCTCACACAAAGTTAGTCGTCGCTACAAACTTGATGCAGGATGATTCGTCGATAACGCCGCTGAAAAATGATCTTACCTGCGTCACTGGAACCCGACCGTATCTCAAAGTTATTTTCGGATGACCGATGACACCAGTTTCTCTTGATGACTGTCAATTCGATGTCGCTCAGCTACTCGACGAGGGATACAAAGTAAGCGATCTGTATTGTAATGGGGAATAATAAATTGGGCAATGTTAAAATATCTGTCAATATATTTCATCTATACAGTTTGATTTATTTTTGTCATCTAAAAAGTTCACGAAGTAGCGCTAAACTCGCTGATGCGGAATAAGGTAAAAATACACATATGATAATATATTTTGAATTTCACTATCTTTTATGTATGTGTGTGTAAAAAAGCTCTGTTTAATGCATGATGAGTTATTATTATTCGAGAAATTCTGGAGGCAACACGCATTCAAATCTCTGGTTGATTATAGGATCCGTTAAATTGTAGATAAGGATCAATGAACTTAATATTTCAAGTTACCGCCTATACGCGGTGGCCTAGGAGCCTTCTGAATCTACCTACATGAACAAGAAGTTCCCACCGGAGGGCTGCGCGTTCATACATATTTATGGAGATTTATCGTATGCACGCAAAGCTGATATCGCGACTCTTTTTTTTGGCGTTCTGCCATCATCAGCCGTTCCGCCCCATCGAATTTTATTTCCGCTCGTGGGACGCTCTATGCGCTGCGAATTCGGCGACTATAAATACCGAAATGATCACGGCTCGCCGTTAAAAGATGTCGGAGAACGACGAATCCGAAGGAACGGCGTTCGCCGATCGGTGTCTTCCAGGAGTTATCGAAAAGGAATCGTTGACCGTGCGAACCGATTCCGAGCTTACGAGTTGGTCGGATAGTCCATAAAGAATACTTGGATTCCCGGTAAATCTTATTCTGCGCTCTTATTCAATAAAACGGCGTAAGAAAGAACTGTGACCGTTCATCATCGTGATAAACATTCGCAACCATGTGCTACGCATTGGGGATATATTTCACTGCGATCATTGCGATCAGCTCTCATTGCGTTAAATTAAATTAATTAAATGATTTCTGAAAAACTAAATAAATAATACCTAGATAAACTAAGTGTGTCAAAGGAATTCATTTAGGGAAATATATGTCTCTATCGAATTGTTTCTACAATGATATTATGTGAGAGGCTTAAGATTATCCAAATCGCTAATATTAGACCTGGTTACGACTAACAATTTTATGCAATTACAATTTACAGATTAAATTTTTTTTTTTTGCAAACGATAATGAAAGATACTTGCAAACAACAATTACTTTTAAAAATACATGTAAAATTATAAATTGCGGTATTTTACGAAGTAGCTTTACTTCAATTACTTTACTATCACATCGACGTTGCTTGATTTTCTGAGTAAAAAGAAGATTTTATGTACGTTTTATGTACTTTTCATTCAGCAATTTAATATCGTTGGATCAGAGAATAATGTGCCGTTTTAACTGACATAACGAACGGTCAACATTTGAAAATGATTGCGTTGCACTTACCATTACACGACAGCGTAGAACGAGGTCGCAATTTTGTGTAAAATCAGCATCGCTGTTTAACGTTACCGTGCGCGTTAATTACGTCACGAGGGCGACGTGTTACATGAGCTATATTCCGATTTAATAATTTCACGGGTAATAATTAACGACCGATATGGATCGACGGAGAGGAATACGGATCGAGACTTTCCGTGCCGGAGCGTTCCGTTGGCGACGATGGTGGCAGTCGCCACGCTGCGCCGTTCCTCGTTATGGTGCACGCGTGTCGCGTGACTTGACGGCCGTGACGAAACAACGGTCGAACGACCACGTCGAAATGGCACGCATCTCGTGCGAACCGAGAAAACAATTAGTGTCAACGCAAATTCAATTATCAACCGGATCTGCCGGCTTTTTGCCGCCGGAAACTTTACCAAGATTTGCATTTTGCGTTAATGAAGATAATATGAAAAAAGTGGATTTAATTTATGAGGCGAGAGAGGTTGCGCCAAAGACACATTTGCGTGACACTTAGTTTCGTAGCGTAGTAAAGTCGTCTCTTTTTTTCCACAGGTTTCAGGAACTTAATTAACAATTGAAGAAATGCGCGAAGAATTCGGTTTTACCGTAATATTCAACGAAATATGAAATGCTCGCCATTCCATTTAACACGCATTTTCGCATAGATTTTCAAACGTGGTCGTACGGTTTATGGATGCCAGCGATGAATTTTCGCTGAATATCAATCCAAGCCAGGAACGGAAAATCGTTAAAGCCGATAAATCATAATTTGGGAATGACAGGATTAATAGAGAAGTAGATCACTAGCGATTACGCGCTGCCCCCGGCTCGGCCCGATTAAAAACGCCACAAATCCCTTCTGAAAGGCCGCGTTCGCTTCATCGACGCGCGTCGATCAACCTCGAACCTCGTGTCCGTGACAAATTCACTGTGGTATGCGCGATTTAGTGATTGTCCCATCGACAGGATAAAATCGCCCGTTTACATTCAGGTTCGCGATGGCTTCATTCCACCGCGATCGAATTTCCCCTATTAGAAAGAGGAAATGCACGGAGGTGGCCGACGTCATTTCCAATGCGCTAGCGTTTAGTTTCCGCCGCATCCGATGGCTATCTGTATCACTATATCATCATCACCGATAGGCTCGAACGAAAATCGCGTCCTGTTTCTAAATTGGAATCAGATGATTTACCGCTGAAAACCGATCATGTTTTTTATTTTAATTTTTCAATGTTTAAACAGCAAAGATACTCGCATATTCTAAGAGAATAAATAATGGAAATTATATTGCATTTAATTGCTTATTGTACGAAATTTTAATGACAGATTTTATAATAAGTTTATGTGTTTAAAGTTATAGATAATAATTTAATAATTTAAAAATCCGACGAAATTGAGAAGCTATTCACTCTTTGATGATTCGCTAAATCTTTTTTAAAATTTGTAAAATTTGTATAATGTAAAAACTCGACCGTTTTTAATAGCATTGGGTCATATTTGGTTAGATTTCATGTATAAAGAACTGTTTTGCTGAAGTATCTAAAAATTTAGCTAGATAGCAGATCTGAAAATAATTTTGTTTGGAACATCAAAATAATTATGTAGGGCATTCAAACTAGTTGCTAAAATATTAAAATTTTTTTGCAGCATTGTCATCAGTATTTAAGCGTTCTACATAAATATTTTGATAGTCCAACAAAATTATTTTTAGATTTATATCTAGCTAAATTTTTAGACACTTCAGCAAAATCGTTCTTTCCTTGTAATTACAAATTTTTCAGATTTGTTGTTGTTCGCAGCTTATCTCGCCGGCGGGGATCATTAAAACTAATTATATACTCTGCTTCTTTTCTTCGAGCAATAGACATTAAAGTATGTTCAAAACTCCGCGGCGGTTGAAATTTAGTTGACTAAGCAAAAAAAGAGGGTAAGCAATTTCTTCGTTGGATGCCAGCGAGATGCCGAGAAGGGGGCAGATTCGAATGTATATCTTTGCTTTTCTTACTTTTTGGAGTGGATACGCGCTGCGTATGCCTCTGGAAAATAAACTAGTCACTTTTATCGATCGAAGTCCCGGGCCGCCATTAAATGTGCCGTTCTACGCCCCTCTTCGTTCTGTTCCCGTAGTCCACTCTTCATCCCCCTTATCCTCATCTCTGCCCCATTAAGCTCAAATAATCAGTTCTCTCCTTATAGCGATCTCATCGCGATGAGTGGAGGCACGTTCTCCTCGGTCTCATATCCGCGAAACAGGATTTTGAGAGCTCATTATTCTGCAACTCGGCGCTCTCATCTGTACATGTGTATCGATACTCGTAGTCGCCGTTTCTTAAAATTGGCTTATTACTAAATAAATAATGTGATTCAACGAATTGCTTCTTACATGGACGTTGTATTATTAAAAATTACATCATCATCATCATCAGCACGTATTTCTTTAGTAAGCTGTCAATTGATTATTACTCTCTTTAGCGAGTTCGACATTTAAAGTTATCGAATGCCGCAAAAGTGGAAATAAATGCGATGTATATTAAGCTTGTTAATAAAAGTGGAAAATTTGCAATGATTCTAAATAAAGACAAATGATAAAAATAAAAATAAAGAAGATTTAACTTGACATTTTCCTTGTATATCAAATTCTCGAACATGGAAATCGAAATTATTTGATCAATTGTGACCTTAAGCTTTTATTTTTGAAAAACATAAATCCTTACAAAATTGAGAAAAAAATCAACTAATTACATTTTGATCTTTTTTTTCTGTTTCAGGTAAGAGTCATTTGATAGACAAATTTACACATTAAAGTTGGTGAGTAAACGATTTTCAAAGCGCTTTTTATTTATTAAATAAACATTTTTAATATTAATATAATATAGATGCATATTATGATAGATGCATTGATATGCATAATACATTGATATGCTGTGTCTCTTTTTAAATCTATTTTGATACTATGCCTATTCTTCGTATTAATGCAATTGTATTCACCTACACGTTTTTCTTTCTCGCGGAATAGAAAAACTCCGCTAATGTTAGTGAAATAAAAAGATGTTTTTCAATTGTGGCTTCGCACAGACGACAGCAATGTCGACCAGGCGAAGTGCTTGCACAAGAACTTAGTGAGTTCGCGTGAATGAATTTCTTCGTTTTCCTTTTCTCGCGTCTCCTCTGCGGCTTTTTTATTCTTATGCCGTTGTAAACGGCGGCTCTGCTTTGAGCCCTGTGTATAAAGTCCCCACAAATTAATTAGCACACTTCCCGCGATGGGTTCATCACGAGCCGGAATAAATTATGCGGCACAAAACCCGCGTCGTGAATTCTTGTATCATTAATCTCAGAAAGTTCTCGAGACGTATACAACAGATTTATCTCGTTGATACCGTTTTACGCATGTAAATTTATTCTCACTTTAGCGCCACACGTATATTCTGAAACCTTTATGATTGACATATGAATCGTGATAATATCTATTTAATAGATAATATTGTTTATTCACTTATCTTAATTACATTTTTGAAACTGATCCGTGAAACTTTGATCTGATTCCTCGTCGAAAAAAATATTCGATTCGTATGCATGACAAATCTCTATCCTTAGACATTCTGCGGCTTAAAATTTCGAACATCGGATTATTTGAATAAGGGTCGAGGTCCGCGGTGCTGTCACAGGGTTTTGGGAGGTCCGCGCTACTTGGAGAGATGCAGAATGAAACCGGCTTCGTCCTTGGCCGTGTGATCACCGAGGCCATTTCCCCCGCCTCGTTCGCCTGCCAATGCATTTCGGGTAAACCGGGTTCTCTTTCGTGGACCCCAGCGGGCGACTAGTCTCGGACGCGAGCCGAACAGGCACCGACGATACATCACGCAACACCCAAAATCCCCATCTGGCTTTAAGCGCATCGTCCAACGATACGACTAGCGGGTGGACGAGGATAAGGGCCAAGGCAAACGCGCTGGAATCCGGTCAGATTTCTCCGCTGTCAAATGTGAAATCTCTAGCGAGCGCCTTTGCGATGGTAGACCCCGAGGACATCTCTGCGGGTTTTCGTTGTTGAGCTCATCGATGGATATTTATGACTTATTGTCAAACTGACATAACTGACATCGGACAAAGAAGGAGAGAGAGAGACAGAGAGACCACTTTCTTATTACGGTTCATATTATGTTTTATTTTAGTCCAAGGAATATTTGACCTATTTTATCTAAGAATTTATACTCTTCAATTAGCTGTTTCCACGAGATGTTTTTTTTATACAAACGACATAATAATCATAACTGTTCGAAAAATTGTTTGAATGCGCGTGTTAAGAGAATATCGCTTGCAATTCACAAATTCCACGCACGTCGGCCGACGTTGGGTTACGAAGAGAATATCGGGTCGGCATCTCTGCTCTCGAGGTCTTCTCAGTGATGCGGTCGGTACTCGTGACTCTCGTGGTCGCGGTACAAATGCCGCGACTCCGTTGTGCCGCGCTGTTAGTCTCGACTCGACGCGAGATGGAACGAATAGGAGAAAGAGAGAGAGAGAGAGAGAGAGAGAAAGCGAGAAAGAACACGATTGTGTCCTCTCTTTGTAACGTCTGTTCTGACCCGAGTCTCCCTCCGTCCTTCGCCATAGCCCCGCTTGGAAGGCGACGTGGTCCTTCGTTTTTTCCTCAGGGACTACAAATAGCTTGTCAGTTGAATCATAATAGAGACTCGGGATCGCGAGATAATCTCGCATCAGGATATCACGGCGTGAGTTCACCGAGGCCGAAACTCAAGACCTTGGCGTCCATGTATTGATATAGAGTGCACGTTAATCCTGATTAAGAAACGATTTATCGAACTTTCAATGATACACTCTAATCAGAATCGTAGATCATGAACGATCGCGTGAGAGCTTTTGAATTGAAAAAGTGATAAATCAGAAAATTCACTATTATCTTTTAAATAAAATTTTATCGGGTAAAACTCGTTGATAAATTCGCTAGAATTTTAATTGGCGAACATGGAAGGTGATACCAGGAATTAGCAAGGATTAACGAGCACAATTTATCGCGTTTAAATTGGAACTTTTTGATCGAACAAAATTTAAAGATGCATGAGATAAATATATACAATGAAAAATCGTAAAAAGTTTTAAAGAACATTCAAATTTATTGTAGCTCTTTTATTAACTATTATATATTCAAAGCAAAATTATTAAAATGTATAATGCAATTGTACAACATTAGCGTGAGTGATGCATCGATGGATTCTTTATAGCACAATAATTGCAAGACACGTGGATGGTATGAGGCATCTCTCGTGGGATAATCTCGCCAAGAGTTCATAAAGTCAGGTCGATCGGACTTGGAGTGAACTGGAGTGAACTTGGGACTATGAAGTCCCTGACACCACAGGAAGTCCATACCTGATTGCTGTCGTGACCGATTACTAGGGTCCACGAACTTCCTGTACCGTCAACTTTCTGATCTCACGAGAGTTTCTCACCGTATTTATGTCCATAACGCGTTACTTTTACTTGTGCCGCTGTGACAGTATATTAATTTAATGTAAATAGTCGTACGTTTTCATGTAATAAATGGTATCTTTAATACTCTTGATTTTTTACTCCACATGATAGTGAAAAAAATTTACTTCAACTGATCAAAAAACTAATTAATGTCAAAAGTTCTTGTCTTATAAATTTTTCAAAATTTTATTGTGAAATTTCACTGGATGTCACCGAATATCTAACGTGCGTTAAATAAAGTATAAGCTATTGGAATTTAATAAAAAGTTTCATTCAACTGAGAATTGTATTTCTGCGTCATCCGACATGTGTGTGACAAGAAATTTCCCGTTTCTTTTCTGTTCAGTAAATTGTTTGCATGATCTTCGAAAAATGCTTTTCTTATTCTTTGAAACTATTTGATCTAAGGAATGAAATGTCCTGTGGGAGAGAATCGGCTTCCTTTTACAGTTCGCCCTTTTGCTCGTATCCGAACGTCGAAGTGGCTGTCCACGATTTATCGAACCGTTGAGCGTGCCCCAAGAAGATTGCAGTAACTTTCGCATTATTGCTAGGTGCTGGCAACGATCCCATTGCAGGATGAAAACGTACAGCTGCCAGAAGGACTGTCTAGATACAAATCGAAATGCGTTTGATGTGTTCTTCAATAAGAAGGTACAACAGAGCGGCAGTCATGTTCAATCATGGTTTTATCTTCACGTCGTCTTTATCAAATTCTGAAAGACTCATCAATATTGATGATTATAAAGAATATAATTTTTAATAATCAAACTCATTTTACTAGTACATAAGTTGACGTTAACAATATATTATATTATATAGAATACTTGAAATGTTTTGCTGACGCGTGTAATGATAAGATAGAGTTTTTGGTATAAATTTTGGGCTAAAATTTGTAGAAAAAAATTAAAAAGAACGAAGATCATTTTTCTTGCGTTTTCCTTCAGGCTTAGCAGTTTCCGGGAGTTTGGCGGAATTTTTCAGATGAAAATGATGTCACAAAGCGGGAAGTCAAAATTTGATTATCATATCTCGCGCGTGAAATCTCTATGAAAGATGAGATCAAATTTACCTCGTGCATAATAGGATTCTTCCTTTCGTGGTACGTATCATTGAAAAATCTAAATCAAAATCGCCTTGAAATATCGTGCCGCGACAAATTCCTGACAGGAATCAGAAACGGAAGCTGGTTAATTTATGGACTGCCATTTTTCTGCTACAGCATTGCAATCGCTTCTAAATTACGCGTCATTTGTTTTGTGACAATATCGCAATTTCTATTGGACTTAGGATTTATTTACGTTCTTGTAAGAAACACACAGAATTTTTTGCCCTTTAAATCCTTTCAGCGGTACACGATATTTCTTATATTTCGAATATATAACGTTTTGCTAAATTTATGCATTTAATTATTTGTGTTTCTATATTATCTCTACCAAGTTTATTAAGTTTTACTTATGTAAAATACTGCTTTCATTTTATGATTTTGCCTTTTATGTTATCCTTGTGTAAATACATTTTGTTTAAGTTATCATAAGCTTCTTTTACGCGATGTGGATGAGATAAAAATTTGAAAAAAGAATTCTTTGAGCAAATCACAAGAAAGAGTCTTCGAGTGGACTCGCATGTACTCAAGGCTGTTGGATTATTTATCCGATTCGCTTCCTGAGTCGGAGTGAAATGTGTCGCCTCGGCATGCTTGAAGTTCCCGGAGTCTCTCGTCGGATAATCGTGATCTATTCGTTCTCGTTTCCTCAACGACCTACAAACGTTCTATCCACATATCGTATTTCCCTCGCATTCGCATAAATCATAGTCGGATGATAGCCATTGAAAAATATACGCTGCTCCTTCCGTTTCCTGGGAAATACCATAATATTTTGATGGTGAACGTTGCAGTTAAACTCACTCGCTGAATATTTGTATTGCATGGAATTGATATTTTATTGCGATAGGGCATTGATTTGTGTAAAGTCACATATATAGATTGTCGCATGTGCGATGCTATGTGATAATAAACATATGAAGTGAATAATGTTTAGAAATATTTACAAAATACGTAAAAGAAATAAAATCAAGCGAAGAAAATAATGAGAAAATTAAACAATATGTGACGAAGTCACATATCGAAGCTAACGCAATTTATCGTCGTCAAAGGTGAACAATTTTCTTTTTGAACGGTAATGATAGCAATGGATGAGAGCTCGAAAAAGCACCGGTGCGACAAAAAGGCTCGCTTCTTTCAAGATTCGGCTCAATTAAGCGAAGTCCTCTGAACGCTGACAAAGTACGACATCATTGTTCTTTTATGGGCGACCTTAAATAAGTGAGTCTGCCAGCATATTGAGTGGCAAACCGTAGAAAGGATGAAGACGACCGCGGCAAAAAGAGAGCTCGACAACGGGGAGAACCGGGAGCAAATTCTCTCAACAGGAAAGGATGAAGTGAGACGATGAATAACGACGAACGACGATGAAGAGGCCATGCTATAAACGAGAAAAATAGAGAGAGAGAGAGGGAGAGGAAAAAGAGAGAAAGTGAGAAAAACGGGAGGTAAAAGATGAAAGATAACTACAGAGGTAGAAGGCAGATAAAGAGAAATCTCTTGTTATACAGAAATTAGTTAGGCGCAGAAATTAGTTTTCATCTATTGGGATATACATGCAAAAGCTTTTAATGTTTGGAATATTTAAAACATACGCATACGTTCTTGTAAACATTCTATTTCTGATAAATGACAGATACAATGTATATATTTATTATTTATTTGCGAGTAATATTTTATTTTTTTATTATCTGCGTAATGCGTGCACGAGGTTAATTATTATATCGTTGTTTACGAGCGCGTACATAAACAATTAAATTATTATACGAAATTATCTGTGCAGAGAATATAGAGATACGTGTCCCATTTATGAATCTTATGACAAAATGATGAAATAATGAGTTGTGCAGCTACAATAAATAACACAATTTGATCAAGCATTACATGTTATATAAAAGAGAATACGTAAAATGAAATGAAATCGTTGATGTGACTGTTTATCAATATCGAGAGTCAAGTTACTAAAAATTATTTATCTATAATTATGTTACGATACATTTTTGTAATAATTCATAAAAAATATTATTTTTATAAAATCAAAATATTGCGTGCACTGCATCATATCATCGTATATCAATCTTCTTTACTTTTTCTCTTTTTGCGATTTTGAATGCAATTACACTGACTGCTTCTATGCCGATCAATAGCAAATGGACACGCGGTAACAAAGCGACGGGAAGAAACCGATGTTACGTTCTTTTAGTTCTAATTCGGCTACCGCCAATTTATGTGGCTCGTACATTCTTGAGCGTAATTACTTCGATCCTCGAGAAATCGAGAGCAAGTGGAAGACACGAGAGGAGTGAAAAATTGTCCGGTTTCGTTAGACGGATCTGGCGCGGAATATTTACTACTCTTTTTAATGAGATCAATGCGCTAAGAACGATTGGATAATTGCACCCGGGAACCAGGCTTCTTCAAGTAATTAAACGCTCGGTGTTTCTCATTTACTTATGGTCATTTAATATTCTATAGTAGTTTTCCTATTTTATTTTTATTTAAGAATAAGAATGCTAATCTATTATATTGTGATATGTTGCACACTGAAACAGATGTCAATTTTTTTTATCTCAATTATCTATCTTAATTTATAAATTATTAAATTTATAACGCGTTTATTAGAGTTTATTTTAAACATCTATTTTATCTCTTAATTACTCTCATCCTTGTATATCTATTTATAAAGACTACTGATTAAATACGTTGAACACGTGAACACGAAAAGTTTTGACTTTATATTGTACATTGTCATGATAAATAAGAGAAATGACAGGAACATAATTACCTGTCTTTCACATTTCTATAAAATGTATCTGTAGCTATTAGAACCATATTGACACCTAATAAAATAACGGGATACAGTATCGACGTTTCCGCGAGTGGAGATCTACTCGATATAGCCGTGATAATCGAAATGTCGTTCCTTATCGCTATGGGGCTGTAATTCCCGACGCATGCAAGAAGGCGAAAAGTCACGGTCGATCAGGTAAATGTCTATCGCATATCAGTTCTTTAATGAAAATTTTTCTGGCGTATTAAAATCATGTTTCCAAGCGTACGATTTAGCGTGCTTTCTGAAAATTGTATTGCTTATCGAGCAACGACTTTTTCCATTGAATTCATCACTATAACGGAAATGAATTTGAGCGAATATATTTCACAAACGTGCGTTCGATCGACTGGGCCGAATTGAAAAGGAGGAGACAATGGAAATCCAAGTGCTCGGCTCAAGGATCATTACAGTCAATCGCACACCAGTGATCCGAATGCAAATCGGGATCGGGCCGTAGAATTTCACACGAGAACGAAACAAAAGGTCATCGCCAGTCGAGGTTTCCTGGCAAACAGTAACGAGTAACGAACGTCCGGCAGTCTGCGTGCTAGCGACAATGCTTCGGCACGACCGGTATTTAATTACTGGCGGAGTGCACCAAAGCTAGAATCGGTCCAGGGGCTAACAATCATGCTACCCGTAGATCACCGTTCCATAGTTGTGAGGGCGACTGGTTTCGCGATTTCATATACGTGCCTGTATGATTCCACAATTACTAATATATTTTTTTATTAAATATTACAATTGAGATGTATAATTTGTTAAGTAGCTCAGAATGAAAATTTCCGTTAAGTAAAAGAAACAACAGATAAAAAGAACAATCATGAAATTGTTATGCGAGGCAGTTAAAAATTCATCGGACATACTTCGAGATTCTCTCGAAGTTTCGTGTTCGAGATAGTGACCGTATGACATGCATAATAAAAAACAGTACACGTTTTTATTCAGGAGTTTTATATATATAAGATAAACAGAAAGAATAGTTAAAGAGTTTCATGTTTACTTAGTTGGAAAGTTGAATTGTCGATTGGCAAAGTCTTGACATTGTCGTACTGTGTAAAGCTGTAACTTTTTGTCATTTTATTCGCACGAATTTCTGTAGAAAACTTGGAACACGTATCAGACAGATAGGAGTCCTTTTTTCTTGTCTCTTTGCAAATGAATATTTAAATATGTCGACATTGCCTTTATGTTGTATTGAATTATAAATTTAAAATACTTAATGTTGATTTTTTTGCCGAAATTGGATACTTAAATCATTAATATTATTTACGTTTGTATAGCATTCGTTTAATTTTTCAAGAGTTTAAAGAGATTTCTAGAGAGCCGACACTACCTAAATTGTAAGTACATTAACTTATATTAGAAGAGTGCTTGCCACGTTGAAAAAAAAACTAAGCGTAAAGTTGAAGCGTAACGACGTTCAAAAGAAAAATATACGCCGATATATATAGACGCATCTCTCGGCGAGAGCTATACGCTGCACCCAAATTACTGTAAATTCTCTGCTAACGACCATCGAAACGCAATACAAATACTCGCTGAGTAATTTTTTCCTACAAGCACGGCAGAACTCACCGCCGACTCGCACAGAGAAGCACAAACGAAAACGAGGCTGGGAGAAACGAAGTGTAGGCAAAGAGTAGATGCTTGTCGTTACAGTATTGTCGTTAGCGAACTACACACGAATGCTTGAATTAAATTGCACATCTTAGTGTCTGAAGTATGTCGTCGCATTTCATAAACTTATTACATGAAAAAAACGAGATTGTATTATTAATATCTTAATTTTATTTCAATAGAATTATCTTTTCTTAATTAAATATTGATTTAATACGCACTTGTGTCTTTGTTCAATTGCTTATAAAACTTACAACGCGAGTTAATCTAGATATCCAGAATCTTGATTGGTTTAATTTAGTAGTTAGGCGTTATATTGTATCATTCGGTTCGTGAACACGCCTTATTCTAAATGTCATGAAGAAACATTTAACTTTAACTTCTTAACGAGGATTTGAAGACAGGCGTGTAAGGTAGACGAAGTGGAAGTTGGAAATGGGATGTCATCAGAGATGATGGCAAGATTGGAGTGGGCTAGAGAGAATAAACGGTTGACTGGTTTATGAATTTTAACTCTTAAGGATCTTTTGTCTTGCCATTTGTTTTTGCGAACAGAGGAGAATTGTCTTGTGAAAGCGCGAAAATTCAGGGATTTTGTACATCTTCGAAGAGATTGATGTCAAGTAAAGTTTGGATAATGCTGAGTTCCAAATTATAATAAAACTTGATCGAAATATTTAAAAAAATGTCGTTGACATTATTAGATTTATAGCTACTAAAAGTTTGTCTAAAAAATTCGTTTTCTTTGATCCTTTGAACTTACAATAAAAATAACTTAGCTGAGTTCGCTGAAATTTTCATATTTCATTTTTCAGAACAGAGAAAATCTTTTACTATTTAGATTTATATAATTCTACATATTTTATTACAAAATATTTATTTTCGTTCCAGTTTTCATAAACTTAATCGGATTATGAAGAACTTGATTAAATGTATTGTGTTTCAAAAATGTCAAAGATTTATAAGATTTAATTTAATGAATATTGTGTTACATAAATGTGAAAACATCTTTATTATTTCTTGTTTATCCAAATTTGGAAAATTTATATATATATATGTATATAAATTATTATATATATATATTTCTATTATTATTGAGCATCTTATTAACATAATTTGAATGCAATATGAGTCACCGCTTAAAAATAAGCACTATTAAGAAACTACGTTTTAAAAGATTTAATTTCTTATAATTTCATATGATTGGTCCATGATTAAGCATTTAGTAATAGTGTAAAGAATACGGTATGTAGTTATGGCAATGACTTGCACAAATTAATCTTATTTCAATCCTACACATAGTGTTTTGCTTTATTTTCGTGAAACCGGTTGATCTTTGCTGATTGTATCAATGTAAACACCCGTATCGTTAGCGTCCCTTTCCTTCGCGGTCTTCTTCTGAATGACTGCTGGGTCGATATGCAAATTCCTCGACCTTTTACATCGGCGTGTCAGAAGATCATCGGGATAATGCCGTTTGCTTTGCGGATCCGCGAGTCCAAGGAGTCTATGATGAGGATGACGAGCCACGGATAATTCAGGGTTTCATTTCTGATTGGCTATTGTGATCGGATATCGAATTACTTTTCTGTTTGTCTCTTTTCTCCTATGCCCTCCGTGTTCGAACGGTTCGATCGGGACCGTTTTCTTTAGTAGGATACGATATACAGTAGGATACAGCATAGAGGATATTCAACTTTTTACACATTTTAGAACAGTATGCGTTCTCTTCAATCAGTGTGCTCAATCTGAGATGTGACGGAATGCTTCTCCAGAAATGTTCTATTCGTGATGCTTCTTACGAGATCACGCAGACATATCAAAAGCAATAATAACCAAAGGAATGAAGAATTCCTCTTTTCGGCTACGTACACGATAGGCACAATGTCGCATTGTCAATTAATGAAGATAATGTCTCGAACCGAATAGAATGAAATTTCTCTGCGTCGTTTCTCTCAAACGAGAAACACACATATATGTAGCTTGCAATGGAAACAACATAAACACAATGAGAGTGGTCACCTTTGGCCGATGACATGTCGGAGGCGTAATCCTTCATTGATAATCGACTGAGTCTTTTTTTAGCATTCAGATTCTCTTTTGCATGAGGATTTCGACGAAACTTACTCCAGGCATCCCTTATTTAATGGATAGCGTTGAATCTTCTCGATGTCACACTATTATTATTTCACGATTCTAAAATAAGATGGGGCAAACAAAATATTGAGAAAAAGTATCGAAAAAATGAAAAAAAATAAAAATCTAAAAGATAGTTTAATAAAATAATTTGCGTGATACGAAAATGTTAAATAGATACTTATTAATTTTTTATTTTGATTTTTTGATATTCAGTTTGCACGTTTCTAAATCGGACACTAATTGCTTTAAAAAAAAAGAGACAAATTCAAATGAAAGTAATAGTGAAGAATTTATCTTTAGATTTGGCTTTTTTTGTAGCATTAGATAATGGGAATATATATTCCACGAATTTTAGCTATGACAATTGTTTTACGTTTCCTCCAAATTGTACATTTGTGAAGATCCTACCCAATGTTTGCGATGCGGCGTCAGTTTCAGAAGTGCCGATCGCTGTTCCTGATGAGAGATGGATTACGTTGAAGAGGAAGGGATTCTCGTTGAGAATGGAAAGGAGAGTTGACCAATATTATTCGCACCATTTGGCACTATTGAATATTCAATAGCACTCGACTCGTCCAATGAGATTTCGTCCAAACATCAGAATACATTTGATTGACACACGAATAGTCGTACGCATTCAGTTTTACGCACAATATTTGATATATTCAAATATCTGTACGAAACTACATATTGAAATATATTATTATTTATAAATTATTATATAAATTAATATTAATTTAATACATACAGAATGAGAAAGTGGGGTAGTAAATAGGATAATAAATAGAATAAGATTGTTTAAAATGAAACATACAATTTATTTCACAAGAGCGTATACACCACATTATACAGTCCTGTATTTCATAAGCGAGTGAGTTCTAGGATTTTGGTAAAGGAAGACGTTCATTTTGTTATATAAATGGATTTGTTAGTAACATATTTGACAGATCGGACATAATCCAAGATGAGTGAGATGTATTGATTGTTGAAACCATTTTGTAGCGGTGTTTTTGTGTTCATATCTGAAAAGACCAAAAGGACAAATGTCTCGAATAAGCTGCTAACTATATTATGATTAAGGACATTCGTTCAAAAGTGAGTGACGTGATTTAAAACAATGTCGATAATCTTCCAGAGCGCGAAAAAACGCGCCACGATAAAAATCGCGCGATGATAAATGCATCATAGAACTATTCCAAATGAATTTACAATTAACTCTGCGACAAGCTCAAAAACTCTTGGCAAAAAGGAAAATGTGAAAGTTAATGACAATCAAGCATCAGGAATCAAGATTTGCAAGAATTGGCGTGATATATGAGATGAATTTTTGTTTATATGGCCAAAAATACATTGAAAAACGAAAGTCCTTGTCTCATATCAATATGGAGCAATGTAATATTTTCCGTCAAAGCATCGTTTTGGACATTTATACGCATGAAGCGTGCTTGATCTCAACGTTACTCAACTGTTAAGCATCCAATAAAAGTTCATGTTTGAAATTGCTTCAGTGAAGGCAAATTTGGGACTTTGTATCTTTTTACAGGAAACCTCAAGAGAGAATGAAAAAGATATACCAACCGTATATATTGAAGTCTATCCAGAAGAGACTTTTTTGGAGAAGGAATTAATGATTGGATATGTCAGAATAGGATAATGATCCTAAACATCATTTATGCATCGTCTGGAAGCTCGAAAATGGCATCATGATCTTAAATCGGCAGTATAGTCTCTTGCGAATCCAATGCTCGAAAATATTTAGGCATTTATGAAGAGAAAACTTTAGGGAAAACGCGTATATATAACCTAAAGCAGTTTTCAAATCCAGCAAATATGGAGATTGCTTTCCCTCAGCTATGTTAGAAAAAACTAGTTGAAAGTCTACTAGTTGAAAAGAAATATTGTTAAGTAACATAATGAATAATAATGGAGATTAGGCGATATATTAGGTAATAGGTCATTGAATATATTTTAAAATGGTTCACTTTTCTTAATTCTTATAAATCTCCTTGCAGATGTGGTATACACTTTTATGCAACAAACTGTTTTTTGTGTAACAAATTTAGATTTTTATTTTAAATCACCGGATGTGTAACGATCGACATTCTAATTCACAATATATGAAACTCTTTAATCTATTCATCTATCAATCTCTCTTCTCTAAGTTCTTTAAAAATTCTATTCAAAAAAGGTATTATACATTATCCTGCATTATCGCGATTGAATTCTCTTGCACACATTACAGGTTAATTTAATAAAGCATATTAACAATTGGAGTAACCGTATTGTTTATTTTAAGATTTTTTAATTAAATTTAAAAAAAAAATAATTATAATTTAAAACAAATAAATTGAAATGATTGTATAGTAATTAAAACTCTATGTATAGGTTCTTACGAAGATAAACTACTGGCCTCTATAATGATCGATCTCTTTTCGAATACTGTAATTGCTGCATATTTTTATAGACAATGCAATATTCTTTGCAATATTACTAGAACACCAAAATAAATTTTGAATAACGTATTTTTATTGGAACAACATTAATAAAAATATTTATTAAATAAAATAAAATGTA
The DNA here is from genome assembly GCA_037157785.1 of Cephalotes varians. NCBI lineage: Eukaryota > Metazoa > Arthropoda > Insecta > Hymenoptera > Formicidae > Cephalotes > Cephalotes varians. Next base: position 123,904 of record JANQDE010000128.1, read on the forward strand.
AGACTAAATAAAAAACAATCATAAAAGGGGCAATAGGAGTCGACGCGATAGGAGGTGCGCAATCAAATTTAAAAAAACAATTGTCTTGAGTGCTTTTAATGACAACTAATCGATGCGTTAATAAAATACTAATTTCCAGACGTTTCGACTTCATTTTGAGTCATCTTCAGCGTATAAAACTAAATATTAAATACATTACATAAAAAATAGAATCGTATAAAGTCTATCACGCAACATGTACTCCGACTCTCAGTCCAAGGAGAACGAGACAAAATCGCTTTGAATTTTTCCGAACTGTTGTCCCACGCAGTTCCAAGGCTGGGTGGAAAATATGGCAAATCTCTAGGATCGGGAGCAACGAACGCAACTTCAGGCTCGTACAGTCTCGGTGAGCCATTATGAGTCAAAGAATTAGTCTCTTGTTTAAAACTATTTTGATATCTATTAATTAAAATTCTCAGCTATATGAAATAACAGAACTGTCAACTATCAACTTCCAAAAATGTAAGACGTTTATATTTTTATATTCTATTTCAGTTACATTTGTTTGCATAATAGATTTTCTTCATTTGGTGAATTATACGTCCACTCGTAAGGAAGTTGAATCCAGTTAAAGAGCGAGAGAAATTTCTAGTTGAATCGGATGAAGCAATCTTTCATCACAATCTCCTTGCACTCGACAACGCATGATCACATTCATTCTCATTTTTTTTCTTCTTAAAGACATTTCTGATTGTTCCTACAGGATACAATCCCACAATTGTGCGGCGCAAATCTTATCATGTGAGGCGAACCTTCTCGAGCGACAAGATCGTGGGTGGTGCATTAATACACTCTCAGTACCAAGGGTCTCGAAAACAGAAAGCTGAAGTATCTTGTCTACTTAAGTGATTTTACTCATTCATTACTATATCTGTATTGTCCTGCGCTTAAATGTGAGATATATCATCTACCAAAATTTTTAAAATTTTTGTGATTTAATATGATTAAATTAATTTTTATTTTAAATTTATGCAATCGACATAAATTGATTGTCATATCTCCGGATTTTTAACATATATGATTTCTCTTCACGATTAGAATATAAATAATGAATAATCTTTATAGATTTTAATGCGCTATTATTAAATATAAAAAAAACAGTGAAAGTAATGATTTCGATAACTTCCACATTTACCTTCTATTCTCAAGGAAGTTATTAGAGTTTCAGTTTCATACAGACATAATTTTTTGATAAATTGATTTGGAATAGTTGGTTTCTAACTATTTTTAAAGAACTAAATTGTCTTTAAAAAAAATTTAAATAATATCCATTTAATTTAAATAAAAATATATATATATAAATATATAACATTTAAAAAAATATTCTTTATTACAATTTCTTTATATTTCTTTTCTTTTGTTCTATTTCTATTATCCTGTCTCCTAATTGTATGTATGAATATATGTCAGTTATAACAAAGTGTTGCCTAATAATGACTAATTACTTTATTTATTTAATTGAATTTGAAATCGAAAAGCTAATTATTAAAAAGTAATATTTGCAGAAAGGTCGACGATAATTGACTGTCGTTTTACTCATTAACGATAATATGAATAAAAAGAGTCTTGAAGTGGTTTAAGACTAAAAGTCGTTTGAGGCAACTCATGATTCTGAAAAATGATTCCAACGTGCGCATCCCGGGCGGATTTCAATTAAACTTCCGAGAAACTTCTACTTTATCAGATCGCTGGAGCACATAATGAAGATCCGATAATCGCGCCTGAGCGATAATCAGTTTATCGATAACCGATCAGATCTTTTTGGGATGAAATTTTGTAGGTTCTTATTAGAAAATCCACTGGTGATATTGGGAAAAAAGTTTCTGTCATTTACAATTAAACGTTGTGATATCAAAATTTTAAATTTTACATTTGTATATCCGTAGTTAAATTATGAAAAATATAAAATGGATTAAAAGAAGAAATTTTACATAACATAATAATGCACATCAATTTGTTTAATTAAGTCACAATATTTATATACGTGAAGAATTTACTGTGAAATGTTTTGCATATTTGAAAGTTTTGCATATTTAATTACTTTTCCAATCGCGCGTAATGAATTAGAGCTAATTAAACGATGAGACAGCCTCAATCGGAAAAACTTTTTTTTATTATAACAGGCATATTTATCATGACCCTCTGCCAATCTTATTGTAAAAATTATTTTCCAATATTGACACGATAAAGCAAACTACTACTCTTCAACTCTTACAACCATTTCAATATTTATTGTATAAAAAATATAAATTATAAGTCAAAAAATTGAATATTTTATTAAAAGAATCATTATAATAAATATTTGTTGTATTAATATGTTTTTGTATAATAGATCATAGCATTTAATATGATTATTTCTTATTTTTGCATTTGACTTAAATGATAAAATAAGAAATATATAAAGATAATAAGAAATATATAAAAATATAATAAAATTTCTGTTATAAATAATTTTGAAGATTGACACACGGAAAAAACGATTTTGTTGAAGGATATAATTTTGCTGGATACAGATCTGAAAATAATTTTATTGGACCATCAAAATAATTTTGTTAGAACCTTAAAAATAACGAGTAATACTGTTAAAAACATTTTAATATTCTAGCAACTAATTTGAGTGTTCTACATAATTATTTTGATAATTCAACAAAATTACTTTTCGTGCAACATTGCGAGTACTCTCCGGAAAATTTATGTGTTCAAAGATGTAATATGAAATACATAATTAGTTCTTATGATTTTTTATGCTATTTCAAATGAAACGCAAGTCGTTAAAATGCACGCAATATTTTTATCACAGCGATAATCTACTAGAGTCTCCTGGGGCGTTGGAAGCGATTACTTCAAGCCAGCTACGAGAATATTGCTCCACTTCATCCCACACGGGCACAGATAGACACTGTCTGTTCTAAATGTAGCATATCGTAAGAGAAACGAAGCGAACCGGCATTTGCCGCATCGATCGAGTGCACTTGCGCATGCTATTCATGGAACTGCAAAATATCCATAGCGGATTAAAAGCAAATGCAGTTGTCGATTTAGAAGTAATAAGAACATTCGAAACATTTTGCACGTTCTACTTTAATTTAGAACATAATGCACACATGATTTTAGTAGATTAATTTTATTAGACGCACAAAAATTATTTTCGCGTATTAAAATTATTTTCTTCTTGCATATTTCTCTAATACAATTTTGCGTTTTTTCAAAGTGGCTTACTTATACGAACTTATATTTTGTGAGCGAATAAAAGCGTTTATCTTCAAACTAAATGTTTCTAGATAAAGGATATCTTTGAAGTGACATGTTGAAAACGTAAACGTACGGAACTATCTATCGATTATTTCTTCTTATGACAACAAATTGCGCTGCGCACGTGGATGTAATAAACTCAAATTGTATTGTACCGCGTCTTTCGATCGCTCGCTTGAATTCAAAGGTTTGATCCTTGTGCTTGCTTCGTGCTGTTCTGTTCTTGAACCTCAGTGAAGCTATTTGCGCAATCATCGCGCGATGTACGTGCAAAGCTGAGTATCGCACGATGTGATATCTTATACGGTCTGTCATTCTCTCGAATATACAAATTGATTAATAGGCTTTTATTCAATAAATATTTTTGTTAACGAGAGCGTTTCTTTTTGTGATTTTTCTTAATTGAACGACATTGTTCATTAATAAATTGATTTATTAGAATGTGCTTCAGTTTTTAAAATTATAGAAAAATGGTGAGATGCTGGCAAGAATAGGAGGAAAGGAATATTTAATTAAACTTCCTTTAAAATTGATACTTTTTTATCACAAAAGAAAAATAATTTTTAATGTTTATGTGTTGTTTCTAATCTATTTAGAACTATCCAACTTATGATCGTGATTACTTTTTTGAGTACACGAGTTGAACATTTGTATCTTTAAACGTCGCTAATTCGGAATTTCTTCGCTGAAGATTCCGCGATCGTACATATCTTCGTTTTTCGTTCTCATGGGAGACATTATCTTCGAAGACGGACCATGAAGCAGAAAGAGAAAGGTGGCTGGTACAATGGAATCCTTTGTCAGACCTAATAACGCGAGATATCGACGTATCCTTTATCCGACGATCGGGTCACGAATAGCCACGTCGCGATACAATAATACGGTCGATCGTTTTCGATACTGCCGCGAAGAAAAGGCCAGAGGACTGTCGGATGATTTAGCACGTTTTATCGTGCGAAGAAAGAGGAACGACTTGGCTTTTATGTGAAAAATACTGCGTATTGTCGCGGATTCGAATCTGTGCAATTAAAGGTAGATTTAATTGCAATACTTGTTATTTTATTAATGGCATACAACTGCCATATAATAATTAAGGCGTTGACAAATTGGATAGGCGAAGTAAAAAGGAGTAATGTAGGAAGGAAAGTAATAAGGATAGATAAGAGGATAGAAGGATGAATGTGTTAGGAAATTTTTGTAAACAAAGTCTCCTTGGCATTTGTATGTTGAAGTGAATAAATATCTATCTATCAATTAAGGCGTTGACATAAAATTATTAAATTACGTGCACCTGTTTTAATATTTTGCTTCTGTTTGCTATATGTGCCTAGAAACATATAAGAAAGCTTCAATAACGCAACAGCTGTGCGCTTGAAAATGCAAACCTTATGGCAGACACAACGCCTTTTTTAGTCATGAATATACTTATGTACTCAACTCTATGGTAAGATGTAAAGCATGCGAGAGCAGCCAGGAGAAAATAAGACGGAAGATGAAAGACTGGTTGGAAGAACGCTATAAAACCAGTAGTGAAAAAATTAAATAAACTCAAAATTTCTTTCTCGTAAATTTAATAACGGTTTACCTTTTATTATGTACGCTTTTATTTAAAGATAAACCATTAATTTTTCCTTCTCTTTACTTTCTTTAAATTGTATATATGTATATTGCCACTCTTGAGAAAAATTACTTGTTACAGCATAATTAGATAAGCGTTTCTCATCGCAGTTTTATTGTTAAATCAATCGCTATTATATTGCTTGAAAAATTACTTAATAATACTTTATATATAAGATTGAATTAGTAAACATTTGTTATCACCATTTATCAAGTAAACAAATAATATAATTAGCAACAAGATAATTGTTAAATTATTTAAAGTTTAAAAAATATGTTAAATTGGTTTCACTGAGAAAGGGAAATAAGGGAAGGAAGGGAGGAGGAAGAGAGAAAGAGAGAATTAAGTATTTATTTAAAAAATAGACTTGATTGAAACAAAGATAAAATTGCTTATTAAATGTTAAGCCATTACGATATGGAATATGTCTACTTTGTAGCGTATTCATTCATGTGGAGAACGCGTGGAAGACACTAGAGAAACGGTAGCCATTTGAAACTCCTGGTCGGTACATCGCACATACTCGTAGATATGCAGGGAGGTGAGATAGTATGGGGACTCTTCTAACTGTATCGTTCGATATATTGCGGGAAGAGCCGGCTGCTGTCGACAGAAATGGTAGTGAAGTGTCTGTGCGTGGAGAACCGATGTGGATTTATTTTTCGTCGGTATATACGAATACGCACAAGTCGGAACATTGAGAGAATGATGGTATTCTTCTCTCCGTAACCTTCCTCAGCACCTATTCTCATTATCAACGCCACATGAATTTTCACTTCCTCTTTGACCAAATTACTGTTGATGAGAGCTGCCAGTTCACCGTCATGCCTCACAAAATTAGCTTGTCTGAATCTATTTATACATGAGTACATTTCGGTAAAATACCTTCTTGCAATTTCTCCAGAATATATCTTTCCTTTAACTTTGAACGTGTATAAAAGATTTTATATTTTATATAAATCTTTAGATTTTTTTAAATATATTAATTTGTTTACTAATGTATAAATTTGCATGATTTTTCAAATTTAAATTTTCCGAATTACTGCTAGGTTAGATTAAATATCTATCTAATAAAAATTTATCTTATCTTTATTTATAATACATTACGAGTATAATATATTACGAATAAAAATGTGATAGAATTAGTGAGTAACAGATTAGTAAGTAACAGACATATAATAAGAGAAATCCTATAATTCATATGTCACGAATTGAATGACATATGTCAATATTCACATTAGATTTGTGCTAAATATATGATTCATTGTTTCCTCTATGGGCAAGCGGATATAGACGATTGATTGTGTACCGTAAATAATTAAACGATAATGATCGCTAGAATAGAAGAAACTATATGTTGATACCGCTGCCTTTCAAATTGTATTATGAGTGCGTCCATTGTATCATGTGTGCGATCTGGATGACTTCTCACCATTACTGAGGATTTGCTTCCTCTCGACGGCGATTGAGTTACCTCTGATACGGTGTGTTAGTTAACTCGCAAGTACGCTCGCGTCTGCAGATCCTAATCGGTTATCCAAGCGCATGGACGTAATGTTAAACGCGAGAGTAATTAAGAGATGGATAGTGATTAAAAGATTGAAATAAAATAAATAGGCAGCGAGTACGATATAAAAATAAAAATTATCTCTAAATATGCAATCATTAACTGCAGTTAATGATTTTGTTGCACGACGTACTGCGTCAGGTTATTGACAAGCATAATGACTTGCTATTTTATTCACGTAATTCATTGTGAAAAGAGAAGAATTTCTCTCCTCGCGGATAGTCTTTCTACTAACATCTTTATTATAACCGTTCGACATCTTCGATAAGCGAGGAGATCGATATCGTGAAAGAACGTCGTAGACACTGCGTTGTACATCCGACGCATCTTCTAGCGCATCTTCGCGCGCTTTACAGCTAGCTGGCTCAAAGAAGATGTAGTAGTTTCCGAGAACTTCTTATCGGTTCGACGGAGACGGCGAGAGTTGGGTGCTTACGGCGCCCAGAGGCACACCGAGAAACGAGTCTTATCCTCCATGCAAACGGCCATCCGTATCCATAGAATAAATAGCTTTTTCTCCTCCCGAAGCGACTATTAGGGGATGCGATATATTTTCCGACCGCGCCGACCCGATGTTTTGCCTCATGCGACTTTATTTTCTTTTTTTAACCGTATGACTATTCTATATATAATACTGGCGTATCAAATAGATCAAATATCTTAATCCCTGAACTCGGAAAAAATATTGCAACCCATTTACATTCTGTAACATAATATTTAATAATTAATATAGTCAGACAAGTCATAACATTTGTTTCGCAATTCTCTGGTCTAAATGTGAAAATAAAGATGTGATAAATCTTTCTACTAATTGCGTAGTTTTCAGCATTGTACGCGTTTAATGATTATGAACGTGCGATTTCTATTTTCATTCAAAAACTGGAAATTTACAATGAACAAGAATGGCGAGTAATGCATTTCTTCAAAGTATGACCCGGTGTCGTTTATCATGTTTCACGTCACAGAGGACACGGTAGCCGAGATAACATCGGCCATTATCTCACGCATCATTCATTATCCACAGAGGATAGATATCTTTAAACTTCTTTACAGTCAATGCGACAACTTTACGCGCGTGTAGTTCCGTAAACTACGATGGACACGTATTTACAGGAAGAGGGTAAGAAACGATAGTCTAACTTTTCTCCAGAGATCTCCTTCAGAGAAACGGAGAAAGAGAGGAAGCGATCTGGTGAGAGGAATCAAGATGAAACCTACGAAGGTACAGGTAGTAAATTCTCTGGCAGAGTCGACTGTCTGAAGAGTCGCAAATAGACATTCGAATCCAATAGACGTTCTAATCCATGTCTTCGTCATGAAATATTTGACGAGCGCGAAATAAGTGTGCTTTCTTACTGTCGTAATCTTTATATATTATAAACTTTATGACAAATATTGCATTGTTTTGTATAATTATATCATCATATTTAACTACTTTGCACAATCCTTTGCTCTGTCATTATGTTCGTAAAGTAATCTTAGACTGTATTTTATTAAATAAGACATAACTTCAGTTTTCATCATAGAGTTCGAAGATCAAAGAGCAATGTGTGAATTTGTGTTAGAATTTAAATATTGATACATAGTTTTAATTCGCCTAACTATCAAATAATATCGCTCTATTTATAATAATTTAATCATCATAGTCAAGAGTTCAGATTAAAATATATAATTTACACAAATATGTAATTTACATATAAAAAATGAAGATGTTTTTTTTTTGGCACTGTTAATATATTTTATTAAATTTAAACAGTGTTTTATAAATTCGGAAATGATATATTTTGGGAGCAGTAGATTTAGAAATCTCTTACCATATACCATAATCTACACAGCAACTAATTTGTTTAATATAATATAATTTTTTTTGTAACTTTATGTTTTCAATTATTTTCTATAAATTTATATACAATGTACGATATATACGATATATATATATATATATATATATATATATATATATATATATATATATATATTGAATATATATATTGAATAAGCAGCGGGATTTATTAAGCAATATCATATATTATGAAAATGTTCTTGCCTTATATTAAAGAAAAAAATAGCATTAAATTACACACACACACACACGCGCGCGCACACGCGCGCGCGCGCGCGCGCGCACACACACACACACACACACACACACACACACACACACACTTAATTTTTTGATCACTTTATATATATATATTTTCACTCAGTGAGTTTTGTATGAAGAGATACGAGGGTCAGAAGATAATAATCAGGAGTAATAATAATCAATCCTCATTCCATTTTGAACGCGAGTTTCTGCTAGACGATTTGAGTAACAAAATTGATGAGAAAACAACAAATTAACAAATTAACTCTACATTTTTTAATCTGTGTGAATTTGATTTGCAAGTTGTAAAGTTTTTAACTTAATAGAGATTTTAAATATTTTTGAAAGAATAAAGAATTAAGAAATTATCAAATTGACACTTTATTAAACGAAGATCCCCAAAATTTAAAAGACGAATGTTATATAAGATAAATGATATTAAAGAATATCATTTATTTTTAATTTGGTATTTGTAATTATCATTATATATGTATAAAATATGATACATATATATAATTATATATACATATATAATTATACAAAAATTGTAAACTTCTTGCGAGGAATAATATTTTAAATCCTTCTAGTTTTCTGATAAAATTTTTAATATCATAAATTAAGTATAAACCAACTTATTTAAACAATATTTATATATCAATATTATATATTTGTGAAAATAACATAATTAAAAGAACCAAGAAATAAATCTGAAGCGATTTTTAATTAAATATTTGTAATTCAGGAATCTCTGTTGTTTCCAATCTATTAATTAAAAATCCAACACTTCTAATACGATTTTAGTTACCCATCTGGAAACTCAAGGCTCGAATTTTAAATGAATCTGCAAGAAATCTGAATGTGATAAGATTGAGATAGCAGAATTTTTTTTTTTCTCAACTCTCTCTTTTTCTCTCAGATAATCGGCAAATTGCTCGCATAGACTTTGAAAATTCTATACATTACATATCGCGCAATGGCACGCGAGAGGTACAGGATGAAGAACAAGGAACAGGAAGGTGGATCGTTAGCCGCTAACCAGCACTTGAGGTTAAGTCTTGTCGTAACAGTGCACCGAGTTCGTCCATTATTTACGTAGCGTAATATTATAGCTTCCTCATTAGCGGATGTAAGGGCTAACGTAAACAAAACTTGTCCCGCGGGCGCGGGCGCAATACTCGAGGGTCGTCCTCCTCTTGAACATGACGCGACATAATAACGAGGAGGATGCACGAAACGGCTGGTTTCGATGTACCTGCATGAATAGTGAATAAAATATTATGTCGCAGTAAATTATGTTGTGGTGATTTTTTCTTCACTGTGATGTTTTGACGCACATTAAATCGCTGCGCATGAACGAGAATTCTCATTTATATTCATTTAAGTGTTTCCTTCAAGATATCGAGATTTGTGATTTTTCAGTCTTTTGCTAAGCGCCAAAGACATATTCTAGATATTATTAAAATTCCAAGTCATATTTCAGAAAAGAAAGAAATTAATTCCGTCTTTCGTAAATAATTTTTGAAATGAAAAAACGATTATTTGATTCTTCGTAAGATCAAAAATTTTCCTGAAATCGAAACTCGTTTAAATAAAACGCAGAAGTAATTTATCCGAATGAAAATCGGAAGTCCCAATGGCCCACGAACGGAGGCGGGCGAAATTGGTATGCAAAATGAGATAAATCACGCTTATGTCCGCCGCAGCTGCAACGCGGAAAGCGCAAATTCGATCATCATTTGAGAATCGGTTCGCTTGCCGAGCAAGCCTTCGACGTATATCTTATAAAATTGATGATAAAATGATCTAGATAGCACAAATTGAAATTTTATTTAATTTGATTTTTTTTAGCAATTTGTTATATAATTGTGACCAAAAATGTTGTGATTTTTGGATCATATTTTTTCAACCTCCGCATCATCGTGCATAATCGTATAGGAAACAAAACGAAATAAGTTTCTATGAAATAACTATCAGTAATCAGGTAAGGAAAATATTTTTCGGAAACTGAGACGTAATGATATGGTTCCAATGTTTATGATACATTAACATGAAAATATCATTGATTGTTTACACACCATACACATTTCCCCAAATCAATATAGACTCAAGAAAGCATAAGGATTTATGCAAATTCAATGTTGATGCGCTGGATAACGAAAATGACGAGAGACGATTCTAATTTGCGTATGTACTGCTATTAGAAACAACGGGAAATGATAAGGAATAAAAGTGAACAAAGATATTAGATTTCAAATATGATACCGTGGAATGTCGATACATTAATAAACGCGTTTTCGTGATACACGATACAACAATGAATTAGAAAATTAATGATTCACTATGTAATCGAATATTATCTTGATATATGACACAGCACGAAACGTGGAAATTATATTAAAGCTTGTGAGTATGAATTCGTACTGAAAATTTATTAACCTCTTATTCACCCACACACACACACACACACACACACACACACGCGCGCGCGCGCGCGCGCGCGCGCGCGCACAAAATTATTATTAAGCGTATCAATTGAAATTTAGATAAAATTAACTGTGCAATTTTTCAAAAAAATTAAATCTTGTTTTTTTTATTGTCTAAATCTTTATCTTTTATGTATGGATGACATTGATTAATATAAATATATCATTGTATGTTGTATCAGTGTTGTCAAATGTACACACCATATACATTTCCCCAAAGCAATATAGATTCAAGAAAGCACATTTATGATTATAAGTTCAATGTTGATGCGCTGGATAATGAATGTCGCATGTTTAATGCAAACATATGTGAATTTTTTATTATTTTTTTCAACACGTTCAATATATTCAAAATTAAATATTTTGTCTAGTTAAGACTATTTTTAATTGGATATATACGGATCTTTTTAAAATCTTTTAAAATCTCTTATAAGTATTTGGATCATATAGATATTAAAAATATATTAATGATATATAAATGATTATCCCAGTTTCAGGCTGTTACGGAATATTTTCCATGCAGCATTAGCCGCGCGTTGCATTATTTCCAACTAAATATTTCCATCCGGTGCACACTGCGTCATTAAATCGTAATCGACAGTGTTTTACGTTTACAACGGCGCCGGTGTCTCTCATCGGTGCGGAGCCCTCGTATTGGCTTACAAACAAGCGGAAACAAACGGCGCGGCTGTGCCCAACCTACGGGTATTAATCTTTTTCTCCGATATCGATATGTTATCCAAACCTCTCAGGGCTGGTGCAACGGCCGTAGGTCTAAACCCGTTGGTTATCCCGGCACCGACATGCAATCGAGCGCAGTTTCCTGGATTAGTCTATAGCGCCGGAATGAACTGAATCGGCGTCCTCGCACGGGGAAGCACGTTTTGTTTTTGCGGACATTGTTCGCGAGTTCGATTCCTGATTATTTGAAATGAAAAAAATATTGACCGTAATTTTCGAATACAACTATTCTACATTTACGCTTTATTGATATTATGTTTATTTGTGTAGATATTGTAAAATAATGGGATAACTAGTGGACTCTTCGCAAATTCGATTTCAGTATTTTTTTTGGTCAACAAACTAATAATTTGTATAACAATAAGCTAAAGTTAACAAATAATTTAAAAATCAATTGATAAAATAAACGATAGAACAGTAAAATGCAGTTACCTGGATCAGAAACTACAATGAATTTCGATGTTTATTTTCACTCATTGTCAGTCCAAATATTGCTCCTAGATTACATCAGATACGTTATATCTTCTATACATTCTATCGGTTTGTGATCATAATCGTCTTAGAAATTATGGTCAGTGAAACGATAAAATATTCACTCTCGATAAAATATTCACTGCAGTATCTAAAAGCGCGAGTCCTCTAGCGCAGTCCCTTTGTTGCATCATTACTTCCGGGTGAGATCAACGTTCATCGTTCTTGGGTCTGCCGTTCGCTTCCCAACCAAAGTGGAATTTGCTTCGCGGCAAGAACTAACTCTCAGCTCGACCGGTTTTCCATCGAGGATGATTCCGACAAGGAGATTCTACGACCATCGGATTGCACTCGCACTCGCCGTCAATTATCGAGGCGGTACGTTTACACATGGTTCCATTTATACGTTCCACTCAACATAAATGTGATGGAAGAGAAATCAATCACATTTTTAGCCCTTTAAGAGTTTAGATGATTCTTCACAGACGTATTAAGTTACTACACGCAGAGGATAAAATGTACAATAAATCAAGTTTCATACAGCAATATGCTCATTTAGTATAAGTTTTTCACGAAGATTAAATAAAGCAATAACTTCTCTCGTATGTTTAAAAATTACGTCATTCTTACATCTTATGAGCTTTAAAGAACGAACTGCCCGTTAAACTGTATTTAAGATGTGTCTCACGTCAAAAGAAAGTGCTCATCTCTTAGAAAAGTCGGCGCGAAATATTTTAACTTTACGATTTCTGTCGGCGCGCTCATATCATGTCGTAAATACGATGTTAGTCTCTATTTAAGGAACCATTAGGTCCGGTACGAGGTACGGTGGATCGTCATTAAGCCATACAACTCGAAGAAAATTTTCTCATCAACAATTTATGCCTGTGCACCGAGCACGACGAAACGATTTTCTGTATGTTCTGTATGTTCGGTTAACATCGTTTTAATTAAGTGCAAACATATGTAGGAAGAAAGGTTATTGGTCGTTATCTTTTGAACTTCCGCAGAAGTTCCTCTATCTTTTTAGTTTTTATTATTCCTTTATGTCTTTATTATTCCTTTACCTTTGTCAAGGTCCGAGAAGAAGTTATCTTCTTTTTTTCATCTGCTAGACTATAGAGGAGATTGTTTTATAATATTACTCCAACTTTTTACGTTGCTATTTTGTCTACCTTCCGGCGTACTATTCCTTCCGGCGTGCTACTCCACATGGCGCATGCTTTGATAATGACGTTGAGGTTCATGCGAAGATGAGATAATTTTCCGCTCGTGTCACGTCGTCGTGCAATACATCGCACGCTTTTTCGACTGTTCTGTTGCCATTACCTCTACCCTCTAGAATTTGTCATTGATATTTGCATATTGCATACGTGACACTATTGCTGTTACAATGTGCAACGTCGCGCGTCGTGCCTGGTCATCGAGATTAGCTTCCTGGGAAATGCGGTCAATAGAATTCAGTGAACTATATCGTTTTCTTTTATTTCATATTAATTTATTTCTTGGTAATTTAGCTTGACAAACGATTAATATGCAAGTAAAGGCTGAGTTGTTTTCTCAGAAAGTAGAAATTGTCATATATTGTTTTCTTTTTTTGTGTGATCGTGATACAGAAGTTATCAAAACTATCTTCACGAAAGATTAGTAACAATATTATCAGCCTTAATAACACTTTATTGCAGCGTTTATATTAATATTTTGTTATATTATATAAGCAATAAGTGTGTGTTTTTGCTGAAAAGAAAATTTAACGAAAGGCAGTTGAGCGCATTAAAAAATTACAGACTAAATTGCGTCTTGTGTACGTTTGAATTGCTTGTAAGCTATTCGCTTGGCTGTAAAAAAGCGATATGTACGGAGGCGTCATAGGTGGTGTCGCGTTCTTAAGGTATGCGAGAGTACATACATGTTCCTATCTTTTCTCCGCCCTGCGCAAAGCTTCTGCATGATGTATCGATCTTTCTCTCCTCTCGGCCATGCAGGATCTTCTTGGTTCGGACCGTGACAGGATTTTGCCTTGTGGCTACGATAATCGATCGCGAAACAGCTGCTTGATAGGTCGGATGTAGATCCATCGCGTGGCTTGTGAAACTGCACCATGTCCATCGTTATTTCCGCTGCTTGTCAAATTTTTGGCTTCTCCGCAGGCTCACTTTAATTTGGTGATTGTGATAGCAGCACTGCCACTTATCCACAGTGATTTATGATACGCAGTGTCGAAGATGGTTGAAAGATCATGCCAATAACCATTCGCAGCTGCGTAGATCGCATTATCAAGAACCAATCTGTACGAATTGTCGCTATATTGTTAAATTGTAATTTTGTTAACTCAATATTTATTCAATAATAACTTAATAATAATTCAATAATTTCTAAATATATAAATCTTTTAATCTGATTTAAAAACTGATTTCAATAATTTATTTATTATAAGTTGTACAAACTTATTAAATCCATAAGTTTCCATAACAGATTTTACTTTTGAGTAATTTTTTTTATGTATCGCGACAAAACAGAAAACGTTTTTTAATGCCAATTTTGTAAAGCAATTAATAAGTTTTTGAAGACTACGTTTACATGAAGATGCGAATGATTATTCGACAAGCAATATCGTTGAGTTAGACTTAGGACGGATACAATATATGATCTACACGTGCAGGAAGAGTAGGCACCGAGCTCCTGAACAGAATAGCCCAATGGCGATAGCCATCGACGATATTTCCCCGTAGGCATTAAGATGGACGTAAATTTTTGTAAATCATGACATTCGTCTACCATATGCCGTTATTCAGAATTCAGAGATAGGTCAGAGATTCATATTTCCATTGTTTTATTTTTTATTAAATTTTACTAATTCTTTATGTCAAATAAATATTAAGACTTAAATTTAGTTGTAAAGACTATGAAAATGTGATCAAGAGAATCTATCTTAAGTTATATCGATGTAAATTACTTTAATCAAAGAATATCTATTTATTTTAAGTGAACCACGCAACAATAAATTGCTAATATTTTCCAGATAGCATTTTTTGGAAATTGCGGTATGACAATATAATGATTATAATTAATTAATATAATTATTATAAATATAATTATTATAAAAACTAAAAAAATTAATAAAAATTATATGATACTGTTTTCCCGTAATTGCAAGCATTTACAGAATAGTGTTACGTTATCGTTTTTAGCTTAGTTTGATTTTTTTGACAGAGTTAAAGTGCCTCACATTAATTACTGTAAAAATAGATTTAGAGATCGAGAAAGGATAAAGAGAACAGGCAGTACGTTGATATTCACACAGATAAAGTGAAGGATAAAGTTTGTGTGCAGAGTGGCGGCATCGATCCTGGGTAAAAGTAAATAACCACGAATGTCTTGGTCGATGCGGTTCCGGGGGTTTTCTATGTGGGTATTTGGAGAAGCCGAAAGGTGCGAGGCGTATGTAGTCCCACGGCACCCATACAAACCATCTTGAGTCTATGGGCTATTTGTGAAATGGCACGAGGCGTCCGAGAAAAGAATTTATTTCTTCTATCCTCTTCTCTCTTCCTTCCTTCCTGCGTTCTTTTTCTTCTTGATAGTTTCTCTTCCTTGTTTCTCTTCCTTCTTATTTCAGCTTTATGCTTCGCTGTCCTACTGTTAGACGAGTTTGATTTCTTCTTATCTTTGTCCCTCAGTGTTTCTTCGCCAAGAAATTTCGACAAAAGCTCGGCAACGAAATGAAAGGCTTTCTATCTTCACAGCGTTAATTTGTTAGTCATTGTTATTGTACCAGCATTTTTCGAGAATGTTGCATATGCCCTTTTTGTTAGTATTCATTTTACGCGCGCATATATGTGCGATTAATGTAGGAATATTTTTCATCGAAACTTTTAAATCTCGTTAAAAATATTTGATTTCCGTATCATATATATTTCAACGAACAATCAATTAATTCAAATACATTTTGAATCGTTGTGATTTTATTTATAGCAGCTTTATATCGGCTCCCCGTCACTCACCGCCGATTAATGTTTTAAGGATCGTTACGTCGCGGGGATTTGCATACACGATCGCATATCGATAATTGGAAACTGTTGAGAGCAATGTCATCATTATTTTAGCACGATTATCGGTAATTGCATCGTAATGTCCTCGATATTAACATGAATGCTGATAATACTATCACTAGGGACCAACACCGTAACGATAATGACAACAATCACCGGTCGTCGATGCGATAAAATGATTTTAACAATAACTACCGGTGACTGACCGAAGTTTTGTCTATAATAATCAATATTTGCATTCGGTAACAAGATATTGTATGCTTTCGGACACTACGATCGATTGGTTAAATCGTTATGATATAATTCAGCTGCTAATGTAAATTTATTACATGCCTGGACAGTTAATTAAATCAAGCCATCGAAAAGTTCAAGTGCTTCCAGCGCGATGGTATCGATTGCACTCGCATCGCGAATATTTTACAATTAATGTGCATTCCAATCTTTTACTCCCTAATTGTACACCACTCGCGTGCATAGTTCGACGTGAATACTGCGCAACGATCATAAAAGTAATTATGGATCTTCGAAGTAACACGGTGCAAGACGGATGAAGCAAAGATTTCTATCGTAACACAATGAATACTGAAGGATGGAAAAGGTCATGAGATATCAGAAGCGCGAGTATCGATCATCTGCGGCTTGACCGACGACTACGACCGACCCCCTCCCTCCCTCCCCCGCGTCTCGTAATCCTCTTCGGCAAATCGATTTCTCGTAAACCCACTTCACAACCCAGAACTAGGCTCGTATCTCGAGAGGGTATAGCCACGATGAGGACAAGGATACCGCATTAAACCACATTACGTAGATCCTTATAGTCTAAGCCCGAATCCCATCTGTGCAGATGCACGATTCTCCCGGGATTTCGCCGATCCCCGAAACTTTCAGCAAGTCGTTCATTAAGCCCGTCTGTGGTTTTACGTTGCTGCACGAGAGTCACTTGATAATAAACGATGACTGATGATAATTCATGCGGTTTTGTCAACAGCGAGCGATGAATAGTTTTTATAACTTTTGAATAAATAAAAGAAATACGCTCTCAACCGTGTATTAATGTATAGCCGATTACATATTTAGCATAACTTTTTTTGACAACGCATTTGTCATCGTGATTCGGGATCTTATTAGTTGACAGATTTTCCTGTTACATGGAAGCGGAAGGTAATACACGAAGCGACCCGTCGAGGATCGCGAAAGAGAAATGGAAGAACGATGAAATAAGATATAGAGTCGAGGGAGAAAGAGACTAGTCTACAAGTCCGGCTGGCATTCGGAGCGTGTCTGATTGTCTGCTTTTCTAGCATCATCCAACCTCGACTCTTGGCGTTGGAGAATCAGACACGCGACGATGAGGATCCAGAAGATTGCAAAGTACCTGCGTACTTCACTTTGGAGAATGGCACACTCAGCGGTTCTCCGATGCTTTTTCTCGTGCTTATGTAATAGTTAAAAACCAAACAACTTTACGAATTATCTGTACATTTTATCCGTGCAAATATATCTCATACAATATGTAATAATGTAGTAATTAAATACTACACACCGCTTAAATATCGATGAACTATCGCAGCTTATTAAAAAACGTTGATATTAAAAACATATATATAATTTGCTTAATTATTAGATTTGGAGTAGATTTAGAATATCAGTTACTGCTCTAATTATCTTCGTATAGACAGCATTTTAACAATGTCTAATCTTTTCTTGTTGTTTTATTTTGAAGAGATTATCCGATCAATATATTCATTATTTCGTAAACAACAGCGCAGAGACATCCGATATATATTTATGTTTGGTTTTATCCTGATACGCAGAAGGCAAATTAGATCTAGATTGAGTGGATCTCAAGACCAATATTTCTGGTATTGAAACATTCTTTTAATAATCTAATTAGAAACAGCGATTGTATGTAAATAAAATATTTGATGGAACCCATTAGGGTTTAATACCATTTCTGAGAACATTTAATTAAAGTCCGGAAATACAAGTCGGTGATCGGTTGGATTTAATGATGCGGAAGTGGCGAGGATGAGATGAGAATGCTCGAAAGGAATCGCGCGGTATCGCCATGGAGAAGAATCAGCAAGACCCATTGTACAAGTTACAAATAAATCCCTAATGATTCTTGCCAGACACCTCTGTAATTAATTATATCGATCAAAGAGACATCGGCTATATTTTAAAATCAACGTATCGTGCGGGGTCAATTAGTAATTAATAATGACCAGTGTGGATGTTGAGCATGCTTGTCGTCTTGATTGAATTAAATCTTGATTGAATTAGTCATCCTTAAACACTTCTTTGCTGCAATAACACACGCTTGTTGCATGCATATCTCTCGATCTTGCTTCTTTTATTTACCATATAAAATTTAACGGGGCTTATTAATAGTGCGATGTAGCGTCAAGTACATATATCGTGGTCTTACTATCAAATACAAAATAACTTATACGATAAATCACATGAATTCAGTTGCAATTGTTTGTTGTATTTACATACACTTATTACGCGCATTGTTTGCATAGTCTTTCAGACTGATATTCCGTCGAAGATTGATTTTCGAAAGGAAAAAAGAAGAACAGTAGAAATATTCGACACAATTGATTATTACATTTATCGATATAATTTATATATCACTACTCGAATTTATATATCACTATTCACTATTGTCATTTTTTTTTGCTGCTTTAAAAAAAGGTTATTAAACCGAATAGGGCAGATTTTGTTTAGTGATTTTTACAAAACGTGTATATAAGATTTTGAAACACTATATACGTTACAATGCATTTACATCTTTTAAATATTGAAAAAAAATATTATTCTTGAATATATTATCGTACAAATAAATTATTTAATTTTAAATGAAATTGTGAAAATGTGACAATCAACTCCATACTCGAGGTTGATTGTCACATGTTTCAAGGTTGATAATCATATTCAAGGATCTTTTTGTAATAATGACTTAATGCACAGTAATTCATATTAAACTCTAATGTGGCTTGTCGGATAGATAAATTATGTATTTTTATTACTCTAATTTCAAAATAATATCAAAATAATACCAGGCGGATCAGTTTTACCTCTATCTGTTTTTCTTTCTTGTTATTCTTTCGTCCCATAGTTACAATTTAACCTCACATAATTTCTGAACGACTATTCAAGTGCACAATGTTACCAGATGGAAAATGCGGCTTTCTCGAAGAATAGACAGAGAGACTCATTTAGAAAAATCTAGCTTACATGGCCGTTTTTTAGTAAAAGAAATTATATTCATAAATTTTGTTACAATGATTAATGATTAATTAATCACAGCAAAACTTATCTAAGACATGCCATTTTCTGATGATTTACAATGAAATTGCGATTAGTAGTGCCAAAAACTAACAAAAAAAAAACAAAATAAAAGATCTGAAAAATTTACTCACCAACTACATTTTCTTAAAAGTTGTAAATAATATACGCAATACTTTTAACGCAAATCGTTTTATACAACATTAATATTACATCAGCATTTTACAGAATAAAGAGAATTTTCTGACATATATTAGTTGAACTTATAAACTTTTGTATACAACAGTTCTGGTCTCTTCTATTTCTTTTTCTATTTCTCAAAGCTTGAGAAAATTCTAGTTTATTGGCTCTCATATCATTTGACTGCGCAATATATAATAATTGTTAATAAGACAAAATTTTCTCCTTGTAAGAAAAGGTCATTAAAATTCAAAGTAATTTGCTGGAGATTTTTCCGTCTGCTGGAATATCGGAGATTCATTCGAAAAATTGGAGTCTCCTGAAAATCGAAGAATAGATAGCAATCGTGATTGTTTGCTGTTACGTGTATTATTATAATTTATTATTGAATAATTTGTTATTGAATGTATTTTTACTTACTTTTTTCTTTTCAGGTAAGATTTTGGATAATTTTTATAAGAGAGAGAATATACTCGTACTTCTCGTTATCGGATGCCCAATCACCAGTTGCATGGTAAGTAAAATTACATGTGCATGGTTATTTGAAAGAAAATGGAAGTATTAATATTTTATTATGTACAAATCCGACTCGACGAAATTGCAGATCTTTAATGTAAAAGTATGGAAATATGTCAAACATTATATATACACAATATAAATAAAATACGAGTTATGCTCGCAACGAATGCAGAAATTATAGTATATTAACGACGTGTTTTCATAAATTTATGTAGCAATACAAATTATTAACGACATGTTGTCCCAGCGGTTTTTCCAGCACGTTAAATATTAATTTCTTGTTGTGATGTTATGAATATAATGTCTGTCTACATATAATAAGAACAATCTGTACGTTACGCTTAAGTACAATATTAATTAAAGATGTGCAAAGATATTGAATATTTTAATAATAATTGGTTTTTAACACTTTCTGCTTTTTATAAGAACTCGAGATTACATAATGAAATAGAATTTGTTAATAAGTTTTAATTATCAGAGAGCGACGGAACATAATGTTGACTTCTTATTAATAAAGGAAATGACCTACTTTAACTTCTCTGCTGTAAAACGACGGAAATGTGATAAGTATAAATGGTACCGTAGTACCATGTTCTCGCGAAAAGTTCAGTGAACTTGATGTGACGAGCTCGTACACCAGTTTTGATATATGAAGTGAAGAGTAATCATCTAAGAGGACAGCTCCGTATATTACATGTTTAGATGAGAGCGTGAAAAGGACTAACGTAACAACACTGGCTTGCCACGTCCTCTTTGAAAAGTTTGCATCTTACTACGAAAGCGAAACTTCTTGAAGGAACTCACGATGAATATTTTTCTCGTTCTTTTACCAATTAAAATCAGCAATCTAAAGCGAGATTAAAATCCAGCGGTAGTGTACAAATTGTGTATTACCGCACAATAAAAGATTACAATGATGCCATTTCATGCTTTTAATCCGAGTACGTGCATTGTCGAGGATGAAAACAATGGTATGTAATTAGGAAACATCCACAGGCGCGAGCACGTTGGTGGTAGGCGAAATAGGATAAGGCAAATAAATTAGCACCGGTTACCGTTATCTATCTCGGCTTTCGCTTCTACCGCTCTTTTCCCTTATCCCTCGCGGCCATTTTGCGCAGAGACTATTTACCAGGGTCCTCAAAATTACCGAGTAGGTATTATATACGATCCTGAGAGATCCATCCTCAACTTTAAACTAAAACCAGCATTCTGCGACGAATAATTGCGGAAAAGCAAATTATTATCCATAACAGACATTACCGACTCTACATTGCGACTCTAATTATAATGTTAAACCATTTTATACTACATACATTGTATTTAATCCTTTTGCTTCATATAATATTTATATATTTCTTATCTTATGTTCTTATTCTTACCTTATTTGTTATTTACTGATCTATTCTAATAGTCTATAATTTTTTATAATATTCGAACAAGTATAAGTATAGTTTGAAACATCTTGTACATATACATATAAATTAAAATATTTCTCTTAATATATATTTCTCTTAATATAATCTTCTTAATATATAGTCACAATTTATTGTAGATAATGAAGAATATTTTATTGCTATTTGCATAATAATTCTGATTGGCATAAGATCTTTGTATAAACGCTCTTGTATTTGTCATAATTTTTACAAGCATCGGCACTGTGAATGTCTTGGAGAGAGAATTATTCACTATCATCTAATTTAGAGCATTAAAAATGTCAAAAAATATTTATAAAAATATTTATAAATTCCAGGTTATAACGAACAGGTCTGGATGTCTCGAGTGTCCTCATTCACGATGCGGCACTTATATAACTTATATAACGCACATGATCTTAATTCGAAGATATCACGAATGCCTAATTATCATTTTTTTGTCTCGAGGTGAAAAGCGTATAGTGACTATATATCTGGCGCGGGTCGCCTGGCGCGACAAATGGTTCTACGTTCAACAACACAGCTTGTTGGGCCGCGAGCACGCGTGTCCCCAATATTTCATCTTTTGTCGAGTACGTCAGGCGACTTCGAGAAACATACCACGAAAGCTCACTGTAGGCGGTCGCATATTATGCGGTTCTGGAAACGCATTACGTAGCGCTGTCGAGTATATACATCATGTTTATATACCAGACGCCATGCATAAAAGGAAACACTAGAAATCATCTTTATACTCAGTTTATCTCTGTATCAATCTATTTTTAATTTTATGTTTGGTTAAAATTAGAATTGAACACTGTAATAAATGTTTTTTTTGTTACGAGTTATATCGAATGGATCATCAAATTAATTTGATTCTACACTGAGAAATAAAATAATTGTGACAACTATATTTTTTATAATTCTGAAATTTGAGTATTATATCTGTAATTTTATAAAATAATAGAAAAGTAGTATTGAATCCATTTCTAAAAAAGGCATGACATCGATTACTCGTATCTATCGAAGTATTGTTGCCGCTTTTCCGCGATTGGTTCTCTCTCTGCGCTAACTTCGTGAGCAGCTGTCATCGTGGAGTTAGCAAATGACAATTTATAGACATGTGCATTAATAGAAGATTATTGCAATTTATTAAAAAAAATAATAAAAAGAGTAAAAAATAAGAAACTAAATAGTGCGCGCGAAGCGTCTGTGATGTCTAGTTTGTATAAAGTCTATATAACTGTGTAATTATAGTTAAGTTGCTACTTCATTATTAATTAATAGTTCACATATGTTTGTTGCCGTAATTATATTTTTATAGTATTCAATACTACTTTTCTATTATTTTACTCTTAATTAATAATGAAATAGCAACTTAACTATAATTACACAGTTATATAGACTTTATACAAACTAGACACCACAGACGCTTCGCGCGCACTATTTAGTTTTTTATTTTTTACTCTTTTTATTATTTTTTTTAATAAATTGCAATAACCTTCTATTAATGCACATGTCTATAAATTGTCATTTGTTAACTCCACGATGACAGCTGCTCACGAAGTTAGCACAGAGAGAGAACCAATCGGCGTCGCGGAAAAGCGGTAACAATACTTCGATAGATACGAGTAATCGATGTCATGCCTTTTTTAGAAATGGATAAGATAAGATATGACAATTACGTTTTTCCAGGTTAGACAAATATTTTTGTTAAATGAAGCATAATGCGAGCAATACTGCCACTAGATGGAGATAGTTTATTTCTCATAAATAAAAAAAACCACATAAAATAGGATAAAAGACGTAACATTATGAAACTTTTCACTGACATTCTAATAAAATGGTTTTTTGAATGCGAATCATTGGATTTGAAGATGAAAGTAAATGAAGAATGTCTCCGTCCACGCGCGACAGTACAGTTTAATTCTGTACAAAAATTAATTCAGAAATCTTATAATTCTTAAAGTTATGTTATATTAAAATGTATGAATATAATGGAACCTGAAATTTAGTTATCAGATTCTTGCTGCTGCAACTCTTTTTTCTCCATGTATATATTTAACCCTCCATAGCTCAAATTTTTTCGTAGCTATAAGAAAATTTATGTAACGATTTATATTATGAAATTATATTATGATATTATGAAACAAATAAATATTCAATCAATCTCTAAATACAAATTAATTTTTAATTTTTAATTTTTTTATTATATTTTTATTTTAACTTTTTTATTTTTTTTTAGTTTTTATTCATATTTATATATATATTTTATTATATTTTTATTTTATTTATTTTATTATTAGTTTTTATTATTTTATTGTTTATTGGTATTTATTTATATGGTTTCAATATAGTACATAATTGAGGTACTATTTGTCTTCAAATTTCTAGATGCTAATACCTTTTTTCTCTGAGAGTAGTGATTCAATCAAATATTCATTACATAATTGTTTAATTAATTGATTTATTGTTCCAAATTGTAACGATGGACAGACTTTATACAAATAATTTGCGGTATCGAAAATAAGAGCGCGTCGGCTTATAAACGATTTATAAAGTTCCGCCGAGGATCGAATCGCCTGACCGCTTTGCGAACTGAGGGGCGGATGATAGGGCGGATGATAGGGCGGCGATAAATAATTGCCGGACATCGACTCGAGCCCCCGGGGAAACGCGATCGACACTCACAGAGAAATCCTTGCGGGAAGAAAGTATTACCTAGCTGAGCACTTCGATTGAAGCGGAAAGCCGCGCGTAAAAATGGCCAGCGAACTGGCAATCGAACGCAATATATATGTCACCGTCAATGCGCGTGTCGCCATTCTGGATTAATATCGCATTCTGCTTGCTATCTGCGAACGGTCGCGATATTAATCTACCATTGTCGATTACTGGAAGCGACGTGCCATTGAGTTTTATCGGAAACCGCGAAGCACCTGTTCACCAATAATCGGCATGCTATGACTGATGTGAAATCGCTCAGCTTCCATTGTCATTGATTAGCGCATATCTTTCCAGAATCTCATTAATCGACTTCTGAAATAGTTTTCCCGTTCAACAAATTCCTTCTGTTAGTTAAAAATAATTACAAATATATTGCACAATGATGAAACATAATACGATATATGAAACATAAGTATATGAATAACTAAGAAATAATTTTATTGTACGATTAATATGTTGTCGACTACATAGTCCTTGCGAAAAAGATCCTTGCATCGAAATCACGCGCGAATACTCTGTTGTCACTGTCAGCATCGAGCAATCAATCGTCGTCGAAAACAAAGACGAAACTGCGAAATATAGAATGTCCACGAGTCATTATCGTATTTCCGCTCTCACACGATGTTCCCCCGCTCGCTTTCTCCTTCTCTCGTAATTGGACTCCTCAGGATCGTAAAAATAACCGTTTCATTTTATAGGCAATTAATTTTACCGAGGATGCGACATGCACACCATATGAGAACGCCTCAACGCCGCTCGATGTAACGCGGAGCGATCCAACGTTCACGGTAAAGAACGAAGGCTCGACGAACGTAATATCTGACTCGTTGGTTGCGTTTTAAAAACGAGAATAGAAACTGTGAATCCAGTTGATATATCTTGAGGGAACGGCAATTAGTGCTGAAACTGTGATTAAGTCATTACGGTGCTGTCATCGCTGTCATCATATTTTCTCGGAGATTGTATTAACCTTAATTAAGGACACCATATCGGAACTTAACATATCATGTACGCGCGCGTTCTATTTGCAAAAATTTTGTGTTATACATTTGGAAACTAAGTTTGGTAACAGAATTAGTTGCTCAAGCGTTGTATCAGACTACTATTCTTGTACTATCATTAATCAAACTAAATTTGAGAACTAATTAATTATTACAACATGACATGAATATAAAATATTCAAACATAGGATTAAAAATCGCAAAAAACGATTTAAGAGATAATAAATAAATGTAATTTGAAATGTATTTTGAATTTAAAGTAATTTTCTTGTATATATCAATAACTATAATGATATTTATATCAGTTATTTTCTAAAATGATAATAAATTAATAAATAATAATGAAAGTAATGTGTAGATAGAAGGAATATAAAATGGAAATATTGATAGCTTTGATAGACAGAATCATTTTCTTAAATTAATGAACTTATTGTACTTTTAAAATAATCTTTAGATATATTAAGTGAGTGCATTATAATAATAATTATTAATGATAGAGAAAGAAGAAAGAGGGCGAGAGATAAAAATTTTATTAGGCACAAAATAAACATTATGTAATAAGCGCAAATAAATATTAAATGTATTATCTCTTAAATCGTTTTTTGCGATTTTTAATCCTCGTATTTGAATATTTTATATTTATGTCATGTTGTAATAATTAATTAGTCTCAAGTTTAGCTTCATTAGTGCTAGTACAAGAATAAATGAACTTTAAATGTATTAAGTTATAATATATAATGAAAAGTACATTAATATAAAAGTATATAGTATAATAAATTAAAAATATTATATAAAATTTCTCTCTCTAAAAAAATTTTTTTAACATGTCAATCATTTTTGAAATGATTTCTCTCTGTATATACTTCTTCATAATGCAAAAGATAGAGTAAGCATCCTCGAAAATTGAAGAAGTCGCTGGCAGGCGCAATAACAGCTAACACAGGCAAGAAAAGTTCTTAGATAGGTTTTACCCAGACAATTTATTTGCAGTAAAAAGCACAAGTAATGGTTAGGTTTGCGGGCCTTTTGAAATGCATATGTGATCTTAGAAAGGTATACCAAAGACTATTCCTTTGCAAGTACAGTTATTTTCAAGTACAATCAATGTTAAAATACTTGCTGTTGAATTATTTTCATGTAATTGAATATAAATGAATTGTATGATATCAAAAGATATCAAATCACGTATAAAATTCAAAAAAAAAAAAAAAAATGTTTAACAGTATAACGAGAGAGTTTATGCTGATTTTATTAATATAAATTTGTATATATAAATTTTAGCGTATTTACATAAGCGTATTTATGCTTATGTATTGTGAATAATTTATGCAAGAAACAGCAGTTTTAGTTTTATGTCGATTTTATTTTATGCAGTGTTTACTCACACAGCATTTCTGAATGTTGCTGTACATTCTTGATAGAGAAAAAGACGAACAAAATTTTCTTTTACAAAACGTGAAAATTTTACAAACAGTTAATACATTCTTAAATTAGAAGATAGAAATATCACTCGTATTTTTATAAATATCTTCTTGATTTAATATTTCAAAGAAATGATTAGCATACACATGCGCAAATAGTACACAAGATTATTTCCTGATATTTTGTTAGTCTCTTTATAATTAACCCTTAAACCTGGAGTCCATGAAACCTCAGCAAAAATTTGAGCGCACTTTTAAGTAAGAAAAATCTCTTAATTTACGATTTTTTTTTTCCTATTATAATAAAGAATTCGGCTTCGAAAAATAAGATTATTGATTCAGCATACTTTGAAGAGTATCTATGATTTTTTTCAAGACAAAAAAATGAATAGAGTAATTTCTAAAAGCTTTTAAAAGAAGGTGAGGTTCAGTAGACCCTCAGTGGGGTTTATATTACAAAAATGAAGTGTGAGGGATAAGGATTAACGAACTAATTAAGATATTCTCACGTTTATATTTCATTTATGCGATCTTGTAATTTATAAACATTTGCTTGCAGCTTATTTTAGTGAATTCTGAATAAAGAATATTAATTTGGATTTTTTAAATTAAAAATTTGCCTATCTCCGAGATCTTCCATATTGATTTTTCTCTTTTTTTGCATTTTCATGAAAATATCAATAAATTGGATTTTTACAAAAGAAAACTATTTTTCACAGACTTATCTTAGAATCGATATTAGATCTCAATTTTGAAGTACTAGCTTCAAAAGGAAATTGTAAGTAGATTGTCATTTCAATAAGTTTTTCTTTTTTTACTATGCTCTAGTGCAATTCAGTATTCAAGAGGCTTTAAATTTACGTTGCAAAGGAAATCTTTTTCTATGACAATTTACTTCAAGAGGACTTCAAGAAATTTTCAAATGCTGCGAAATAAGTGCTCTCGTACAATATAGAGAAAAATTAATCGAAGCTTCGATTTTAAAAGAGTGAAAGATATCGATAATATAAAATAAAAATAATAACGGAATGAAATTTATTATTTTTCACAGATTTATTTTAGAATTCGATATTGCATGATATGAATTGAAAATTATTTTTCTATAATTGTAGACTATTAGAGCAAAGTAATTTTGGTGTACAATAAACTTTACTTTTAATATTTATTTTGCACTTACATAATGTTTATTTTGCGTGTAATAAAATTTGTATCTCTCACTTCCTTTCTTCTTTCTTTATCATTAATAATTATTATTATTTTAATTCTTTGATGATTTAAAACATCTATTTGCATCATGGTAAATGTTTGCTTGTGAAATCGGCACGGTTTATACTCAATTCTTGCTAGATCGATTCAGTGAAACGAGTAATTAAAAAATCGAGCACTCGTTAAAAGCTGGTAATTTATTAATCACGATTCATTCACACGCTCGTTTATAAAAGTGTTTTCGATACAGTTATTCATATGAAGCGTATGTGACCTAAGGCGACAAAGCTATGTTTTATGACTTGATGCATTTGGAGTCCTTCTTTATTGTTCACAAGAATACCGATGAAATGTTAAATACATTGTTATAAACGACAATGCAAGCTTTTTGTTGCAATTGCTCAATAGAATTTAATACATAAATATCACTTGCATTTCTCACGAATCTATTTAATTCTTTTCGGTATTCTGAAACTCGAGGATTTATTTTTATTACTGAAATCATATAATTCCCTACTTTGCATAAACATTTATGTTAATGCTCTTTTTTTAAATTGCAAATTGTAATAGTTTCCGAGGCACAATCAATAGAAGAATATTAAGAGATATTTATTGACTATTGTTTGATTTAATGTGTTTGTATGTATAGTACGTATGTATCTTTTATCTATTAATTTTAACATTATACAACGTATAAATTATACAATGTATAAATGTCTAAACTATTAGCACGATATAAATTATTTTATGTTGCCGCCTTTATTAATATCCTATTTTACTGTCATTTATAGGAAAAATCTTATGAGGTGCTTTATGGGACGGATCGAGGAAGACATAAATGTCGTCGTAGTTCATATGTGCATGCTGTCAAATCATATCGGAACTTCGATAAAAACGATCTATGCGAAATCGGGTGTACTGACTCGTACTATGAAACCCGTCGAGCCGTTCGAACCATACAGCCATGCAAATTGCATTAATACGTCGCGTAAACGCCCGGCAAATTGCTTCACCATCGATTTCAGTCCGCTGCACCACTATTAGATACGAATATATTCCTGCATCGACACGTTGTATGCGTTCATCCAGTTTAGCTGCGATTATCATATGAAAACACGTCTTTTTGACGTATATGAAGTACTTGAAATTGAAGAAAAAGATTATTTATATGTGTTTTTATTTTCACATGGAAAAAACTTTTTACTATACTATTACATTTTACATGGTTAAAAATATTATTTACTTTATATATTTAAGCATTTAGAATATTAGAAACCATAACTAACCATTTTACATGATTAAGAATATCACATAACTTCCTAACAAAATATCTAACAAAACATCAAATTGTTACGTGCTATTAATCTTTATGAAATTAAAATCCTTTAAATTGTTCTTAAATGATTTAAATTTATCTTATAATTTAAATTTTCATAATTCTAGATATATCCTACAGGATTATAAAAATATTATAAAAATCTTATCTTATTTTTTACATTATTAATATAATCTACTATAATATCAATACCGAATAAGCAGAGTTTGGAGATAAATTTAACCCCTTCTTTATGGCGCACGTGCGAGTATGGAGGAGCCCGAATATACACTTTGCGTAAATAGAGTAAAACGTATGAATAGATAGTATCATGTAGATAAAGTATATCAATAGCCGATTTCTTCCGAATTTTTCCAATAATTTGAAAAAGATCTTTTATATTTACACTTTCTTATTTTATTATAATACTTATTGTATAAATATTACACTGCCGAACGGAAAAAAATACAAGAACTACATTTTTAATACGTAATTAATCCGATATAAAATAGAATCAAAAAATTTACTAGAATTTTACCTGAGCGCTGACTATAGACGACACTTGTATTCACAGATCCTCGCTGGATGCTGTAGCATTAGGATTGAAAGGGTCGAATATAAATTTAAAAATTTTTACAAATTTCCACATACCTAATTTTATTTTTTTGGAGAAATGTTGTATTGGTACATAGTATCTCAAACGATAAATCATGTGAAAATAACAATGAATAAACTACGCTACGTTTATCGATCAGAATTAAATATATAAGATATCATCTAGTGTAACGCCCATATGCGTAGGTTAATAATCTTTTATTTTATTCCTCACACCTTTTTCTTCATCTATCCTTTCCTTCTCTTTCGCTTCCTCTTTTCTTTTCTCTCGAGAATAACGCAATGGGAGACAAAAGGGTAAATGCAGGCGGCCGAGTCGGATCGAAGAGTAGCAACAAGTGGTCGCTCAACGTTCAGCAGTTTCTCTCTCTCTCTCTCTTTCTCTCTCTTCCTCTCTCTCTTTTTTCCATGTCTCTTCCTCTCTTTCTCCCTTTCGTCATGGCACAGGGAATAGTGCGACAGAATTGCATGGGGGTGAGCAAATGTGGGGACCTTTGAACCAACTCTCCGCGAGCCAGAACTGAAAATCCGTCGCAAAATCCACGTAGCAGAATGTGAACAGCGGGAGAACGCCCGGTAAAAAGTCCCTTCGTAGAAATCCCCGCGAGCCATTTTATTTTCTATATTGTTTACTTTGAACCGCAAGAGTATTTGTGCCTGCAGAAAAATGTTTCTCGCGCAACCTTGTGATATATCGAAAAAGCAGACATAACTAGAATGCTTGGAAGAATCAATAGAAATAATTCACGAACTTCGTGATTGAAATCTGCTACGTAAATATATTTTTCTAACTAATGTTATTTGTAACATGAAGTAAAAAGATTTGCAGAAGCTACACGCGTGTATGACAAGTATGATAAAAAATGTAAAGCACGATGAAACTAGTGTTTTAAAGAATTTTTAAAAATAAATAAATAGTCCAGTAATTTGTCCCTCGTGTGTGAAGACATACATTCCTATTTTTTTAACTCAATGTCATTACGTATTGCAATTTTTAACTCAATGTTACGTACAATTATCATGTACTGCAATAATAATTTTAATAATAATAATTTGTAATAATAATAATTTGAAACAATTTTGTTAATCTTTTGTTTAAAAAGATTGAAGGCATTAAAAAAGCAACGATTTTATGTTGTCTTAAATCAAAATCTAGGTAATAATCTAATTTAGCTTTTGCGCAAATAAAAATTACTTACATATTTTAAGAATAGAAAAGAAGCTGTCAAGAAATTAAAAATCAAATACATAATGGATAAGTTAATAGATAATAAAATCTCAAAGATAAAGATGTAAAATGATTTTGAAGTTTGCTTTTAATACAAATATAATTTGTAAATTAATTTTTATTTATATTATTATTTATAAACAAATACAATAATAGATAAATTAACGGGCTAATAAGAGCAATGACAATGCAGTTTTAGGAGCGCAATATTAATATAATATGATCTATTATAGGTAATTACATAAATTCTTGATATCCGAACGTTTCGGCTTGTCTTCAAATCATCTTCAGCGGATTCTTAAACAATTTCTTATCATCTAGGAATTATGTAACGGGAAGCCCTCGACGACAAGTAAGCGGATCCACAGTGCTAATTATGTTCCTTATGTGTCGTCGATAACTTTTCCAACATTATATCAGTTATCAAAGCATTATTGCTGTTGTTAATATGCGGAGAGTCTGAGAACTCGTCAAGAACTGTTTTTTTATTATTTAATTATTATTTATATTTTATTTATATTATTGATTTTTTATTTATATTGTCAATAAAATTTTGTTATTGAAGAAATGATAAATTAAAATTATTAATAATATTTTTAAATTAAAATTTTAAATTAAAATTATTAATAATATTAATAATATTTTTCTTGTGAGAAAAATATCTGTTACATTTTACTTTTTTCGAAACATTGTTTCGCGAAAATTTTATAATTTACATACAACTGAATAAGCAAAATAACATGAATAATCATTAAGACAGTAACGGTAGTAATAGAGTCGGAAAGTGCGTGGAAATGTAGAGATAGCAACAACTACCTTGTGACTACAGCACTTTCCTAATGATACCCGCGGATGTACCGGATGGCATGTGTCGTAGGGTTTCCAATTAAAGTGCTTTCGCTCACGCTAGAAATCACGAGTTAAGCGTAAAACTAGTCACTAGTTGTTTACAGATGGCACCTTGTACATCGAGATCGTTAATTACTTAATTACACAATTAAGATGTTTCCTGAGATACAGTTTGTAGCGGATGTGTTGCAGTCATGATAAGATCAAACCAGATATACGTATAAGATTAATCAAATAAAAAAGGTTTCATAAAAATAAATATGCACTTCTTCTTTCAGGTTTTATAAACTCCTCAATATCAAATGTATCATATTCTCTATAATTATTTAATATTGATCGCAAATGTACTTATTTTAGAAATAAATCAACAGAAAAAATATTTAGAAAACGATATTTTCTACATTGTCGTTATATTGACAATTAATCTCACTTTATTCTTTTATTGCTCATAAAAAAATAGAATAATTTCTAAAGTATAATATAATTGTCGGATAAATTTTGTTTCCTCTTGACACAAAAATGCGCGGCTAACAAATCGCTAATAAATCGAGTTTTATAATTACGCTGAAGCTATAGTAAATACGCAATAATTGAATATTGTTTTTTTATATAATTATTTATTTATCATAAATTATATTCACATAATTTGTGATAAAGCTAACGTGACAAAAAGTAATTATATTTTTCTTATTGAGTTTTGACTTTATTTCACGATCACCGCAATCACTTTAAAACGAGAAACGATCGCGTAAAATAAGAAAGAGAGGAGGAGTTTGGTAAATGAGAAGGAGAAAGGCAGACGATGTGTGGGAAAGAAGAATGGAATGTTTAATGGGGCTATTTCGGGCCGAAAGCTTTGCCGGATATGTACGTTACGTTTACGAGAAACGTGGAGCTTCTCGCATATCATGCATGAAGCTGCACCGAGTTGGTACTATATCGAGGCGCGTAGCAGCAGGTGCCTTTGTGTTCAATTTATCGTAATAACCAGAGCCACGAGCAATATGCGAAAATATATCGGCTTTACGAAACCAGCGGCGCACATATGAGAACCTAAAAATGCATTTATTGTTAATTACTGGCTCCGAATCAATCTCTGTTGTATACTTTTGGGAGAAAAACTTTGTTATTGTTTGACGACTAGGTAAGTGTATAATCGATTAAAGTATGCTGACAGCGATGATCGATACAATAAAAAATATATTCGTATACCTGTTATATAAGTTAAACATGTTATATAAGTTAAACATTTATAATATTTTCTAATTAACGTAAAATGTTATATAGCGCATAGCGTTTTAATTTGAAAAGTATTGGGAAATTACTTTATTATTATTCTTTTTTTATCGTTTTTTATCGTTTTATCGTTAATCAAGTCAAATTATATAAAGTTATTATATATATTGTATATAAAGTTATTATGTATATTATTTATTACTATTGTCAAATTATATAAAGTTTTTTAACTAAAGATAAATTTTATTCTTTAAATGATAGATTTAATAATTCTTTTTGAGTAAAGAAATTAATATTCAAGTTTTCAAATTATTATTTTAAAAAATAGATAGTTTGAGTTAAAATATGCTGTTGATACGTGATTAATATACATTTATATACATATTAGCCATTCTAGCAAATTCTGTTAATACCCTGTTCGTTTAGTGTTATTTCTCGTATTATCTTTCTCGAAATGTCGCGATCGCGACAAATACTAAACGTACAAAATACCATTATATCTTGCGATTATTTCAATACATGTATATTAATCTGTATGATTAAGAATTCATAAATATATCGATTGTTTATCAAAGCAGATATTTCGCACAGTTAATAAATTTGGAGCAGCAATTAAAATATGATAAAGAATAAGAATTATAAATTATAATATCATGATATTTACGAGTAATAAATCTTCGTTGCGATGCTTGGATCTGTACGGTATCGCACTTTGGACTTTTAATTTTATCTAATTTGTCCATTATTTTGAGAATAATGCGTAATAAAACGAGAAAGCATATTATAGATTATATTGATTTATTAATATTTAAATGAAGGAAATAGAATGTTTACATTTATTTCATAATACATTAAATATTTTGTTGAAAACTAGATTGGCTGGCAAACGATCTTGATATCTATAAGATATCATCTATGTAAGTGTAATTTGTGATAAATAAATGATATAAAAAAATAATATTCAATTATTGTGTATTTAAACTATAACTTCAGCGTAGATGAATAACTCGATTTATTAGCGATAACTTGATATCTATCTATGTATATCTATGTATATATGTAATAAGCCGCCACCTGTCGTATTGTTATTTATGTAGCAAAGCTTGAATGAGCGAAGAAAACGAATCATTCCGTGCATATTCATATTACGTCTCGAAATGCAATAATTTTTTAAATAAATATTGGTTTATTAAATAATCCGCTCAATTAATGATTCGTATATTAATACGATGGTGATTTATCAAAACGGACGCTTCGCACGATTTATTTATTTGAATCGAAACAATAGAGAAGAATAAGAATTACAATCCTTCCTATTACATTGCGATATTTACGTTCAATTATTGGAATTATTTTGAATATGTCCTGTAATATGTTTTAAATTTTTTACTGAGTCAAATGTAATTTGCTTATCGTTTTCACAAATTGAGAGCGCGACGTAACACACGAATTTCAGTAATTTAAGAATCATGATGTATTGAACAATTGACAATAATTTATTTGACATAAAGAATATATTTAACGTGGATCTGTTTTATAAAACGTTAAATATTTCAAGATGACAACATACCAATTGGCCTTGCTGGTTGTTGGATAGTGGTATGTTACAGCGTATGCAAGGCCGCCGCGCGCCGTGTTATCATCATTCATGCAGGACAGCTTGAGCGAGCAGTTAGCGGCACGAGTCGCTCCGTTTGTCACCGCATTACCCATCGAAACGCGAGAGGTATTCAGAAGACTTCAAGTATGATAATTCTGTTAACAAGTAGCAATTAATTTACGATTTACGATCGCATCAAGTACAAGAAGATGCCGAACGCGATTATTTCTTACGATTAGTCATTATCAGTGTGTTTAATTGCCATGACGAATGTGATCGTAAATATAATGGCTATTTATCGAAGTAAATACTTCGCGCGATTTATTCTTCATTTCATTTGTGCTAATTTGCAAGATTTACAGCTATACGGAAAAAATGGTTTTGCTGAAAGAATTAAAATTTTAGCTGAAGATCAGAAAAATAATTTAATTGAACTATCAAAATAATTATGTAGAATAAACGCTCAAACTTGTTGCCACAATATCAAAATTTTTTGCAGCATTGCTAATTATTTTTAAAGTTCCAACAAAATTATTTTGGCAGTTCAACAAAATTGTTTTCAGATCTGTATCCAGCAAAATTTTAGATGTTTGAGCAAAATCATTCTTCTGGATCATAAATGTTCGTACAATTTTTTTTTGGTTATACTTTCGTTTCAATGTGCAACAATAAAGAGCATGTCGCATCGTGTGATTAATATCGGATGTGTCGTGCAAAGTGCCATCTTATTCTAATAATTAAGTACGCGTATAATAAAGTACGCTCAATCATAATTAATCGTGTTTTTTTTCCGAGTGTTATGTTGTATACAAGTGCAACGAATCTAAAAAGAGGAGAAGGAGGCTTTGGGAACATCGGGTGATAGCGGAACTATGTGAAATAATTATTTTTTATTTAATTTATTACATAGAATATATTTCATTTTATTAATTTTTTATCGTGTATTTTTATATGGCATAAATAATGGATTTAATTTTGATGTTTATTACTTATTTAATTAATAAAAATACAAAAAAAATTAATTGGGTGAAATTTTGATTAATAAATGCTAACTTTTTAGAATATAAAATTTTGATACTTATTTTTTTCATACAGCGTTTCTATCATATCAAATGTATAATGAAGATTAAAACAAGATATTTATGTACTTTTTCTCTTTCTCTCCATTTATGTGAAATAAAAATAAATTATATATCTTAGTAGGGGAAAATATTAATTTAATTATGTTACTTTATTTTTCCTCTCTCAAATATTTTTAAACAGAATTTGAGAATCTGAATTTGATCTCTCTTTTTGTGTGTATGCTTTCGAAATTAAACAAACTAGAATAAAAAAGCATTATTTAGATTTCAAACTTTCTTTCGATGTATGTATGTATTTCTCAAACTTAAATAAAAAACAATCAGAAGATATTTTACTGTCAAAAGTTAACATATTTCAATGTCTAATTTATTTAATAAAACGTGCTGATTATTTTTATTTTTATAATGAACAAGCCAGGTTTATACTAATGTTTTATCGTTTATCTTTATTGATAACTTGATTGTTTGAGTTTCTCTAAGAATATAGATCTGAATATTGTTCAATAAAGATCTATTTAATTTCGTACAAAACATTAGCTGTCATCCTCCTATTCGGTAATGCGTTTGACCATGATTTATTCTAGAAAAACATATTATTATTAAGTTTTAATTTCGGTTTTTTTGCACACGTTATTACGTTCACTGATAATATTCTGTCCTGATAATAGTTAAGATTAAGATTCATATCGGTCTTGGGCAAGTGAGTCGAGGAAACTTGAAGTCCAATAATTGCGATCGTAATCGATAATAGGGTCTACATGTATCTGAATCAGAGAAATAATCCCCACAATGGCAGAATCACAATATGTTCGTGCATGCAACGTAAAACAAGCGCGTATATCTCGCGGATCGCGTGCAAGTGCCATTATTTTATTATTGAGCTACCTTATCCCTCGATCTTCTTGCGTACCGCAGAAACCGGATACGACCGTTGTATGTTATGCCGTCCATTAAACCGGCGCTCGCGTCTCCCCGCGTACATGAAAATTACATACCGGCTCTCTGACATTCTCCATTTTCTACTCTTATGCGATAACAATCGGAATTTAATAAATTTAGCTAATTAACCGCGAAGAATTTTAGATTACGCTTATAATTTTCTCGAGCTATAAGGGATCTGCTTGATCTGCGTATTTGAAAATCTTCTTAAGCATGAACTTCTTAATCACTTCAATAACATGGTAAGCCATATTAAATTAATTTAGTATTGCTTACAATTGCTTAATTTATATTGATCGCATCTTTTGTTGTCAACAATAATAAAAATAATAATTCATTCTTACTTAATTTATAATCAGTAAATTACTGACAATTTCTTTTATCTCTCATGTTTTTTTATGTCGCATAATATTTTATATTTCGTATTATTGCAAATTATTAATAATTATTAATAATTTCGACTTTTCCTTTTATTTGATAAATTCACGTTAATATTTCAAGTTTCAAGAGTTACATTTTGATATTTCAAACAGGCGTGCAAATTGATCGACATATAAATTCTGATTATATTTTATTAATTTATATTCTGAATGATACAACGCACGAATATGATTACTCAAATTATTTTAATTAGAAACGCGAATTAATATAAAAAAAATAAATACTTATTTCTGAATTGTTTATTTTATATTTGTACTGCTGACTATTAAAATTGTAACACAAGAAAAGATATGAGATTAATATGGTGGATTATTTTTACGAGATATATGAGGTTTAAACAGCTTAATATTTTTCTTTAAAGTATAATTTTTGTATTCTACTATGTAACTGTCCATTTTACAAATTTCGATTCAATATGATGCGTTTTTTTCATTGTTGCAATTTTAATGGCAGTGTAGATTAACAATTTCTGATTTGATTATAATTATTTTTTCTTGCATTATGTTTATTAAATCATTATTTGCCGCCATTATTCGCGTTGTTAATAATACAACCAGAATAGCTTTTTTCTGATTCACTACCGTCATTCGGAAAATGTCTTTGACTTACAAATAGAAAGCATCCGAGTTGAAGAAGAAAACGGACAAGAATGTTTGCACAACGCGGCCCTTTGTCTTGTGCCGTTTCCGGAACGTTTGTTCGCGGGACGTTAGAGTGTTTACTCTTGCGCGACGAGTGTCTTCTTCGTGAGAGGGTCGGGAATCGTTTGAAAACAATCTCGACTAATATTTTGCGAGCGTTGAGAGGTCCGGTATTACGAAAATTCACTCCCGCGATGCATCGGATTCCGCTCTTTGTCCCCTTAAATAGCCGTCACTCGTGTTGTTCTAGC
This sequence comes from Cephalotes varians, assembly GCA_037157785.1. NCBI lineage: Eukaryota > Metazoa > Arthropoda > Insecta > Hymenoptera > Formicidae > Cephalotes > Cephalotes varians. The sequence continues at coordinate 162,173 of JANQDE010000128.1, forward strand.
AAACAGCGGTTCGTGCGCGCGGAAACCGCAAACTTCTACGGAGAATAAGCTGCTTCCGTTTGTACAGGTGTCGCGGGGCGAAAATGGTGCGGTTGTCGCTCCGAAATTGCCACGTGTCTCCGTGCAACGCGGCTTTCCTTCCTGCGGTTACCAGTGCCGGAAAATCATTTATTGGTAACCGGGCGCAAACTAACGGACGCAAACTTCCTTTCGGACGACAAACAATCTGCGACCTTTCCCAAAACCTTTGCCGTTTCTAAGAGATCAGCTTATTTTAAACATATATATGTATATATTTTGTATTGTAATAATATTATAAATAATAACTAAATAAATAATAAAAAGTTACGTTATCCGTGAGATTCCTTTAGTTTTCTAGTTTGTTTATAAAGGAAATTAAGCAAACTTTAAACTGAAAAACTTTAGATTCGGGGAAAAGAAAGGAAAACTTCTTTTATATCGCTTTCCGGTTATATCTCCCTTGTGGGAGGAGAGGTACTTAACGATCACCAGAATAAAAGAGAAAAATCACGAATTCGAAAACGATATAGATGAAACGATATTTTACCCTTGACGCTTTCTTTACGTCACTAGATAATTAAATTGAGATTACGCTTGTCTCGTAGCGATCGCGATTAGGAGCTTTCACGGTGCGCAAGCTCTGATCTAGGCGGATGAAACCAGATGAAGAGATAAACACTTCTGATGGTACGAAAGTAACATGTCGCTTTACGGTTTCATCAACCTCTACGGTTACCTAGGCGAAGTCGGACGCGATATAATGGACCGCGGTAATATCGAGCATACAACGAGAAGCACAGCCATTGTGTTCGTATACCTTGGTGACATTGTATGTAACGTGCATTAACTACCTACGAAATTTACACATTGTTACAGGTAAACTCGGCATTGGACGAATCATGCACCAATGCTTTAAACGTAAACTATTGCGTCATCGAGGCACCACTACGAGGCACCTACTACAAACTCTGTGCTTTGTATATTTTAATTAGGTTAACTAAACTGAGTAAAATAACTTTTAAATTGACAAATTTGTTTAAATTAATTACTTTAATTTAATTTAATTACTTTATTAGTTTTTGAAATGACTCTTTTACAAATACTATGCATCATATGTTAACTTTATAAAATTTATAAATTAATTAATCCTTAATCGGGCAGCATCAGTTACGTAAGCTACTCCCAGTAGTTTCGAGCCTTAGAAGCCTCTATTATATTTTTTAGACAAATTTTAAAATAAAATGCAAATTTCAATATCGGAAAACAAAAAGAAAACGATTTGTTTAAAATTGAAAGAATTAATTATTGGCATTTTAGTGCATTTTTTCACATTTTAAAATGGCGATAGCATGTTCATTTTCTGGGCCTCTGAGACTACTCTTATTCGATTAAGGGTTAAACACAATCACGAATTAATTATAAACAATTAGATAATTAGAGATAATTATATTACATAGAAAATATTTATTTTATCTAGAATATCGCAGCAAAAATTCTACTGTTTATTATAAGTACATTACAAGTACAGATTATTAACACTTTAATCGAGAGTGCAATGAAGATAGAGAAAGAAATTGCACAAAGAAAGAGAAAAGAAAGAGAAAATTTTACAGACATTTGAATTTTTGAAAGATTTTTACAAAGAGAATGAATTCACTGTAATGTATAAAGAAAGAAAATTTTCAAAGGCTTTATAGCGTAAAATCATCCAAGTTGATTGCTTTAGATAAATATCTTTGAATCACGATTTGTTTATGTTGTTCAGTTTTTCATTGTTTCTGTTGAATAATTGTAACGATAAATAGTAATTAAATATTTAGATTATCGCGTAATATACACGTATGGAAAAATATTTTAAGGTAATTGACGATAAACGTTTTAAGGTAATTGAAGATAAATTATTTTCGCTCATGATTCATTTATGCACACGTTAATTTATGTATAATTTCTATAAATTGAATTTTAGAATTATACGGACCAAATATTATATAAATTAAATTTTACCTGTACATGACAATTTGACAAAAAGAAAGTGGACCATACATTTCAAAAGCGCAATAAAGGTACAATTAACAATTACTGTTCTGTTAGTTTTAGCGTAGAAATATTAACTCATAATAATTTCGTGTTATTACCTTTTTAATCGTGATAGATTTCTGATTAAAGTCTTTATTTGTTGCGATTGTACGAGCTAAACGAAATTCAAACTCAATCATAATCAAAACGTATCGTTTCTATTAAATCGCCGTAACATAAATACAGATTTGCAATGAAAGAATGATGATTTTTGCTATTATATCGTCCTAATCGTTTATAATCGTCCCAAGACCCATTATTTTTCATTAATTAGTATTGTTTCCAAAATTATCCGAGATCGATGAAGATATTACCTTTCTCTTGAGTTCCGTTCTTCAATTAAATATTTTGTCGACCGCGGCGTCTCGATCGAACGAAGCAAACTTCTAATTGAAATTGGATACTGTATATTTCGGTCGAAAATGGAAACTATTTTGTTGTATGTGTTGTGTGCGGGTGCACTGGTCTCGCGCAGACAGGAATACGCATACGTATAAGCGAGTGCTTATTAGTGTTTACTGAGACGCCATTTCCTATCGGCCCAAGGCGTTTCATTATGGATAAACGTGCCTATTCGATCCGTCTTAAAGAAAATTATAAGTGCATATATAATATAGAATCTGATATATACATGCAATATTCATGATATTTAAATATAAATATTTGTTAAAAAAATTTTGTTTGAAAAAACCTTTTTTAATTAAGCACATAATCCTTCAAAATATGATTGAATTTCTAATTTTTATTTCCGAAACAATATGCAGAAATTTCTTGAATATCATATCAGTTTCGCGAATATATCTATAATTTTGGCTCGGGCGTAACAACGTTCTTCCGTCGAAAGAACCAGCAATTTGTTGATATAATCGAAATAATTATTTCGCTGCTACCGCTGTGGAAGAACAAAAGCGCCGACGGCCTGGTACGGTCCGATCTAAAGTTAATTTCGTAGGAACCCCTTAACTATGCAGTTCCACGGCAGTGGGACAATTTAGGGGCGGAAATCGTCGATTACCACGGAAGGATTAGTGGGTACGTCCCCAGGCCAAATTTCCCCTATGCGTTTCGCTATATCTTACCACAGAATCCGCGCAATACGGCCGTAGGTGGATTTCGGAAATTTATTGTCACCGGCAAAGCGGATTTATCTATAACTCTGATTACATTCGCGGTTTATGGCGATCGTATGGCTTCATGTATGTCATAATTGCATTATCAACGTTGTCTGCAAATAAATCTAGTTGCATAGAAACGCTTAATTATTAAAAATATTTTATTTTACAATATGATTACTAATAAAACCACTGAATTCTTCACATTGCCATTTAAATATCGTAACTTTCTTATGATTTTTTTATTACATAATAAAATTGTAAGAAACTTGTTTTTTTATCGTTTAGAAATTTTATTGCGATACAATACAATACGATACAATATTTAATACAAGTTTATTCAATATTTTTTTTAGGTTACTCGTTTGCTTCGTGTCGGTTGCCAATAAAAGCGCAGCTTCGCGAATAATACCTTAAATTGCATTGTGCTTTTGTAATCGATAACGTTACCCCGGCTATAGCTTATATAAACGCGATCGTCTGAAACTATTTTCAGACGAAAGGTGTGCCGCTTGATCGCCGTTATCTGCAGAAAATCTATTTGGGACGAGCAGCTTTCGAATATTTCGGGCGAGGAGCCATTATGTTGGGGAGAGTTGCGTTTCACTGATCGGAATGATGAATGTGCGTTAAATCTGTCGTAGCAATCAATAGAATCTCACATCATTCAGCAAAAAGTCGGTCATATTATTGGAAGAGCTTTTCTCTAACAATAAATATAATAGACAGATGATGGAACGATTACGCAGTTTTTTCTTTTCTGGCGTGAAACGTGGCTCTCGTGTCAATTGGCGTTTCGATATGATCCCATCAGTGACTTTCTCGCTTCTCACACTTGTTGCCCAATTCCATTTAAAAAAATATCGTATCTTTGTTCACGCGGGATCATACCGCGAAAGTATGTGAAAATACAATTCCGATTGTTGAGCAAGTACGCATCCCGGAATAACATCCATTCAAAATGCCGCAAAAATATTTTTACGCACCTTCGATCCGCTTTTCCATTCCACATGTATCTCTATATTGACAGTACTGCAATGGCGTAACGATGGGCTGGAAACGTGCCATTTACTTTCGTTGACATCCGAGTTGTCCAACGTTCTCGCTATCCGGATTAATTGCTCGCTTTTCGATTCACCGTGAATTTTCAATATATATTTTGCTTTGCGTCCTGCATGTTAAGTCCAAAGTAATTAGTATGGTACAATGAACTTTACATGAGAAAAAAGCGATAATGCTAGACTAATCTCCACGTCTATTATGATATTCAGGATTATAATACTCGAGCATGTGACCATATTTAAACTACAAGCAGCGCTAATTAGTGACTATTGAAATTATAACGATTTTGCATATTACCATGCATTAGATTTTAATCACAGAAGAGTGGATATAAATGAAGATTGATGATTAAAACGTACAATTAATTTCACTTTACAAATATGCTAAAAAATGATATAATGACGAACGTTATTATATTGTACAATGTTATATTGTAGCAAAAAACGTTTTGTACTTGTGTTAAAAATGTGTTTATCAAAAATTTGTATTGAATTTTACTCTGAACATGCTCTAATGTTAATTTACCATAATGTGACTATATTATTTGAATATTTTGTATTAATTTGATATTTAACATTGCTCGCATAACCTAAATTCATAAATTATGTTATTTTAACAGTAAGAATTAGCGAATTGCGCTAATGTTTACGAACAAATAACATAAAAATAATATAGTTTCAAAATATAAATTCTAAAATAAAAAAAAAGATGAATACGTATTAATTTAACATATAAATGTTAATTTTTTAAAAAAATATGCTTTTCAAATTGTGTAAAAATGTTATATTTTTTTATATTTAATTTTTACACAATGTTTGTGCTACTTTCTAACATATTCATCTTGTGTTAAATTAAGACAAACATTTAAATTCGTTTGAAACACGTGAAATATGTTAAATTTAACACAAATTTTACAACTGTACACGTACATGATTAGTATTTTAGGCAACAGTGTTAGATTACGTGTAGTTGGGCAAAAAATATTTCGATGCGTAGGGTCTGAGCAATTTATTCGATCGTTCAACAAACAAAGAGAGTTCTTCGATTCCTAATTCTTTCGCCCGATATTTATCTCGCTCGTTAGGTCTACTTCTTATTATCGCGTTATTCAGCACATTAGTCGAAATATTCCGTATTAATACGATTAAGTTGACTTACACGATATCCTAAATTAATTCATACTTTTGACATTAATGTCTGATAAATAACTTGTTATTTTAGACGGACGTTATTATTGAATGATTGATGTGTTTATCGAATTTTATTTTGAAAATAAAAAATGATAGGGCGATGATTTAATATGTATAGATGAGCGCTTAAATAAAAAAATATTCATCAGACCGAAATGCGCGCCGCGCGTGTAAACTGTGTGCATTTGAGAGTACAGTAAATGATTTATTATCAATAGAAAAGTCAGATTTGTTTGAAACATATAAAAAAAGCGATATTTCTTCCGTGACGGCATAACGTCCGTTATGGATAAAATCAAAAACGTTTTCTGTCGCTTGACGAACGCGTACGGTGAACATGTAAATCGTGTAACAAAGCTCGCTCGTATTTTCGTTGCGATATCGATGGAAAACGTGTATGCGAATAGATATCTTTTGGTTCGATCGCTGTTTGTGTTTCTTTTTTTTATATCACCCTTAGTTTGATGTAGCGTACGGATCCTCTTCCGGAACCCTTTACTTTACCTCTCGACAGCGCATTGGGAAAACGAGACTTCGCACCATGATTTATTAACGGCCGTGGAATGACAAGGCGCTCCTTCGACCTCCATAGAGAGTTCATCTTTTCTCGACGCTGCTTGGAAAACTGATAACGAAGCATCATTTACTGTCCCATGGGAAAAGAATAATTACTAAATATTCTAGTCGCTAAAACATGAGAATAACAAATGTATTATAAATTACTGCTATTATTATTATATTCCCGTTTTAAAGCTTAAAATTCACAAGCGGCAATGTATTAAGTTACTTTTGTTAAAAACTACCTAGTGAATGAATTCGATGTCTTTACAAATTTATTGGAACACGAAAAAAGAGAAAGGAAAAGAGGAAGAGAGAGAGAGAGAGAGAGAGAGAGAGAGAGAGAGAGAGAGAGAGAGAGAGAGAGAGAGAGAGAGAGAGAGAGAGAGAGAGATGAATTCATGCAATAATAGAATGTATAATTTCCTTTTGATAATACCCCGTAATGTGCAATACAATTTGCATTACTTTTTATTTCTGCAATTATTATGTTACTCGAATAAGCGACATTTTACGATATACTGAATACAATGAAACAATAGAGTTTTTAGAAAAATTGAAAGATCATCTTTCTTATTCTTTCAATTATACCGCTTTACGCAATATACAATTAAGAATGTTATAAACATGATTTCTCTCGCGTTTCAATTAATCTTTGCTAAACTGAGATTCATCTTAGATACAGCTCCGGAAAAAGTCGATAGTTTAGAATCAGGCGCTTCGATTCTCGATGGTCTGCTGAGCTGGTCCGATTTGGGACTCTAGTACTTTCAGTGGCCATGACTCAGCACAGAGTGTCGTCCCTTTAGCTGTCGTATTTCTGTTCCGAGTTTACACAGCGCGTCTGCCGCCATCATGGGTTACTCGGACGTTTTAGAATCCAACGCGATCGAATATCCTTCACGAAAAATCCACTTTCACGGATTATGGTGGTATTCATCTCAAGAAATGACACTGTGACGATCTTCGTTTCTGAGTTCATTGTTGATAAACTAGAAATTGATCTCCGATTTAGAATACATTGCACGTTTATATCTGCCACGAAGTTTATTTTTTAAAAATTGTTTGAAAAATATTGATAGAAATACATCGAGATTTATCTCCTTGTTCAAGAACTGCATTCATGAATTTCCAAACAATTGTTCTGTTGAAAAATACTGCGTGATTTGCATATTTTTACAATTTCTTTTATTATTTGGTGAAAGCTAGGAAATTTTGTGTATTATAAACATTGAGTCCAATAATGAAAATTGGAGAAATACGCAGTAATAAATTTTATGGAAACATTTCAATCTATTGAAAATTGTTAGCTTTATGAAAATTGTGGAAAAAATGATTGAAGAGATAAGGTATTGAATATTAATATTTTATTATTGAATTTAATATTTTTATATGAAATTATACTGGGAAAATTTATACAAAATTTTTTTGGGAGGGAAAAGCTTTCACGCACTCACACACACGTGTACACGCACAATACTTATATAATGAGCGTAAATTTGATCTCTCCTGTATCGAACTTTATCAACATTTACGATGTACACTTGTATGACAAACATCCCGTCGAAGGTGGTCCTCCCGTATTTGAGATCGCCATTCTAACGTATCTCACAGAACTTAGAGGATCCATTGTGTTCTCTGCCGCCTTTGTAAGCGATCTTACAAAGAGCTCTCTTCCTTACATTGTTGCTCGATACCTATGGAAAATGAAAGTTTAATGCAAACCAACACGTCTCACGTATAGCAATACCGATACTCTTTGATAGACAAATTTGGCAGACATTCTTCTTCTAAATGTGTATTATAAAAACTTTTATAAGTTATATGAATATCTATTGTATTTTATTGCAGTCTCTATTGCAATAAAATATGCGTAGATATGGCGAAAGGGATCTTAATTACACATGAATTAGGAGAATACCATAAGAATACATATTCCATACATACTCCAACATACTCCACATATTTCAACTGTTATCAGTTTCGTGGCACGCGGCAAAACGCGTTAAGATAGGATATAGCATTTTCCCTTGTGAACTTTGCAGTTTTCTTCAATTATCTCAAACTTCCATGAGGTAATATTCTCTTATCCTCTTATTGCACCTCGTTTATTATCTTATTATCTTATTATCTCGTTCGATTATTATTTATGGCTTCAAATTTGTCAATAGCGATAATCGAGTCAGTTGTCGTCTATGACACTTTCTGCACAAGTGTTAATTTATTTCTCGATTCTCTTTACTCAATTTGTAACGCAACTGGAGTCAATCGTAAATCAGTTTGTGCGAATTGAATCGTCATATTTCGCAAATACGAAGAAAAAGAGAAACTTCGTTCAGCAAGTTTTTCAGCCAACGGAAAATTTTCGTGATGCGCTTGACCTGTACGTTTAGATAAACCACTTTACTCGTCAGGTTCGCGAACGTGATACGAATATCTGGCTTCCACACACGACGCAATTCGTGCAGCAAAAAGCTTTGTACTAAAAGTTTACCGTTCAAATTCCATGATATCTGTCAGTCATTAATTTATTAAACATCGTGTTTTAGTTTTTATTTTTTCAACCTTTTTTCCAATACACACAATTTTGCTAATTTATTTACTAAAATGTTCTTATTTACTAGTGTAATACAATAATAAAAAAAGAATACATTAAAGTTTAAATATTATAATTCTAAAATGTATTTGTACGTCTGCATAAATAACAGTAAAGTTTGTATTACTTTTGGAAAGCTTTAGAAGCCTATTGTATAGCATGCATGCATACGGTCCAGTAAATCAATATATACACACGCTATGCAGAGGTAAAAGCCATGATAAAATATTTGATAAAATATTTGCACATATACTAATGCGATTAATTAATGGTAAAGATATGAGAACAATAATTTTATGCTATTGTTATTCTAAACGTTATTTATTTATTTGCGATTGTTTCTCGCAATATTCAGAAACACTTTGCACAAAAATGAGATTAGCTGATTTATCGAATCCATGTATTGCCGAGCAGATCCCATAAGCGCTCAAAGTATGATTCCGCTCACGTCACGAAATCATCCATGCGAAGAGATGAATTTTCAAATTGTATTTGATGGACGTTTCACGTGAATTTGAATGTCCGATTCACGTCAAATTAGATTATAAGCATATTTGATGATATATGTTTGATGTATAATTTTTTCAATCAATTAATACTTATTATCCGTATAAAAATTGTTTAAAGGCATTACAATAAATGCAAATGATTAGATATTTACAATAAGATGAAATTATTTAACTAATAATATTACAATTTACTAATAATATTACAATATTACATTATTATAAAAAATATATATTATTTAGCGTATTTATTTGTATCTATTAAAATACAAAAAACTAGATTACTAATTACAATATTTGCTTTAAATTAAGATATTAAAAAATTTACTTTCCAATATGGTAGATAATGTATCGTAAATAAACATTATTGTATAAAACACTTATGCGATTTATAAAAAATAATAATATTCTTTATTATATCCTTAAAATAATAATATTCTTAAACTAATATATATTTATATATTTTTTATATAAATAATTTTTTTATAATATATTGTCGCTAATGGAAATTTCTCCTATATGCAAGAAGATAAATTTGCAGGAGATATAAAAACTTAATTTGTAAATAACATTTATTTTGCACCTTACAATGATATGCATGAAAAACCTCTCATATGCAAAGATGGAATTTCAAATGAAGAATATCTCATATGTGTTAACCCTTATAATATCTTGAAAAATATGCGATTTTTGAGATATCTATTAAAATTAACATATTTCTCTTAAAAATGAAGATATTTTCATTTCTTTGTTTGTTTTTTTATTTTATTTTATTGTGAAATATATGTARATACGTAAAAGAAAGAAAGAAATTATTTTCCGTAAATAAAAGCGAAAATAAGGTGTTATTACATGTGTATTAAAAATGGAAAGCCAATGTATCGGTTCTAAGGTATTAAAAGGATTAATTATGCATAAAAAAGATTTTATTTCATGACAGCTTTTGCTTACCATAAGAGTTTAAATTATTATGTTTGTTGTAATATTATAATTATAATAATAGGAGTTTTTCCAGCACATGAAAAATTAAATTTTGAATATGGTGATATAAATATCTTGATTTCACTAAAAATGCACATGGGAGGGTTTTCCACGTCAGCGACGATCTATTTGATTAACACTATAAAAATAATTATTTTTAACTATATATAACTATATATATAACTATATATATAACTATATATATATGTATAACTATATATAACTATTTTTTAACATTACTGAGACGGAGATAAGGAAAACAGGAATTTTTCCGAAATACCGATAAACATTTTTGTCCTTGCAACGATTCATCACCGGAGACATCAGAAAGTGGAAAATAGCGATTTCATAGTTCCATATTTCTATAGATTTTCGTTTACAGGCCGTCTCTATTTTGCATATCCGTTTCCTTCACATCGTAATCGCATATCTATGAAGGGGTTCCTCTGTTCCGTCCTAAATAGATTTTCCGCAGATCCTCTATGAAAGTTTGATATAGGAATATCACAGATTTCTTAGGATCTACTTCTGCAACGTTTCCTATATATCTCAATGTCTCGTGGGAAAGAATAGAAATTTTGAAAATAGCATTCCGATTGTTCTAAATTCCTATGAATTTTTCTTAGTGCTGTCTTTTTCTATTTTTATCTTCTCTATAAAACTCTTTTTTTTGATAGCGATCTTTTTAAATTTATAGAACATTCGCTGGAATATTATGGCTTTCGCGCCTCGTAATATCCGTGCGAAGAGTTTATAAAAACCGAACATAGAAATTTTATTGCTCGAAAAAGTGCGATGAGTTTTTTGTTTGCCTCCTGCGTCTTCGTTTGCAGAAATGCGATCATTGCGAATGGTTCTTTTTATCGCTCGCATCCAGAGATGCGTTTCCGTGACATTGCGAAACTCGTAAAAGAGACACGCGCACGTCCGAACGCGTCAGGAACTTTTTTATCGCTTCCGTGCAGTGTATACACTGCAAATTGCGATCGCTATGCAGAAACATAAGTGTCGATCACAAAGATGTATTTTTATTACGCTCGCAATTTTGCGCCGACAAGCGGATGCATGCAGATCGTTCTTTGTGAGTTTTAAAGTTCAATCGATATCGATGCAACGCAAATACTATTTATATAATCTTTCATCTTAATTCACGTTTCTGGCGACAAAACGCGATGTCCTTATAATCGTCCCATTTCTCTACGCGAACGCGCAGTTGGCAGAGAAATACGATGAGATAACGGTTCGGGTGCGGATGAGGAGGGAACAAGAGTGGAGAAGTCAAGGAGCAGGTTTGTAATTCATATTAGAGTCTCAGAGGACAAAGCAATCAAGTCGCCCAGAGCGAGCGGTTGTGGCGCAGACCCGCCTGGACTTCCGCGTCGAATTAAACTTACAGATCCGCCAGGCACACAAAGAGACGAACAGGCACGGATAAGAGAGGAAAGGGGAGGTTGTCGGATCAAATGAAAGGAAAATATTGTATTTTTTATGAGGAGGACGGGGAAGTCGTTCGGGAGACAGGTTCGGGGAAAACTCGTGCGAGGGAACGAAGTCGATGGACCGTCAGGGAAGCGGAGAGAAGATGGAGAATAAGGTCGTTGTTGAAAAGAAGATCAAAGTTGGAATGTGTCGGCGGTTTGCAAAAAGAAAAGGGGGGAGCTTTCCAAGTGCTTTATTACACGGTGACAGGCTTTCAACCGACGCCCAAGAAGTTCGCAGTCGCAATCAGGGTTTTAATGAAAATGTAAATCCGCGAGCGTGCATCCGGTCATCCGGATTTTGTAATCTCATCCGGAGGTGGATACACAGTGCTTTTGATAATATTTTTCTCCCTGAAACGATCGTGTGTCTTATGAAGTCCGAGTTGCGGGCAATTAAACTCTTCCATCGCAGAAAATAAGCACCAAAGGAAAACGAAATCGTGCGAGTCCGAAATTGCCGAACGCCAACGCGAAGCGGGATTTATGCGCGTAATAAAAATTCTACCCGAGTCTTTTTTTCGCGGACGTGTATATGGAGGAATTCCGGAGAGATTTCGGTGGAAGGTTAAAAGCGAACGTGGTTCATAAGGAATATACGAGATATCTCTGTACCACTGTAAGATAGAAGAAGGAGTTTCTTACAATGCAGTCAATCGATGCATTGAAATGAAAATCTCAATGAATATGTAATATCTGCTGGATCCCGCGATATAAACATAGACTTAATAATCGCGTGCATAATGATCAATACATCTGTTTAATGTAAAAAGCGTATTTCAAAACGAGGATAAAATTATCATATTCTCTAAACATGCTACGTGTAATCGTACGCTACAAAACAGAATCTCGATTTTAGTAAAGAAAAAAAAATTATGTTCGATTAATAATAGACTTAATAGTCGCGTGCATAACGAACGATACATCTGTCAGTGTAAAAACCATATTTTATAACAAGAATAAAATTATCATGTTCTCATGTACGCTGTAATTGTAAACGAAATCTTGATTTCAAGGAAACAAAATTAATGGTGTTTAATTAACAATATATAACCTTCCCGTACCATTAACGAACGTTATGTTTACGTGTGTAAACATTTATAATGGATATTTGCGTAAGCGACTTAACAATGAGGTAGATGCGCGGCGCTATATCCCGACGCTTGGACGGTCCTTAATGAAGATGTAATCGCGATGGTTATTAGATAGGCTCGCGTGCGCTTTGTTATTAGATCGAAGTTTGGCAGACCGCGAGGAGTTAACTAGATTCTGATGAACCCGTAGCGCAAATTCGATACCTACGTACGTTCCCCTTACGTTACCGAGACCGTATACGACATATACTGGATTCCGAGCGCGAGGCACGAAAATCTTACAATTAGGTCTGGCGTGAAAATGATTTCCATCACGCACCAGGCATCACCGTGCCCGTTTTAATCCAACGCGAAGCGCATGCAACGACGATAATTGACGACCATCGTGCATGAAGACGTTGCGCAGCGCGAGAAACGGAATCGGAACAGCGTAATTTGAGTGCGCGTTATTATCGTTTCAATTTCTCAATGGAAATCTAGATCTAAATAAGAGATTCGCCCCTTTAATATCATTGTAAGCGTTTCTGGTGGCATTGTCGCTTTAATAATACCGATAGCTTTAATAATACCGCGTTTTGTCATTTGCATTACGGGATGTAATGTGCAGTATAGGATTATTATTTAAGACTTATAGAGATAAATATTAGACGACCAATATAATCCGCATTATGTAGAGTGTAATCCGACCGATTGTCTCTAACTGCTCCATATGTTTTTATTCTTTGAGCTTTCGCAAAGCAGTCTACTGACATAACGCTGTCAATGTCGAAGACAAATTTTCCAATATCTACGCTTCGGCTGCAATGTCTTTCTGATTGAAGTATATTGAGCGAGTCGGGAAAATTTATGACGTATTAATAACTTCGCACGCGCTGCCATTCGAAGCGTCAGATAGATCGAGATGGAACTCGGCACTCCTCGACATTCCGGAAACGTCATACGGATCACTATCGCAGATTAATATCGCAATTAATGCGCAATTAATTTCTACAAGCGATTCCTTCGTAGTCTCGATCTACGACTTCGCCTCGCGTTCCATCTCGACCGGAGGTCGAGACCGGAGTGTCATCGGTCGTCGGGCCGCACGTTGTGGCGGATGGACGGGTGCTTCGTGGCGCCTCGGATTCATTCGGCTGGCGAACGGAGCCGCCGAAGTACTCCGACCGAAGTCGGCCGCAGTTGCTTGTGGAGTTCGGAGCCGCGCGTCAGTGTTCCAGCGGACGCGATCGCGCGCGTGCATTTAACACGATTCCGTTTTTAATTTCGTCACCCGGCGTCCCACTCGCGTCGCGGCGGAGCGCCGTGTGAAAGAAGCGACCGTGTGCGACCAAGTATCCGTGCGTCGAGAGTGTCATTGAGAGTGCAAGTGTGCGTGTGAGTGAGTGAGAGAGAGAGAGAGAGAGAGAGAGAGAGATCGAGGCGGTGTGAGAAAGCGGCGGCCGCAACGTTCCGTTTTGCGGAAAAAGACGAGATCGCGACGCATCCGAGGGTTGTTCCGCGACATTCCGAGCGTTCCCGACATTCCACGCGAGCGCCAAACGTGTCCCAAAGTGAAGAGGCTCCCGCTTCCCGATTTTGGCGGCGAGCTCCGTTGCATCTTGTCCCGTCGTAACGGAATTCAAGAAGAGAAAAGGCCTCGTGAAAGAATCGACGGACGATCGATAACGCGATTTTCGTGACGAGCTCACCATCCTGACTCTCGTCGATTAGCAATTCGTTGCTCCAAAAGAGAACCGGAGTTTCGCAGAAGCGGCGGATCACCGTGTGTGACGTACGCGCCATTCACGGCTAACTTCGTACGCACACGCACATACGCACACGTACGTTCACCCCGTGGTATTCACGCCGGCGACTTGCACGCGAATGGAGTGACGTGGCAGCGCGTGCCACGACCGACGGTTGTCGCCAGTTTTTTTCGTTTTTTTTTTTTATCAACCGCCACGCTGATTCCTCCTCGCTCGGGGTGCTGTCAGCCCAGTCCGTTCTCGTTCACCGGAGTGTGTTTCGGTTTATCCCGATCGTCGATAATCGAATTATCGTTGTTATTGCGGCACCCGGCCGGACGTACAATCGGACGCTAATCGTCGCGCTCCAGTTTCGACGTTGAAAGGGCGCGAAACCGCCGCCGTTAATAATCGTCCGGCAGATCGGGAACGCGCGACGCACCGACGCTCGACTTTCGCCGTCGGGACATGCAACAGCTCCGCGTGACCTTTTGAGACGCGATCTGCATTCGGCCGGCGTAGCGCGATCTTGCAGTCGTCCACCCACCGTGCCGCATCGCCGATCGAAGCTCGAAATCCGCACGCGAAATTCCCGCGAGAATTCGTTCGTCGTCGCGTGCCGTCGTGAAAGAGGAAAGGCGAAAGAAAACGGTAGTCGGCGAGGCTGCGATAAGGACAACACCTCGCGACGGCCGGTGGACGGATCACGTGTCGGAAACGGTGCGACGCCGATCGTCGACCTCACCGCCTTCGCGTTGTGTACGCGCGAGAGACCTTAACGCGACGATTAGCGAGGACTCGGTAACCGCTGGCCTGGTTTCAACGAGCCAACTCGGACGGGATTGTCGTTTGCGCGAGTTCGACGAATTCCAGCGAGAGAGGATCGCGATACGCCGCGCGATCGGCCTCGACTGAGATACCTGGACGTCTTACCGAATCTCATACTGCCCATCGTTCTGTGATAAAACCTGTGATATTACGAGATTTCATCGGGATTGACGAGAGGGACCTTCTTCCTCGTCTTCGGAAATCGGTAAAGTAGTGAAATCTCACGGATTCTCTATATACCTCGTGATAAGATAAAACGCAGTAGTCCGATAAAATTCGCTTTTCCGCTATCACGGTGCAATACGAATCGACAATTAGTTTGCGTTGCGTCGCTCAGTAATTCCAATAAATTGGCGCGATACTGTAATGACGTTTATATCGCTAAAGCCGTTTGTACGAGGAATTCGTATTCCGCCACTGCGTTTTATCTTAACACGATTGCGTTGTCTGCAGTCGTCGAAATGTCGTTAGCGCAATTGTCGAAGATGGCAAAATATTCTTTTCGATCGCGCATAGATATGATTTTACGAGACTGATCCACTATCGATCGATCGCGAGCACGTCCGAAGAGGGAGCAAATGAGAACTCGGCGATTTTTCGATTCAAACGAAAATGTAACGCGGAAAGGAACAAGCGCGGCAATTTTCTGATCGTATCCTGTGATCGCTGGCAAAATTCAATCTTCGGCACTTCGGTTGTCCACTTAGCGAGTCTTCTGTGAGATTATTAAATCTTAATTCAATCGTGCTCCGCAAAGAAAGAAACCAGGAACCAGCGAATAAAATATGGTTGATTCCTTTGTATAGAATTTGATTTAATTTCTCTCGCTTTTTCGTCAGGATTGCAAAGAAGTTTTTAGCTTGAAAAAAGCTTTGTATTCTGTGCAACCGAGAGAGAAGAGAAACAATAGCTGTTTCATTATTATTAAAATTATTATTAGAGAAAGATAGAAAATAATTAATGTATATAAAGTCACAAAAAGAAACATTAGCACGAAAATCTAGCTTTGACCGATGTGGCGCATTTGTAATTAATTGTGTTTTCACATACCGGTTTATAGTCCATTTGTTATTGAAAATAATTAAAATATTTAGTCGAACTAAACTTTACGCGTACATAGGCAGAAAGTCCTCTGATTAATCGATGAATCTTCACTTTGTACGAACGAGAAATCTCTCTCTACGAATGTCTCGATCGATTTTAGAAATAAAAGAAAAATCTTCGAGATAACGTCGTCTCTAATTTTCGTTGGTGTAGCGATTTCTTCTGTTTCTCACCGCTTTAAAATCGCGATACAAAGATCTGACTCACGATCGATATTACATAAGCGAAGTTAAGTCTGAAGAAACGTGTGTCATTTGCCTGTCCACTTTGCACGGGGATCCTCATCGAAAGTCCCGTTCGTGATTTCTGCGGGGAATTTCAATATAATCGAGAAACATCTTCACGATGCGTGAGGGTGCCGGTTGAAGCCGACGACCTCGAAGAATGTTGACCAAGGCCGTTCAGGTCTATTTATAGCGCGGCGTTAACGAGGTGGTCATTTGTGGGGAACCGTATTTTCAGATGTCAAATCCGTGCTGAATGCCCTGTTCGGTGAATTATCCCTCCTATACCTCCAGAACGTACGCGCGAGCTTTTATAATTGTAATCGCCATTATTACACCGCGCCGAACGCTCAGTACAAATGAAACTTGTAAATTAATATTTAATGCGAATCTTGCCCTTTTTAATCATTTTACGAAATTTGTACATTTTTATTTGGATATTATCATTGATGCATAATTTATTGTTTGCATTATTAGGCGTGATATGGCAAGATTTAAACTGATTAACTTCGGATTTGGATAAAGAGTAAATGGGAGAGGGTTTATTTATAAAAATATACACCTTTTATTACTATTTATGATGGAGGTTTTGATATCTTTGGAAAATATCTCTTCTATTACATTCATATTTTTCATCTATTGAATTCATTTATTGAAAAGAATAAGTGTTATCACGGTACAATCGAATTTTCGTAGTAATTTTGTAGAATTTTAATGGCTTCGATGAATGTTAATTAAGTGGATGGTAATGCTAATTTATTAATTTTATTTTATTTATATATTACCTCCTTCTGATTCACATTTACAATTGCAAATTGTAATTAATATTAAAACGAGTTATAGTTGATAATTTTACGATAATGAATTATCCAATTCTACGTTCTTCTTCATATTCTCGCGCACGGTTGTGATTATCAATCATAACAAAGGTAGGTTGCGACAATCAATTGACGCGCTTTTCTCATTTATTTGTCCTCTCGCGATTTCATTTACTTTGACACGCCTTCACACGCTCTAGAAAATTGTTCTCGTCCACGACGCGATGATACAAAGATTTTTTTATACAAGATTTTTTTATATCAAACGGTATAATTTGAGAGGCAAATCGGTTGGGTCTCGCGATATATTTCATTCCGTGAGCCTTCGTTGTCTACGCTTTTCGCGGTACGCGGAAAACGTGACGCACGCGCTTGAAAATTCCGCGCCCGCGGTCGTAATTCGGCATTTATCGGTCGTTTTTCCCGCCAGCGTTTCTATTCACGACGGAAAACGGGAGAAGAACCGGGACACTTGCGCGTGGCAAATATGAAAGTCTAATGTGTGAATTTAATGCGGTCCCGTCCCGTATCCTTTCGCCGAATCGGTCTGCGAAAAAAAGAGCACGAAATTGCTGCGGCACAGTCGGAGTCGTAAATCTAAACGCTCGGTTTTAAAAGCGGCTCGCGATGGGAGGCGACGGGAAAAAAGAAAAACGTCACGCTAAATGGTGACCTCCCCCGATGCAACGTGACCCCGCCGCCGTGCGTATCCCACGTTCGTACAAATTCACGAAGCGGCAGATAGCCGGTAGCACGCGGCGATACGCCGCGCCGCGCCGGTAAAACGGTGCGGATGATACGAAGCTACTTTGCATTATGCAGGGCAGGGCAACTGGACGCGGGTGCTTTTAAAAACCGTATACGTTGAAAAAGTTCCCGCTCTCTCTATGGTGAGTCAGTCCGAAAATTTAAATTGCACTCTTGTACAGCGCGGCGCACCTTTATATCGCGACCGTGGCTCCGACTCTCTCTTCCTCTCTTTTTCTCTCTTGGTCTATCTCTCCTCTTTCCTCTCCATCTCCTCGGTGTTAGGCCGATATGCATTATGCAAGGAGTTACCTCGATAGCTGCAATCAAGGAAGAGAGACGCGCGACGGTTGGCCGTTTTGGGAAAGCGAGCAAACTGTAACAGAATAAAGCGTCGCGACGAAAATCCACCTGCAATGTGCCCGGAGCGTCGTAGTCGGGATGTCACGTCGCATCGGATCGTTTCACGAGCAAAGCATTACGTTTGAAAAAATAATGGACAGGCCCGTGAGGCGTTTGAGAGTTGGTCGAACGAAGTATAACGTGTAAGTGAAGAAAAAGTCTCAACTGTGAGAATTTTTTATGCTCACAATATTCTACTCGTTCGTGTAAACCGACGAAGAGTTCATGAGTTATCGTGATAAAATTTGCTGATTTTTTCCGCGGGCTGTGCGAAACGTAGATTTTGACATAATTTAACATACATAGTTATAATTTAAATTACATATGAAATCAATGAAAGTATACTCGTGTCTTTTCTACAAAATTTTAATTATCCTAAATCAACAAGAGTTGAATAAAATAATTGTATTGCATCTTTCTTGTTGAATTCACTGTATTGCAAAAATTCGTATAACTGGCAAATATATTACTTGATCGTTGCGTTTTATCGGGTAATCATCAACAATAGAAATTATCATTCTATTTGACCATTGTCTCAATCATATCAGACAGCATGAGCTACTGGCACGTGAAAGGTCAGTGTAGATTATCGCGTAACGTATTCCAGTATCTCACGTCTCGAAAGCGCAGGTTGATTTTACACACTGTCGTTCGAATCCCTGTTTCCACAGCCGATTCACGTTCACAACTATCATTTACAAACTTTACAACGTACGTGGTTCACATGTCACAGGCGCACGATATTTGTATCGCATGACCATGAGTTGGATAACAAATAAGGTTTCACGATGTTCCAATAACAAATGGCATAAATCGTAGAAAATATTTAGCAAATTTATCAATGTTGAAGTATTTTCTCACTATATTTTCTCACAATAATCGATTATATCGGTTATGTCAAAATGATTGAAATAAGGAAGAGAGTCATGTGTGTTCTTTCTCGTTGATTTCTCTGAAGCGATGAAATTTAATGATCGCAAGAAATTTTTAAAAGGATATTTTAGTTTAAAGCGTAAAAAAGTATCTTTGGGAATTTTTTTAAAAGAAACTGCTGCACATTCTTCTTCTCTCTCTCTCTCTCTCTCTCTCTCTCTCTCTCTCTCTCTCTCTCTACACTTTTATATATATTTACTTGTATATATTTAGTAAATATCTACAAATTTTAGTATGGTTAAATGTTTATTAATTTTGTTATATAAATTTAAAAATAAAAAAAACATCGTTAGTTAACATGATTGCAGCATTTTAATTTAACTGAAACAAAAAAATAAAAAGAATTTTTAGTTATATAGTCTGAACTAGGATAAATAAAAAGTATTACAAATTGTTAAAAAAAGAGGTTTTAAAAAACAAATATTCCCTTTTTAACAAAATTTTTGAATTTAACATCTATAAAAAATAGTCAATTTATAGATATTGCAATAATCCTGATTCATGCAATAAACAGACATATATTTTATATATACGCAAAAGTTGAAATCGATAGGTTTAATAGTTTTTGAGAAATTATGTCAATTGAAAAATATGGTTTCGAGAAAAACACGTTTAAAGTTTTAAATACAGTTGCAATAAAAAAGTGAGAATTTATCTCTAATCGACGATATTGGAGCTATACAACAAACTTCCTGTTTTAAACCAAATATAAACATTCTGCCAAGAGGAGAGAAACAGAAAGTCTATTGTATGGAAGAATATTAAGTAGCTTGATAATAACTGTCTTTGAGTATTGATAAAACACATTAAACGGCCTGTGCGCTACAACTTAAAAATACTTATATCTTCGTTACGAATATCGATATATTTTACGAATATTTTACAATTTATTTTTGAGACCCCAAATATTAAGAGAAAAAGAGAAATCTATTTTGAAGTTTTAGACTAGAATCCTTAAATAACATAGTACAACGTTTGCATAATGCAGTCCGCGGCGAATCAAATTTGTTCTTAGATTCACCAACGTCGGTGTGTGATTTTGCAATTTCTCTGCGTCTTCTATTACTAGTTGAGCCCTTTGCATTCTACGGCGCGCGCGAAACGCCATTCATCGAGTACACGTGAAGGAGACGCGGAATGCAAACGGTCGGAAATAGCACAACCGACGATGATCCAA
Organism: Cephalotes varians; assembly: GCA_037157785.1. Lineage (NCBI taxonomy): Eukaryota > Metazoa > Arthropoda > Insecta > Hymenoptera > Formicidae > Cephalotes > Cephalotes varians. The sequence goes on from JANQDE010000128.1 coordinate 182,804, forward strand.
TACTTGTTCTTGTGCCGAGTACAGACGTGTGGTAAAACGTTATAATGCGACACGATGTGCACCGCTCGGTCAGCGAAGAGTGCAAGCGAATCTCGTGACGCGCAGCCTGAATGATCCGTTCAGAAGCGAATTGCCATTCATGCCGTATAGCGAGGTACGTGCGTACTATCTGAGAGACGTAAAGGTGAATCGTAAATAGATCGCCGTCTTTACCTTGACCGAACTACGCGGATGCTGCGACTTCGGCACGCTACACGTTTTTTGTACGCTTGCGAACAAGAAAATTTGTTTTTCGTACGCCAACAAATGAGGGATGATTTTAATAAAATTGAGCTCACAGCAAGAAATTATTTGTTAGAAATGGCGAGACATCTCTTTCCGTTATGGTCTCGTTTTCTTACTTTACTATGCCATTGTATCTACAAGATACTTAATTATCTATTTAATTATGATTCTTGTTATTAGAAGAACATCTCTCGTTCTACGCTATCATTTATCACTCTTAGTTCATTTGTTAGCAAAGTGTAAAAGAGATATTCAAAGATTAATGGTTCCGCAAGCAATACTTTGCGAATGTCCAAAAGATTAACGGCTTGGTAACTGAGCCGATCGGCAGAGCAATTTTTGATAATCATGACTAAAATTAAACTTCGCAGAAAGCACTTTTTTAACTTACGGGACTCGTTACTTTCATCGGCATTTACGATAAATCGAATGATCAGCGACTCATTAAGAGAGTCGTCTCTTTCGGAGATTTACCGAGTACTTAAAGTCACCGATTAATCGTATGCGTGGGATGCTGTACGAAAATCGATGGGAATACTCGGTTCCATCTTGCGAACTTTTCCAATCATACTTTTCACGTCCTCGCGACGACGGAATAGAGGGACGCTTGGCAACGGAAAGGAGTTACGACGTACGTAATGAAAGTTCACCGAGAGAACTTTCATTGGAATCTTCTCCGGGTTGATCTGGACGGGTGTGTTTTTACGTCTTTCCTCCCGAGGTAATCGTTCGAGCCTAAAAGAATATCCGAGAGTCTGGCCGATTTATCTCCTTGATGTACGATTAATGAGCCGTCGAATTGCGCGTTGCTTTTTTTTTTTGATTCGCTATGGAAATTTCCACTTATCTCTATAATTAAAGTATACTGCATGATAAATTAGGCTACGACGATATCGTATAGCGACAACAGTTACGCTAGAATGCGTACGATAACGAATGCGTACGAGATAGTTAACAAAACTCTGTATTAATCACACACTTGCGAAGTCTGGCGAGATACAGGGATGAGATATATCTAAATGTATCTGGAATATTTGGAATGTGTAATCTAAATCATGTTTGCACAGAATTCTCGTGATCACAATACTTGATTTACACTTTCCTTTCGTCTTGAGACGAAGTTTTGGAAAAAAGGAACAAAGTCACACACCAGCGAGCTCGGCAAATCCGAGCCGTTTTTGCTTGTCTAAGACCACACTGGTGGTTCCTTCATCTTCCCTAAAAACTTTTCCCTCGTCCTGTCAGGATGATTTATCGACGTATTGGCAGGAGAATATATGCGCCGCGATCGATATTGTTCCGCGAATCACTTGCACTGCATTCTCGTGCAGGCAGCTTCGTGCAATCAGCATCGCTTCACGTATCTTGACGAGCGATTCGTTTAAACTGGCTTTCACCGGACCAGATGACAATTCCGTCACACTTAGTATACCAATACGCTTAATTTTTATCAAAAGGTAAAACCTTCTATTTACATTCATTATCAATATAATCTTGTTATGATCCATATTGATCTATAGTGATTCTATTGATTAAATTTCGTTTTATGTGGACAAGTTACAAAATTTTATTATTTTATATAATTAAGCAAGCATTATAAACGCAATATAAACATTTTTATAAAGAAAAAAATATATCTAACGTAAAAGCGAATATAATTAAGATTAGAATAGATCTTTTTATCTCAGTTTTTGATTTTCTGAAATAACATCCGAATGCAGACTTCTATTTATTACTAAACATGTTTTTACTAAATAAAATATATCGATACACAATAGGATACATCGATAAGAAATACCTGAGTAGTTTGATATGTCTATCAAAATGGAACTTTTATCGGTCAGAATTGTTCAAACTCATTGTTCCTCATAACAATGTCTGCTTTTCCACTGGTTCATTGTCGACGTAGACTAAACTGCCCTATCGCCACGCCAAGTTCGAGAAGTAGGCCATCGAAGCCCCAAAGCGCCGCAGCTTCATATCTTCTGCCGAGAGAATCGGGTCACCGATCGCAAGGTTACGTCTTCTTTGATTATCTAACGAGGTCAAACTCTAATGAAGTGCTTGCGGAATTGAGAGAGAGAATAGCGTATAATATTCTATCCGGTTAAATATATAATTTAGTAATAGGAAAATAATATCGAGAGAGACAATTAAATTATTAATTACATTATGCATATACGTTTAATCAATTGGAATAATATAAAGCGATACAATTCTCATTGTAATGTATGTATTTACAATTTCAGAAATCAAAGTTTTCAAGATTTTTTTTACTCATATGGATTATCTTGTACAACTGATTCACAACTGAATAAAAATGAAAATATATGATATATGACAATTATATATATAATTAATATCATAATTAGTATTAAAAAATATTTCCGAAATTATTTTAAATATTAAGATAATATTAAAACTTCATTTATACACACACACACATACACACACACACACACACGCGCGCGCGCGCAGGTAGAAAAAAAAGAAAAGTAATATAAAATATAAATCTAAAATACTCTACATATTTATTGCATATTTGACGATAAAATTATAAAAATGTGCAAAATGCTGTGTTATGTCCTATTTTAATAATGGCATCCGATATCTCTCAGAGAATTGCATTTTGTGGTTTCATAACAGTAAACCATTTCAATTTAGTTACATAGATCATTTAAACCATCTATCTCTTTAATATCGGTTTTCTTGTATCGCAACGTAACAAGCACATCGATAGATAGTTATCAGATAGTATACTTTTATATTTTTATATATAGTTGAATAAAACTTTGCTCTTACGCTAACATATAAATCGAGTTGAATTTACGTTTCTATACAATTTAATATAAATAATGTTAATATAAAATAATGTACTCGACAAGTTATAAATCGAATTAATATATTTTTTTGATAATTACAAACTCATTTTTTCTTGGTGCAAAACAGATATTGTGCGAAACAGATATTATGTGCAGCTTATATCCAATTTTGTAAAAAATTTTAAGACTAATCTAATAGAATATAATGTATAACATATAAAACTTTTTCATATTTTTTAATAAATTTAAAAGCGACACATTTTTAGCAAAAATTTGATAAAATTATGATAGAATATAGATTCAGATATACAATTTTATTAGAAGGTTTCAGATCTCTGTAATTTTTCCATCTTTTATCACGATTTATTATTTATAAGGAAAATATGAAACATTCAACAGAGAGATTTTTATCGAGGAATTGATCGTGCAAGAATATAAGTATATATTCTTCGAAGATTCTTTCGCGAAAACGACGTACCGTGTGTACACTGTGTAATAAAGAATACTCTCATGGGTGTAAAAGCTGCTCTTTCCGCGCACCATCCTTTACCTTGCTCCATTTTCTCTTTTCTAACGAGAGATACGGTGCTTTACGACACAGCGCTTCGTTTCTAGAGCTAGAGGAGCCAACTAGTTTACGTAACGAAAAGAAAATGTTAAGCTGCACCATTTCGTCTGTCAAATTCGTCGACATTTACTCGTCTCTGTATTTAACCGTTTAAATTTTTAAGAGACATTGACGATGTCGTATTTATGTCAAATTTATGTCAAATTAGAAATTAACTCTTTAGAATTATTGAGTTTACGATATGTAAAATTACGTTTTAATCTTATATTTTTAATATCAATTATCTTAATATGAATTTGCTAATATATATTTAAATTCTTCGAAAAATATACTATGTTTAGTTATATACAATTTTATTTAAATTATATACTTTTCAATATAAGACCAAAATTAAATCTTTTAATATAATTTTGATAATAAATAATAATTGAATAAATAAATAACATTTATAAACTACTTACTTTAACATTTAAAAAATTTAATCAAGTTTTACATTTTAGTGGAATATTGTGTAACGATGTGTCGCAAAATGACTGAAATGGCGCGTTACTTCCGTGGTAAATCGAGCGCTCGTTTTATCCGATTTAACGTGCAAATGCGACGCTCGCATTTTTCTTCGCCGCGGGAGCAAATACTGAACGAGCGAGCGAGCGAGCGAACGAATACTAAGCAAGAAATTGCGCTCCGAGATGGATAGTCACGTTCACATTGTACATCGAATAAACACCCGTCCGGAGTGCATACATAATAATAAAAACTAGCAAAAAATTTATTTTGCGCACGTCATATCCGTTCCATGAGCTTTCATTATAGCTTGCGCTTAAGCTCGCACGCTAGATTCAAGTAATAAATATTTAAAGATACATTGTTGCAATATTAATAAAAAAAAAAACGAGAACCTGCTTGAAGTACTTTAGAAATTATTCCGTGGCAAAGTTTATTAAGTATAGAAGAGACTCGCGGATTGTATTAAAATTCACGAGCATCTCGGGATATTAAGGAAAGCGTAGGGTTTCTAGCGATTTGTTTTCCTATTTTCGTAACAAGTGCGTTTTGCTCTATCCGCATTATATAAATATTACAAAATGCGCCACACTTTGTCCAATTAAGTTCTGCTAATCCCTTTAATTCCACATTTCTCTTTATGCAAGTTGAAAAGATCTTCGAAGAGTCTGTGTAATGTTCTATAATTTCTTTTAAGAGTTGATATTTATGGGTAAAAAAACGCCATATTTATAAAGCAAACAAGAAGTGCGAGTTTTGTTAACTGGAAATTATAGCATAATAAAATTGAAAATGCCGTTGAAAAATGAAATTTGTGATGAGAATAAAGTCTTGTTTTGGATATATGAATATTGGTAACAGAAATCTGACGTTGAAAATGTTGAAATTCTTTTTAAGATTTAAGGAAGTATGAGAAATAAGAAAAACAAAAAGAAAAAAAGTTGTTTAAGAACCAAAGATTTATTTCTTCTATCTAAATTGCTGTATTCTTTTGGTGGAACCTGATGAATAGTAAAATGCTTATCACCTTATGTACAAATATGTCAAATTTCACGTTCAAAGATGTACAAAGAAGTAACCTTTTTCGTAAAGGCTAAGTAAGACGAGAATAATAAGGATATTTTAAGTTAAAAATATAATTTAAAATAATTGAATGTAATAGCACAGATTAAATTAACAAAACACACATACACACACGCGCGCGCGCGCACACACACACACACACACACACAAAATCAGCTTCATCCGCTTTATTTCCGTTTTCTTTATTATGACGTTATTTTTTCAACAAATTAATTTTGTTGTTATTGTTTGTTGAATTTGTTATTTTTTTAATTTTTTTATTCTCAAATTTTTTTTAACCACTATAAAAAAATATTTGTATTTGTATTTTTGCGTACACTATATAATAAACAAACATCGATTTATAAAAACATTTTGGTATTTTGAAAACATTTAAGGATTTTTAAAATATTATTTTTAATGCAATTATGTATAATAATTTGCATTGCAAATTTATTATGTATATATAATAGTAACTTGTTTTTTTATTTTTAATTCAGTAAATTCAGTAAATTCAGCGAAAATATTTAAGAATGTTATAATTTTATAAGATCTTATGATATTTATATAATAACTCTTATCACTGAGAAGTGATGATAAGAATTATTATAATTAATAATTGAGAAGTTTTTAAGTATATATCAAGATATACATTGTCATACAAAAATGTTTATATAGTTACCTCTATATAAGACTAAAAAAGGAATGAAAATATTCACAGATATGAAAATATAGATGTCTGTAATATTTTATTTCATAATTCTAAATACAACTATAGTTACAGTGAAAACGAAAGAATTAAATTTTGTTTAATCAGAAAGATTAATTTCTTAAACGAAAAAGGCCATTTTCGGTCAAAGCGGATCTTGCTGTTTAATAATATTGTGTGAATTTTTACAATTTCCAACTTATATACAAATTGCGCACCGACTATTTGTCTTAAAACATAGTTCTAAGCTGAAGCCGAAGTAATATCATAAATTAAATTGCACAAGCAAATAATATTTACAAACTTAATAATATTGATGTTAATGAATATATTTAAATTATAAAAAATTTATTGCGAAAAATATTATCTTAGTTGGAATTCTCAGCCTGGAACTTCCCTGTTTATCTTTTTGGAGTGAGTATCTTATCAATTTGATTACTGAGGCATGATATTTATCGCAATAATCGCAATAACAAATGTTAGAACATCTTTTTCAAGCGACGTGAAGTAATAAATGATGATCGACTGAGATATGAATAATATAAAAAGATTAAATTTACTATTTTAAGCATGTAATGTAATATCTTTTTCAATTAATTTGATTTCTTTCCAGAAATCATGTTATATAATAATTTAAATTAATTAATTAAAAAGCGGAGAGAGCAATCAAATAGTCATAAGTCACATATCTTAATATTAGTTAATGTAATATATTTTTTTGTTGAGATTAAATTAATTTTGAAATTGAAATTGTTTCGAAATTCTTTTAGTTAAATTTCAAATTTTTCGCATGTTGCGATAAATTAAAATAATAGATAGATAGTCAGGCTCGTTATGGCTCGTTAGACAAAGAAAGGCTAAATATGACGAGAATAATAAGGATATTTTGTAAGTTAAAAATACAATTTAAAATAATTGAATGTAATAACACAGATTAAATTAATAAAATAAAATTAAGAATACAAGTTAATTAACTAAAAAAATGTCTAGCAACGAAACAAAGATTAAAAGATACGAACACGAACAAAGGACTCAAATAAATTACAGTAGAAATTAAATAAAAGAACAAAAATTGATAAGAGCCATGTCAAAAGTTATAAATAATATCGTATATAAAGTTTGTTTTTAGAGTACAATAAATAAGTCAATATTTAAAAAAGTAATTTATTATTGATTTCTTCGTTCGAAGATGAAAATAGGTTAAGTCTGATATAATAAAGAAAACGTTTTTCAAATGAAATTGTCTAAGTGAAGTTTTATATAAAAAAAGTTTATTTATGGTCATGAGAATTAAAACAATTAAAAAAGATAAGAAGAAAAAGATTCTAAAGAGTACTATGTGTCTATCGTCAATAGCATCTTACTCAAAACTTAGAAATATACGTTCCTTCGAAGCAAGTACAACTGTACGTTCCTTGTTCATATTTTTTAATTTTTGTTTTGTTAATTTATTTTTACTTTTATTCTTCATTTTATTTTTTTATTTCATTTTTAATCTGTGTCTCATTATCTCAATGCTGATGAAGACTTAATAAAGTCGAAATATCATTGTACTCAATTATTTGAGATTAAATTATATTTTTAATTTACAAAATATTACTCGTTGTTACTCGTTTTTTCAACAAATTAAATTCGAATAATATTTTAATTAAGTATTAATTGTGGAATGTTAAAATAACTTTAAATCAAGTAAAACGGGTTAAGTCACGATTCGATTAGATATTTGAACAGTTTTATATTCCATCGATTCAACTATTATTAGAAAGATTCTTCTCAGGAAATTTAATAATGATTTTATGCGATTTGAATTATTATGCGAAAGAACATTGTGGAAAGATAATCTTGTCGATGTTTGTCTCTCTCTCTCTCTCTAGTTCTGAATTTTTCAGATCCCTAAAATTCTTCTGTGGATTTGGTTGTTTCCTATTTTGTAGATTTTTGGTAGATTACCTATCTATTTTAGAATCATTCTTTTTATTTTATTTACTTTTTAATAAGTTAACTAATAACAGTTGTCTAATTAAACGATCTTTATATGGTATGAATTTATGGCTTATCATTTTTTCCTCCAAATACTTTTTCCTCATTTTTCAACCATTTTGGCTTTACCAGAATTCTAGATTCTGTCTGCACAGGATTTTGTTTACCGATTTTCTTATCGCATAATAATATCGTTAGTAAAAAATGTCGAGTAACAACTTCATGAATAATTATATAATGAAAAAAAGACAGTATAGATTATTTTTCAGCATGCAATTTATTTCCCATGTCTTCATTAATTAGTATGCTATACATTTCTATCGATTATTCTCTAAAGATGATAAGATAGCCAAAAACAAAATGTCACTCTCAATGCAGCATAATTGTGAAGAATTAGCCAATCAATAATTTTGTTATCGTACTGTACTTGTAAAGAATAATTATTGTAAAAACTAATGTATCTGATATTTAAGAATAATTAAGATCTAGTATCCGATTATTTTTTTAAGCATTATCATATTTATAATGAGATAATTTGAAAATTAATATTGTCATTTCTGTGCGATTAACGTGTCTTTCCACACAAATTATCTCCGTGAATTTGTTGTTTTATTTAATGGAATTGAGTAATAGAACAAATAAGACTTTTTTGTGTTTATTTATGTTATTTACTCATCGATCCATTTCTTGTTATTGTTTATTCATGTCATGAAAATGACTTTTCTTATTCTTTAATGTTTATTGTGATAAATATCAGATGCCTCAATGGTCAAATTTATAAAAAGGCTCGTTCTTGTAAGGAGATCCATATCCGAAACCTAATTAAGATGATATTTTTTGCAATAAATTCTTTGCAGTGTTTTAAGATGCATATTAGATCATTATTAAAATTGACAATGAATTTAATTTGTGATATTACTATTCCAGATTGCGTTTTAAGTTTGACAGTAATTGGTACGCTATCTATAGAAAAAATGTATTTAAAAATTTACATAGAAAATATCAAGATTTATTTTGATCGAAGGCTCTTTACTTATTTGTGGAATTGGGAAGATTGGTAATTTCATTATGTTCAAGAATAGTGCCATAGATTTTGGAATTGTTTTTTTATAACAATTACTTGAACTAGTTTTACACATCGATTAGAAATCAATACTAACATTGGAATAATGTCGGAGTCCAGTATTGTTTTTCACAGTTCTATCGTAAAGTATTTGCATTGATTTTCTCACTTGCTGTTGTTATCCGTCAATATGAATTATGCACTTTCCCTTGTAACGCGGTAATGATGGCTAATTTAATATTGCACGTGACACTGAATAATCACCATCATCAGTTACGAACTTTGTTCTCTGTTCGATTAGCGCTTACATCAAAATAGAGCCTTTTTTGCCCTATACTGCACGAATATTTCACTTTACACTTTTGTCTTCGTCTCTTGCGACAAATAGGAAAAATTCAATTTCGCCGGTAGTAGGCAGACAATTGTGTGAGTAGAACAGATTTACTTTACGGGTTGAAATAGAATAGTTGGAATTATTCTACGTTCTATATTAAGCAATTTATGCATTGCATAGTTATTTTGTTCCCTGATGATATACTATCTCTTGCTATGGTCAGTAACATGATATGGCGTAATTATGACAGGAAGTAGTACTATCTTGTATCCGTTATGTGAGAAATTCTTTGAAAAGTAATATGTTGAGAAATATATGTAATATACATATTGATAAATACATATTGATAAATATATGTATGACGTAACAATTAAGTACCTTAACGTCTTAGTTTAAAAAAATTAGCTGTATTTTATTAAGAAAAAAGGGTACAAGATTGCTACGATCTGTATACAAAACTGATCACTAAGGAAAGAACAATTTCGCTCTTAAATGAGAGCAAAACATAATAGGAAACTAGATTGACTCAAATAGTGGAAAAAGTTTATTGGATAACGAGCATACTTTCTCCTGCACATTTAAAACCATCGCGTTCAACTATCGCAGCTTTTCTCATATAACTGATAACATAATTTACAGTATTAACGCGTAATTCTTATATGTATGGTACCAACGAGTGCACCGATGATGCTGGTAGTAGTGCTAGCTCGACTAACCTAAATATACGCGGTGAGTCGCGCACCTGCCGTACTTAGCCGCGTATTATATGGGTAAAGCTTTAGCGCACATTATTAATTCTGGACGTATATTCCTGCTCGAGCACACGCCTCCTTCTCTATGTAGAAACTTTGGATTTGTTAGCAAGTACTTCCGTAACCTTTCCGCGTAAGCAATGTTAAAAAGCGCCTCTACAACTTGTGAGCTTTACTGCCGCGTTAAATATATAACATGGTGCGATCGTTAAATATGCATATCGATCAGAAGTTTACCTTCGAAAGCTCCAAATTCCGTTCGCTAATCGACTCATCGTCAAATTATATTCAAGATATTGCTAAATATTAAACTATCGCTAACGGAATTTACCGTGTATAATTTGCCAGGACCATTTAAATATTTCGTGACGATAGAGTGGGAAGATAGAGACAGTAGGAACGGATCAAGCAGATCAAGAGCGCTCGTGGGATTATCGAGGGCGTTCCGAGCATCCCTCGTGAGTGCCGTAAAATCGTGTTCCGTACGTACGTCGGAGTGCGCTTCAACTCCTCGCTGTTTCAAACCCCCGTTCTACCATCGCTGACACAAAGGCTGCGACCAAGTCCCGACGCCACTCATCGGTTCGCCACTTCACCGAAGAGCACACCGCCCCTTGCTCCGCGTTATTTGCTCTTTCGATTCATTTCCAATGTCTACCCAATTTCCACGAGCTATTGGAGATCTCGTTTGAACAGCCACGAGGATCCCTTCTTGTTTGCCAGAGTAAAAGGTAAATGGAAATATCCGAGGCAGTCGTGCTCGCCATAAGCAGGAAAAGGACTGTCTGGAAGAGCGATGAATGTGAGGGGTTTGGATGAAAGCAAGGCGGAGTGGTTGGTTGTCTTTGTACTTTGTCGAGCAAAATTCCAATAAACACTCATTTGTCTAGAAATATTTGGCATCATGTTTGACATCTTCTTCCCAAAATTCATATCAATAATTACCGATTATTACTGAAATATATTTTTTTGTAAAGAATCATCCATTTTTATAATTTGTGCCAATATTCTAAATATTAAATTATGCTATGAACGAAAGATAAAATAAGATACTATATATTCGTGTTCGTTATTTCCGCTACACGGATTTACTACTCAATTATATGTAAACCAATAAAATTATCGAAGATCATTTTCTTGCACCCTACAACTGCGCTAAAAACGATAATCCGTAACAACGTTCATAACCTAAAGAGAAGAAGGTCCTTCCCATGCATTATGCATATTTTGGTAACCGGAGATCGCTAGTCTTAACTGCTAGAAAGTTGTAAGGGACACTTTATACCGCTAAAAACAGCTCTAAGTCCTCTAAGACTCAAGAATAAACGATTAGTACAGGTATTTTGCTTCGTAAGTGACCGTTCTCTCTAGCTGAAGTACTTTAAGCGCTCGTTGTAACAAGAGAGACGAAAGATGAGTCCAATGGGAGCGAGCAACTGTAGAACTTGATTAGCAGTGTAGACGCATAAATAAAGCCGTCGGTAAAGTTTGGGCGGGGATGTATTGCGCGACATATTCAAGGCGACAGAGGTAGCAACATGCATCGATATGCATATTCACTATTCAGAGCTACACAGATTTGACACAGGTTTAGGAGAACGCGTGTTGGCATACACTTTGATGGGACTACTTGAGATCTGGTGGCTAAACTGCCTACCGCAATGTGACCACCGTTGATTCAAATTAAGGAGACCGCAGAACCTTGATCTTTGCTATTAAGCAACCGTTTGCTCTTGCCTCGTATGCCAAGAGCGCGAACTAAAGTAGGCTATTGAGATATAACGGTTCAACAAATACGTACAGGCTATAATACTTGTGTTTGTATCCGAACTAATCGGAGAAATTGTCGGAGTCTTCATAATTTTTCTTAATAATATACGTTGTGTGAAAAAAATTTAATTATTATAAAAAGCGATAATTAAAAAACCGATCATGTTACACACAAATTAGTTTAATATTTTTTCATAAAAATTATACGAGGAACAAAAATATCATATAATTATATTTCATAGGTTTATGGAAATTTTTTCAAGTTTATTGAGCGACGAGCGATGTAATATCGAAAGCCTTAAAAAATAGGCCCTTCGTCTACAGTATCGTATATCGATCTTGAAGAATTCTCGCAAATTCCCTTACGGCACTTTCATCCACCCGATCTTTCCTCGAAGAACTCAGGCTTATTACCAACCTCGAAAAAACCAGTGCGGAGGTTGATTATAACTATATTTACTTTGGTTGGTACAGAAATTATATCGTATCTTATCAACCAACAACGATATGTCAACTACAGTTGATCTTATCGATTCCAGTAATCGATCGAACACGTAATATCTGGAAGATTTTCGGCAGTATCGCATGCAATGGATATGAATTTTGACTTTCCGATTGATCAGTGAAATCTGTTCAAACTTTTTTATTTAGGCTTATATCGTAACATTGCTCAATTGATACAATATTCTTTCATAATGTGATTAATTATATTTGAATTTACTGGAATATAATTATGCGCTAACGATATTTATATATCGTATTTAAACATCAAAGAAAATAGATAAACAAAGTTAAAATGTGTGAACCATTATAGAATAACATTTATTGCACTCTGTTTATTACGATCGAACATCAAGAGCAAAGAAGGAAATTTATTATACTATTTTCATTATTTATAATTTGTTTGTCTCAATTCTATTCAATTATTAAGGGAGAATTAGTCATACTTAAACCACTAAGATCTTGATTGATTATTTCACCGATCTTATCTGATTGGTCAATCATGATTTTCCAATTGCTGCGATCGATTACATGCGGTTAAGGTTCCTTTATGATCCGAGAGAAGGGTGCGACCCTTCATCCTCCGTCGAACGTTACACAGTAGCTCTGGATCAATCACGGTAAAGGGCAATCGATCATTCTCGAGTACAGAACCATGGTGGTGTTAGCGAAATTTTGGTGCATATAAGTGTCAAATTTCTATGATCGATGCCCGGTAATAATTTGGTCGAGAACGCTAATAGGGAATACATTAGCGTGCTAACACGCGAAATCAAACGCCAAAGCTTGATCTCTGCTTTATTGTTACGTGGAATTTAGTAATAGGAGTAATTAATTAGTAGAGGAATACTTGTAATCGTGAGAATAATTTTTTTCTTTAAAATAAAGAAGTAAAGTAATAACTTGCATTGCATTTTTTTTGGAAAATATTAAATTTGCGTAATACGATACGTCTTTGATTTTGCATTAATATTCTTATAATGCAGATTTTAACTTGAAAGAAAAAGATAATGTATTGTATAAATGTAGAGAGGCAAAATTACAAATATATTATTTATATATTATATTAATGAAATAATATGGCACATATTACAGAATGTATGATTTTAACTGAATTAATTAAAAATAATCAATCAATAAAATCGTTGAAACAAGTTACAAGTTAATAAAATTGTACTTTAAATATATTTTATATTAATTAAATTACATTTGATATGTTATTCTTATTTATCCTAGAAACATTAAAATCAAATAGAATATAAATTAATGGAATAATTACACAGATGTTAAGTTGCCCGAATTATTATGAATTACTATTTATTTTAAGGACTAAAATTAAAAAATAATAATATTTAATATTTATTTTATGTATGCTCGCCTTTAATAATAAAAAAAGTAATAAACAAAATTTTATAAACGAAATTTAAACTTAAAAGACTCATAAATATAATTTTACTTTACTGGGACGCACGACTCACTTTTTAATCCGGTTCTTAATTTTAAGACCACCGCTCTGGTTACAATTTTCACACGGAAATCATTTTGCCCAACCACTTGCCACGCCAGCATTAACGTCGCTTTTGCGCAAGTAGCTAGGACGTCGGAAAATTAATTTAATCCACGTGTCGTCTGGTAGCAAGAGATGCATACAACATGTCGCATAGTTATAAAGAACAGAGAGGGAGGAAAACATGAAGAAAGGTTGAGTGTAAGTGGGAGTGAGGAGAGAATTTGTGGGAACGCCGAAAACGCAGTCCCGAAAACTTTCTCGCAATTCCCGTGCAACGTAGTCGATGCGTTTGCAGTTTCCAACGTCGCACGCTACTAAATTAATTTAATCCGTATGGTTATACGGCGGAAAACGCGTACATCGTATAATACAATTGCAGATTATGTATCCTGTTGGGAGAACAGGTCCACGCGTTTGTAATATTGGGATGAAATTCGAAACGCGACGAAAGTACATACTAATGTTTGACAAATTTTTCTTGTTTAATGAATATTTGCGGTAACGTCAGAAACTACCAATGCGATCTTACATAGAAAATATCTACGTTAAGGGGAAAAAGTACGATATTATCGGAAAACCTTAAAAATACGTAAATACAATTTAACGAAAATATTCATCTGTTTCTCTACGAGAAAAAACTTAATACCGCTTTTTATATAATAAATATAGGAGAACTTAAAATTCTCTTTTTTTATTTATATAATACTCTTAGATATTCTAATCAATATTATTCTAATTGAAAACAAGATGTCTATCAACGCTCGACTGCTTCGGACTGTATCAGATTATCTTAGCTTTAACACGTAGGTTTTTGTCCTTTGACATTGTGATCGCGAAGTCGACAATCACCGGTAAACGAAGGAGTAAGCGAGATGAGCTTGGACGGACGTTCCGCTTACTGTAGAATGACAGTGGCGTTGAACCGCAAAGAACGTCGCCGGTGTACATGTCACCGTGAAACATTTATTAGCGAATGCGCCCGGCAAAGCGGTCTACCAGACTGTCTAGCATTCTCGTGCGCGACGAAGAACGAAGTTGATTAATGGCACCGTTTTGCCAAGGTATTTATAACGAACGGCTCGTTCACGTTCGTTCGACACGCCGAACCGCAATGGCCAACTTAGATCGCTGTTGGAATAAGTTAGCCGATGCTCGTCTGAAAAACCGGTATGTGCGAAACAAGCGTTATTAGAAACGATGTGACGATATAATTATAGAATGTAGACTCTTGATACATGCCATGATCAGGCATTTAATTATGCGGAAGTCTAATATCGGGGAATGTAAGAACGTTGACCGTTTATATCACATTGGAAATTAAAAATAGGCATTGTCTCGTGATATTAGTGGGCACTTGAAACCACGATGGCTATGTTTCTTGCGTAATTGAAATATAGTTCCACATCAAAACCACCAACGCAATATGAATCGATTTCTTTCGATCGTATATGGGTATCTAAGAGGATGTTGCGTATATATGCACGTATAAACATGATTCTACGTGCCATTTGAACATGAGATACTAAAATACCACGTTCCTCGGTGTATGTTTTTAAGAGCTGTCGAGACGACAGATATAATAATAACAGCAAGCTATCTTTGGCACGCGATATGCAATATGATTCTTTCATGATGATATTCATTGAAATATATATGCTCCATTGAATTTTTAAAAAATTTTTGTGATATTTTTCTTACATCATAAAAAAGGAACAGTATAAATGCACGCACATACATAAAATTAAGAATACTATTAATAATAATATTAAAAACATGCGTGTGTGCAAACAAAAAAATTAAATTAAACTATTAAATTTATTCTCTTGTGCATTACACTTTTTCATTTTTATTTTATTTAATTCTAAGTATTCTAATTTTTTATTTTCTGTTTAATGTTAATAGGCTAACATCTGTTAATGAATTTTTAATAAGCTAAAAATATGTTTTAATATACAACAAAAATCTTTTATCTAGAAGAATCGAACATGTTTGTTTCTTTTTGAAAAAGTAAAAATGTAGTATCGCGATAAAGTAAACAATAAAATGAAATATTTGCGCCAAAAATTTTATGGTTACAGAGCAAGTTTGAAAATATTTCACAAATTCTAGTTTCAAAGTATGCAACGCGCACATCGCATACATGAGCCGCATACACAAGCCACATTCGATTCGAGTATCATGACCACAACTATGTGATGGAAGCAGCATGTTGCTGGAAACTCGGGGTCGCAAGTTTGCTCGTAAAACGTCGGATATGTAATACGATATGATCCGTAGATAATTTGTGGTATTAGAATATGGGCAGAGATATCGCTTTTGTCATGTTTTTTGTATTGAACGCTAACTTCATACACACACAATACTGCCTTTAATTGATAGTCATTCACTTATAATTAACTGCACATAACTTTTCTTTGATTGCAATTTATCTTAAATTGGACAAGCATTGACATTTAATAAAGATACTAAAATTATTGTAAAGTATTTATTTAAGTAAAAAAGTAATAAATATGGATTTATTAAAAGTTTTCAAAATAAGTAAATAAATCGAATATTTTTCTAGAAAAAGAAAAAAACAAAATTAATATTTGTAAAATGATAATGTTTTAAAGTTATGGTAGATTAAAAATGATGCTTATAAATTTTTATCTTATTAAATTTAATCGAAATCTTATCACATCTATTACTATTTTATTACAAATAAAATTAATAAAATTAATCTTTATATCACGGAAGTATTAGAACCGGTTTTGTTGAAAAATTAAGCATGAGTCAATTAGTATTTTAGTTCAGATTGAGTTTTACATAATCGTCTTATCTTTACGCAATGATATGCAAAAACAAATTAACTATTTATTAGTCTTATTTTTCTATTAATTAAATTTTTAATTAAAGATTATGTTTTTCTCATTTAATTATCAGATGATAGTTTTTAGGTTGGAAAATTTTCATTCTTATTTCTTTTGAATAGAATTATCGCTTTGTTACATTCAGAAATGACTTTTAGATAAATTTTTAATTATATATAATGCACAATACAAATATCACATATTGTTGTACAGGTTGTTGCAAAGTTTTTGCCGATACGGATAGATGTTTGTATACATGCGTTAATATGATTTTATAAGTAAAAATGTTTCTGATTTTTCTAAATCGTCTCTATAAAACGTCTTTATAAGTCGTCTCTACATTAATATGTATGCATGACAAGTCATAGATGTCAACATAATCTTACATTTAGTCTGAATTTAAAAATGAGGCCAAATAAAGAGCATTATTCGCCACTACCTATTGTTTTGTTTTCACCGAAAGAAAAGTGCTGTTGATGTACAGAGAGAATTATTTGTGAGATGATGAAAATGTTATGTTATAGCCATTAGAACGCATGTGAACTAGTTTAAACAATTTAAAAACGATGATTTTGATATCAATGACACACTTAAAGAACGCTTCGGACACAGTTATAGAAGAGAACGAATTACGGAAAGATGAGAAAAAGTTGTAGAAAATGATGGAAAATACTTCGATTAACTTATATTGTATCGATTTTTTTTTTATTTCAATAAAAAAATTGCAAAAAATCGGCAAAAACTTTTGCACCGACTTAATATAATCATATAAACAAATATTTTTAATTATTTATTTTATGTATAAAGATAATAAGAATTGCGCAAGTTAAAAGATCATTTTTCTCTACATCTACTAATTAATATTAAAAATGACAATATTATAAAAGAATTGTAAAAACTTGAAAAATTGAGATTAATTAATTTTTCATTAGCTAATGGATACGTTATTCACATATTTTTTATTTTAGTTATAAATTTAATATTTACAATATTAAAAATATTAATTCTAAGTAATATAATTAGATCATTTAATATTTATTATTAATTGATAAATATGTATTTGCTTTTTTCTGATGGAATTTTTAAAATTAAAAACAATGTATTCGGACAATATAATGTTATGCGAAATGAATTTTCTTCATAAATCTTTGAGAATATTAGTATGAAAATGCTACGGTCGGCTTCATAAAACCGGATGTCATCATATCATTGTGACCTACTTTCTCTTCGCGATCAAAACGCATCATCCCGTATTTCTCTCCAGAGGAACTTCTTTATTCCAATTTGCAAAACGCATGGGATGCGATTGCAGTTTTTTTAACACAAAGAGACTATACACATTTTGATTTTTTTCTCTAACTATAAATTAATCTGATATATTTTTTCAATTTTTACATTCGTCGTCTATTTGCATTCACGGTCTAATTGGATAATACCTGATCGCATATAAAAGTACGAAGAGTAGCTCGTTATTTTCAATAATACAATCAATTGTGTAATATTTTTAATAATTATAAAACATTACAACTTATTGACAAATGATTAAATATACTTGAGATTGAGTTGAAATTATTGTTAAAGGATATAAAATAATCTATTTATACCGATTTATTTTTCTCTTTTGATAAAGAAAGACAACTATTACGTCTTTTACATTTACTTTGAAATAAGTAGCGCACAATTACAATGTTGAATTCGAGCTGAATCGATTGTAGCCGAGACACTGCATCGCACCGGTTCAACGATCTCACGAACGCTCCGCAAATTCTTTCCCTTCGCTCTCTTCATCCTCGCATTCACCCTCCTTTTATTTCGCACGCGGATCAAGATAAATCGCTTCGATAGCGATTACGAGGGTACCGGGGTCGACATGGTCATAGAGCACGTCTGATGCAAGTCGAGTGTCCGTTGAGCTTGTGGGTACAACGAACGTTTCGCGGTTCCTTCGGTGTCCCTTCGAGCCATTCGGATACGTTGTGTGGGATGCGGAGGATGCTGTCGCTCCTGAATTCGATGTGCCGCCGATCGTTTGTACCCTTACACGCTCAGGAATTTTTGTAATCTCCGGCGAATCTTTATCGTTTCGGAAACGCGGATCGAAAGCACCACCTGGAGCGTGACCGCGAAGCCCTTGGAGATACCATGAAATTCTTGTGCCTTGTACCTTTGAAATTCCGATGGAATGCTTTCATGCGAACGTCGTCGACGCTAACAGGAACTTCTTTAAAATTGCTAAATAATTCGTGAATTAAATTAGACTAATTAAATGTTATATGAATGAGTAAAGGATGGATAAAAGTTGGAGAGCATAGCTTATTTAAAACTTGCAAAATTCCTTTCTTTGCAATTTCTGGAATGTGCTTTAAAGCGAGTACACTCATTCTCCGGAATCTTTTTAATTATGAAGTGATTAAACATGCGAGTATATGTATATGTATATAAGTAAAAGCAAACGTAGGAAAAAAAGGAAATTCGTGAATTTTAAGATATTTGAAGGAAATTTACTAAAATTGACTTTAAGGAATTGCTTAAATTATTGTATGGATATAATTAACACAGTCGCAATGAGCATATGTTTAAATAAATGTGTTTATTATAAAATGATTATTATAAGTTTACAAATCACGTGATTTGACAATAGCATAATTTAAAGAGAGAAAATTGCAATATATACTTTTAATGCTATTGCATAATGTTATCGCATGTTTATTGCATAAAAATATTTTTAAATTATTTTTTATTTTTCTAAATTGCAATCTTTTTTAACTCTTTATAATATATTATAATATATTATTCTTTAAAATTAAATTATTTTTTAAAAGTTATAAATTACAATATTTTTAACAATTTCTAGTCTTAACAATTGTCTTTATTATTAAATCTATTTATATCTATTATTTAAATAATTATTTTTTTATAGTTTAATAAATTTTGAAAAATCATCAGCATATTTGTGGCGCAACTTTTATCTGAAAATATAAAATATTTCTAAATATGCATATGTAAGATAGATTTAATTGTCCGAAAATACGTATTTTCTTAAAAATTCCTTAAAAATATTTTATCTTGTTATTTTTTAAACAGAAAATTTTTATCAAAAAATCGAAAATATTGTTCAACATTTGAAGCTCCAATAAAAGAAAAAATACACTAATTTTTGTTCCATTATAATAATATTTTCTTTCTTATTATATCTCATTTAATAATAATTTTTAAAAAGAGATACGTACCTCGTATTTTCATCTTGAAACTTCTCTTATTCAATATAAAGCTTCTTGAAATGCTTCTGTGACTCGATGAGTTTCTTAAGATTCTCGTCGACCTGGTACTTCGAACTCGTCTAATTAGTCATTGTAGCTTTTCGCCGTACTTTCATGTAATCGAACACTTCCGCTACAATTCTTGACAATCCTTTCCATTTCTATAAGATATTTCAGTAGATCATATCTCCTAAAAGAAAGTTTTAAAATAAAACAAAAATAATAATTAAGAAGTTTAAAATATAACTCTGTTATTTTTATTTATCATAGAAAAAATCTAATAATATGTATAGTCCTGTTATTGTTCAATTATATAATTAATAAACTATTTTTTAATTTTTAATTTTTGCGTGAAGCTTTTTTTTGTATATTACATCTTAAAGCAACAGAAGATGATTCTTTGTGCGCAGTTTCTTTCTCTTATATTCTTCTTGCGTTATTATATCATATCAACAGATTCAGAGTTATATCTTTTTAAGAAAGTTAAAAGTCGATAGTCTTCTGAGAGCCGCACGTAGTCATAAATAAAATAAGAAAACCTATCATAATAAAACGGTGATAAATAAAATTTAAAAAAACTGAAAGTCGAGGATGAAGGAACATGCAAGAACGAATTTATGAGTCGTCGGCGCTTATAACGTTATTCTTCCATGCCGGTATGGAGAAACGTCAATTTGTCTATTATGTTTGTCATACTTTGACATTTGACAATACTGAAATGCATTTTTTATCTTTCTATTCTTGTTTCGAAGAAATATCAATGAAGAATGACACTTTTGTATAGGAATAGATGTTCCACGTCTCATGAAAAAAGATACTAAAAGCATTTTGATGTGCTGATTTTTTTTTTTATCGAATATAAACACGAAAATAAGCGTGCAAAGATCACATTTTTTCCAACGGAAAAATCTGATTAACTGATATAAAATAATTGATGTATCAGCGCATTAGTTCTGTGCATATTTAAAATAGAGTTTCACAAATTGATTAAAATTTTCATGTTGCCGATATTAGGTATTTGATGATCTTTATTTTATGTGTCGAATGGGAAGATTGTTATAAACGTGTAATCTACTTTGTCAGTAGGTAATGCTTTGAACGTGAGCATCCTCGAAAGTCACAAGTGTACGAAAGCGCTAGCGGAAATTGCGGCTGGAAAAAGCTCGTGTATTTCATATTGCGGGTCTCGTACTCGGTGATTAAGTGCCGTCGGGACTATTTTAATAACGACGCGACAGTAAGCCACCCATGCAGAAACAAGACTTTGTGTCTCTTCGAAATATAAATCTATGAATAGGTTCTATATTTTGGCTGAGATTTTTTGCAAATTAAAAGAATTGATTTGACCACGAGTTAATATTATTTATTATTAATTGTTAATTTAATATTAATTGAATATAATGATTTGATTAATTTTACTTTAAATAATTAACTTTTTTAACTTATATATTATAATGTATTAAATATATTATGCATTAAATATATTAATATACTAAATGATTTGGCAATAAATTGCATAAATTCATAAAATTTTTTATAAGTTTAATGAAAATGAGAATAAATCTTATGAATTAATATTGATTATTCATCTATCTATAAAATTATGCGATATTTGTCGAAGCATTTTGCAAACATTTTCTGCTTAACATATGAAATAATAAAAACTATAGATAAGATGACAAATTTATCATCTTTTTTATTTTGGAGCAATGATCTATATTATTTGATCATAAATCTTGAACACATTTGTTATAAAAGTTCTGATTGAACATGTTCCTTTCAATTGTCAGTTACCTTAGTTAGCGAGTTATTGGATTAAATAAATTTAAGTTCAGACATCTTAGTTTCATTGTTACTCAAGAATCGCATTCTTCGATTTTCATTGTCCAGAGGTGCGAAGCCTCACATCTTGGCGATCCTCCAATTGCGGTTGCCAACCAGATACATCTTCTGCTAATAGATTCAATGGAGCAAGTTATAATTGATAAAAACTAAATGATTCTTTTCTTACTAAAAGAGATTTTAATCTATTCATCAAACTATAAAATCGATATTAAGTACGCGCTATTACAATTGCATTTCTTTTTCTTCTATTTACTTTGAGCGACCATAATTTTACGTATAAATATATTAATTTTTTTATCTGTAATTTGATCAAATTCAATTTGCAAATTTAATTACGTTTTGTTTTAATTTTTAATTTTATATGGGAATATAAATATATAAAATAATAATAATATATCTAATAATATATCTAATAACGTCGATATTTTTCAGTAATAACTTTAATATTTTTACTAGAGATGTAAAATATTTTTCTATTAAATTTATATATTGTAATAAATATCTTTTTTTCAATAATCTTTTTAAAACTTTTTAAAACTCGTATGACAACTAAGAAATAATTCCTAACTTAGGTATAAATAGATAATATTTTAATCTATATAAAAATAATTTTAAATATAAATTTAATAGATAATAACAAAGACGGTAACATATGTAAGTTGACATGTCAGATTTTTTTTATTATATGAAACGCGAAAGTTGAATGAGGGTTTCATGTCTCTGGTGTGCGATCTCGGGCCAACAGGTTGAACAGTCTCTTATAGTCGTGTAACGTGAGGAATGGAAGCAGGCGAACGACCTGTGCCAAATTTAAATTCGTCGCGTGAGTTTGCGATATCTGCCATTGATCGTTTTTAGTCCTTTGTAAGCTTTCTCGCGAGCTCGAACAATGACTTGATCACGTTTAATAAATCCACCAAGAATAATATAATTTGAATATAATTTATTCAAGAAATTATATTCAAAAATTTCGTATAATATTTTATGTATGTCAAACCAAATTTCATGAAATTCTTGTTCGAAATATCAAATAAGACTTTTGTTTTTTGAATATAAATTATTATCAACAAGTTGGATGATTTAGTTGCACAATGACAAACAATGTACTGAAAATTAAATTGAAATATTTATTGTGCTCTCTTTTGAAAGACGTTGTTTTTTCTCATTCAGCATTTATATTATTATTGTATTTTCTTCTCAATGGCGCTCTCAAAGATTGATCAGGAAAGTATTATTAGACTTCTTGTTGATATTTTTAGTTGAGATAAGTTTGAAACCATTTTCAGTGTACAATCGCATAAAACTTATTGCAATCTGTGTGAGACATAATTTCAAAAAAATTTTATTTATATTTTCTAAATTTACAAAAATATTCCTTAATATATGAATTTTAACTTCTTTAAAAACACTGTAAAATAATGATGAATGTTGGTTTTATTGCAAAGAAATAATATTTTAATTGTACAACAACAGTCTGAAAATATTTTTTCTTACATTTGAAAGAAAAAAACAAATTCTATTCTATGTGTGTCTCACATTTTAAGCTATACCGACTAGTAGTTCTTGATTCGATAAAGTAACTCTTTTAAATGCTCAATTATAATGATTGAAATCTGGAATAATAACTGTCCCTCCTGTATAACGAACTTTTTCAATCAAGTAATTTCATCACATACATATCTCAGAGAATTCGAATTTTTTCCCTTTCTCTACGGACACGAAATTAAATTTGATTCTCAACTTGTTCCACTGCTTTCCTCCAGTTATTCGCACGACTTCACCATTGCATCCTAATTGAATAATGTATGTCGAACGGTTCGCTTTACTTGAATTGTATAACGTTGTGACGCTCCACCGAGCTCGAATGCGCAGCATTTGAAACAAGATGTATTGCTTTATGTCGTATGTTTAGTAATCGCAAAAATGAATATTTGTGCTGTTATGGGAATTAAGTCTCGCAATAAAATTATTTCATCGAATGTTTACTGTATATTTGCTTATTAACATATTTTTCAATTAAACCAAATCTGACGAACGTAAGTTTACTCAACATTACGAAAATTGAGTTAAACTATAGACAGTGTTAGTTTTTAGCCTCTGCCTCTTAAATTGAATGTAATTCGCGATAGTTAAGTCAAAGTTATTTATACGAATTTGGAGACTTAATGACTTAAAACTTTAGACGTCTCGATTAACGAGAAGATTATCATTATGGAATGACCGGCGTGACAGCGATTGCATTCTGCTCGACTTGAAAGATGAATTTGCATCCGATAGAAACCGTATATAAGACAGAAGACAACTAAGGCAGCTTACGTCACACGTCGCATTGTATCAACTAACTTTACGAGCCAACGACCTCGTATGGGCGAAACACCTTGTTAATTATCTATCGTATCTTCATGTTAGATCGTGATGAAATTGCTAAACTCTATGATTGTTATCATCGGAAAGTTTCTTTCACAAATTTCATTCCCTCACTCCTCCACAATTAAGACATCCGAATATTAATGTATCTAATTTCCATGCAGTAATAAGGCTTAATTTATTTCAGAATAAAAAATATATATGTATATGTCTAATTTAGCTTAATATTTATGTAGTATTAGAATATGGATATTAATATAGTTTACTAATACTATTTGACGTTCATGAAAATACAACGTTGGTATTTTGCATTATCTTTACATGGAAATCTCGATGGCATGCGGTAATAATTAATCGAAGCTTGATTACCGATAATATTCGATTCACGCCGTTATCATATGTGATTATTTCGTTAAAAATTCGATACTCGTACGCGGTGGAAATTATAAGCTAATTAGCGACGCATACATGGTTGTTTGCGTAATTTTGATATCAGTTTAATATTGTGCAACGTAATAACCACATAAACTGTCACTAACGATATTAACGCCAATCAGAACAATGGCATTTAACGAAATCGCTCCAGTGCCGATAATGAGATATCAATATAATGTCATTGTTATAAAGTATGTGTCTGTTATTGGCAACATGATATCCCAAATATGTTGCATTATTTTTGAACGAGTAAAATAATACGGACTCTGCTGTATACATAAATCCCCGTGGCTTGAAACGGCAGATATGTGTCTCGCGGCGCTACTCGATGCACAAAGTGGGAAGTCCTTGACTTAATCGCGCGACGTAAGTTAGTGGCCACGGATGTTGGTGACTTCGGTACTACCACTGACAAAACTGGCTCTCGGAGGTACGAAGGAACCGTAGGAACCCAACTACAGCCTCGAGGCGCTTGGACGAACCACGATAAACACGCGGTATCCTGGGATTAACACGTTGCCCGCATTGTCTTTGGTCATCCCGTTTTCCCTGTGTGCACACAAATCTACACGCGCGCGCGCATCGCTATTTACGGACAGGCATAAATATGTAACGCCAGCAGAGTGGCCGCTGACGAGGATCGTTAATTACAATTCCGCATTCATATGGGACTTAATCGTCGTGTCAGTTAACGTCATAAAAACTTGATTCTAGCTGTGACTAATTAATTGCTCGCACATTTGGATAGTTGTGCGAAATAGAAGTTAGAAATTGTTTTGTGGTCCTATCTCTCTAGTCTCATGCTAAGTCGATTATCCGAACGTAAAATGAGTGAAAGCTTCACGAAACTTTATTTTTAAATATCCACTTTGCCGCATATCTAACGAGGCCTCTCAAATCGGAAGTGCGCAATTAGCATTGCTTTAGATTTCCAGCCGAGTACTCCGATTCGCCTTTGCTATGAAGTCGGACTGGTTTCTGATCTTATAACGATAATTGGGTAATGAGTTGGCAAACTAAGTAGATATACCTCCGAGCCAAAGTCTCAGGCTGCATCAACGCGGAGCGAGGCAGAATCAAACCTTGGAGTTTAGGTACGATTTGCTAGTATGCACCACCGATCCTACTCAGGAACCACCGGCTGGACTCTCTTCTTCTCCTTCCCTCCTTCTCCATTTCTCCTTCCTTCTTCTCTCTTCTCCTTTCTTCTCCTTTCCTCTCCTCACTCTCTCTCTCTCTCTCTCTCTCTCTCTCTCTCTCTCTCTCTCTCTCTTTCAGCTGTTTCCGTTTGTGCTAGTTAGAGAAGCAGTACGTTCGCTTACGAAAGCAAACTTCCATCGGAGCTTCTGCAGACTTGCACGCCGTGACGGGTGGAGGGACGAAGCGGGACGGGATACGAAGCGGCGAGGAAGGCGCAAAGAGAGATTGACTGTGGAAATTTCAAACGTAGCTAGGATAGAGGAGCGAGAAGGTCTCGCCTCGTATTCCCCAGCGAACTTTAAATATTTGAGACGCCGTATATTTCCGACGTTTTATATAACGTCCATAAAACATGCAAACGCACTGAGTAAATTACGAAGTACGCCGGGAACAAATGCTAGGATACGTCACGCAAGCAGTGCACTCGTAAGAAGGAATTATAGCAAAAGTTGCACAAAAAAACTGAAATTTTTTGCAACTGGAAACTACAGTGCTCGGGACAGGTCAATAATGATTCGTTTTCTTATCAGTTCAAAAGAACTGTCCGTATCTTATTCGCTACAATTACAACGCAAATCGATTGTAATTGTAAGTATATTTCTTAAAATTGACTAACATTAAAAAAAAATTAGATCTCTGATTCTTAAATATTACACGAAAGAATCAAACCATAGATGTATAAATAATCTCTGTCTAATTTTAAGAAATAAAATTATCTTTAAATATTCGTATCTTTCCAGATAAAAATGCTTTGACCAATTTCTATTTCAATCGAATGAGTTACTTATATTATAAACGTTACATTAAGAGATAAACAAACCAATGAAAATCACAATAAATCACTTTTTCTTTTCAAACATGAAATGTATTCCCTCATCTTTTCTACCTCTCTTTATTGAGCTTTAGTCTAAATATTAAATAATAATTATAAAATCATAATTTGATTTTTTTATACTAATATAATGTTATGTAACTGAATATTTAGCACAGTGCATAACATCGAATCTAAAGATATCTAGCGCAGGTATTCCAAGTAGAATACATCTGTAAAATATATTAATTTATATTCTAAAAAATGTTTAAATATCTTCAATTTCCTATCAAAGTCATATATCTTGAGTCGTATATCTTCACCTCAAAGATGAAATCACCGATAATCGAGATCCGAAGAGCGTTATAGTTGGCTTTAATGCCGGGTATTCGGAAAAAGGTACAGTGCGCCCCAACACTTGACTTGGGTAAGTTCCAAGATCTCTGTCGTTTCTTCGTATATGTATATAACGCGCACACGTGCATACGAAATTCACACACGTGCTGGACATTCGGAACGGTAACCACCGGTGTGTCCCAGACCTCACCTTGACGTGTTCATGCACTGATCCTCCTCGTAAACTCCTGGAGTGCTCCCACCGCTTCCTTGGCTATCCTTTCTCCCTGCTACCCCTATTTGTTACTCCCTTCGTAAAACCTCGAACGAAATGGGAAATCGGTTGAACCATCCGCTAACCTCTCGATGTGTCGTTCTTACTCGCGTCTTTTATTTAACTTCTTTTACTTCTTTCCTTCTTCTTCATCTTCTTTCTTAGTAGCGATTCTCCTTCGTCATGGCGGATCTTCGTGTGCTTCATTGAACTCGATGTACCAAGAGATACGATCAGCGACCGTTTATCCTTCGGGAATAATAAGATCAAAAGAGCGATTCTGTATCTCAGCGAAGAAATTCCTGTCTCGAAGGACGATTATGTCGATTCAAGCACAGAACATATGAACACGAAATCGTGAATGAAACATGAACAAATAATTAATACCTTGACTGCTAAGCTAATTTTGGTATTAAATTTAACAAATCTAATATATTATTTACTTTACTATAATACTTTATTGTTTATTTAATATAATTAATTAATATTTAATATAATTTATATTATTTCTTTAATGTCGCGCGCTCTCTCTTTCTCTTTCTTTCTTTCTCTCTCTCTTTTAAATACTTAGTAAATTCTTAATCAAATAAATAAAATCGTTACAACACAGTGTCCTACTTTAATTTTTATATCGTAATAACTCGAAACATGGTATTTTAGAAAAAAATCGATTTTTAAGATTACATGGAAGTTACCATTTTTTTAAATGGAATAATATGATTTTCTTTACGTAATATAATTCTCTAGTTATTCTGCATATAAAAGTATTAAGATAGAGTTGTTGAAAAATCAATAGTTTATGAAAAATTTCACACTTAAAATATTTTGTAAACTATTCATTTTTTTTGTATTTAATTGTATTTTAATATTTTCATGCACAAAATAATGAGATAAATCAATGAAGTAAAGAAAATACATAGTTACTGTTAAAAAAATTATACAATTTGCAGTATATAATTACGGATTACAAGATATTACGGATATTAAGAAGATTATTACGAAAAATTGAAAAATCTTATTTATGTCATTGCATATTTTAAAAATACGCAATTACAAGGATAGGATTTCTTAATTTTCTCGTCATTAAAATTTAAAAATATGCTATTAATAAGTTAAAAAAACTTAAAATTATTAAATAGGAATAAAAAGAATTAAATGAAAGTTATTTAAATAACAGAAACGATGTGCGTTTACATAGGATAAAAGTAAATGATGGAATATCCGTTTTTAAATTAACATTACTCCATTATAAATGTATTAAAACTTTTAATTTATGCAGAACTCTTAAGAAACATTTAGTTATAACGTCCAATTAATAAAAGTCTCTAAAATTGAAGTCCAACTTCAGTATTAACAAAAAATAAAAAGTGTGAAAAAGAGAGAGTTTAAAAAAATGAGATACGGAAAATGAGATATGGAATACGGGTCGACTTTATTTATGTAAATTAAATGTGATTGAAATACAGTTAAACATAGCTCTTCATATACTTATACATATCTTTACTATATTTACATATCTTTACTTCATGTCTTTACTATACAATGTATATACAATATATAGAATGCATATAGAAAAAAATAACATTATTACACATGGATAATAAAAAACACAAACTTAAATCTTAAATTATTAAATTATTATTATGTAAAATAAGCATTATTATTTAAAATTAATATTATTATTTTATAAACAGAAATGTTTATATTTTTGTACTTGAGTAATCTAACATAATAGTTCATATAAAATAAAAGCCATTGCATATGAGAAATAAATTTAAAATATGGAAAATTTATGATATATAATTTATATTTTTTATAAAAAATAAAAAATATTATAATATAAACATTTTTTTACAATATAAACGTTAATACATTCCATATTCTATGTTCCATATTCTCTATTCTTGAAATGTGCACATCTTATGACAAACTTGATTGACATTTCCCGTGTCAATGAAGAAGTTAAAAATCACAATAACGTAACATTAACAATATAACATTATTGAAAGCATTCATTCATTATAAACATTAAATTTACTTAGAACTTAAAGGAGCATGATTATGATACTATGATATTTCCAAGAATAATAAAAAGAAATAAATATTTATATTGAAGAAAGTCATTATCATACAAGGTTTGCTGTTCATTATGGCATGTTTTGCAACAATTGCAACAGTTTTGTCATCTGAATGTAGTGCTTTCTTAAAAAAAAAAATAAACTCCTACTCCATATTATCTGCTTTTACTCTATATCTTCACAATGTTATTGTTCTGAGAAATTTTTCAAAGCCTCTTACTTACTTTTTCATAAATATTTATCACTTTGCGCGCATGATAAAAATAGAGAGATATTAATAATTAATTTTTACATAAGTTTAAATAATTTATCGGTTATAACAACGCATCAAGTTTCAAAAATCATGAAGCAGTTCTACATTTCAACATTTCTTTATGTGACATTGTATATATCATTTAGCACGTAATATCAATGATTAATAAAAAACTGCCTTATATATTCTTCAAATGTATGATAAGACGGAAGAAGGAAGAAATAGATTTGTACAGATATTTACTGAAGATTCGAGGAACGGATGCGATATTCATTATTTTTGCTATAGCGTCACAATTGGGTGGGTGGTCCGTCGTGTTCGCGTACGTGTCCATTCGTGACGCGTATTTGCCTGGCTTTAAGATACTTCCATCGGTCCAATTTTTCGCAAGAATGTGACACGTAGCAATCTTGGTAACCTCGGGGCTGTGCCGCGCAATTTATTGGCCACCGAGTGCAGCTTCGACAATTTATCTTCCCTCTCCGCTCCACTTTTCTTCTCTCATGATCATGCGCTGTCTCTTTTTCTTTTTTTTTTGCTCTTTTCTCTTTTTCTCTTCCTATTCCTTTGTCTTTTTCTCTCTTTCTTTCATTCTTTGCATCCTTTTTTTCTGTGCTGTTTCTTCTCTTTCCATCTCATTCTCTTTTTCTATCTCGACCATCGCTTACGATCGAGTTGAATCAACGTTGGAACACTACCTCTGCTGTGCTTGAACTTCGATATCTCAAATTTTCTTCTGCCTCGTAATTGACAATTATTGGACTACAAACTCGCAGCTTTGTGAATAATTTAAAACATAATATTTTGCAGAATTCATTTTATCTAATTTGTTGTTTTAGTAATGAAGTGAAGCGAGATTGTGTCATTCGATTCTAATAGTACATACATTACAGCAAACAATTGCCTATATAGTTTTATTAATATGTTGCGTGGCAACTAGATTAATACCGTTAGAATACTTATTCTCAAACAAAACAAAATGTAAACTAGCTAAGAAAATATATTTCTGCGAAGCAATAAACAACACACACAATTTCTGTTACAGTTATATTATAATTAGACAATAATATAATTTTAAACGATGACATTTTAATAAATATATTTTAATATATCCAAGTATCATGAAAGTAATAAACGTTCTATATCAAAGAAGAATTCTTGTTTTTCAGAAATGATTCGCAATAAAATCCACTTTGAATGCAGAGAAGAATTTCAAATGCATCGAATGATTCTCAATTATATTCACCGATGATTGTATGATTGAGAATTGTTCTTAGAATTTGAAATTCTTAAAACTTTCAGTTTTAAATTGTTTTTGACCGGGAAATAGATAACGAAGGCAGAGTCGGAAGATCGCGCTGAAAGGCATGTTGCGTAGCAAAAAGGAAAGAAAATCGAGATCTGCAGGTGTAACGCCTGCAGCGACCGGGCGATAAAATGCACGCAGGCTCTCGATGCAGGGAGGACCGAAGAAACCGTTCGCGATACCTCGGGCTCGATAAAAAATGCAGTGATCACATTTCGGCAGAGACTTCGAAATCTCCAAACTATCTCGCCTTCTTTGATTCTCACCTCTTCGTACCTCCATTCGCTTTCTTTTCTCGATCAGCGATACTGCTTGCCATCCCTCGCAGCACTTGGCGTACGTATCGCTCTTAATATTTTTTTCGCGACGCTTTGATGTAATCATTCTTCCCGAAAAATTACCTTCGCTTGAGTGGATCAGTCTTGTGAATCGAGTCAATGAACTTGCCGGCGATAGTTTCAGGCGATTTCAAACGTAACGCTGACTGCAGACAATTATCAATAATTCGAAAAATTCTGCTTATTTGTTCGAGATTTCGATCAGCGTAACGTAATCAATATTTTTTCTTCGCAGTTGCTGATAATCGAGGCCTAATTGGCCATAATTTTGTCGGATTAGTTGTTTCTAAGGAACAATCTGGAAAAGCCTACCGATTGTAAAGAAACAAAACTTGAAACAAAAATCACATATTTATTCGCCGCCGTGCTCGAATTACGTTTAACAGGTGGTTCGCAAGTAAGTATTACAAGATGCTGTGATTGTGATTCATACTTGTAATTTCTGATGTACGGCATCAACATTTTCTTAAATTGATCTTCGTGATATTAGCGTTAAATTGCTCAATGTCATGATGAAATTTGAACATGAGAAATCGATTAATTAAAAAATTAATTGCACTCTTTAAATAATTAAATAATTCTTTTATAAATAAAAAAATTTAAATCTCTAAAAAAGTATTGAATATTTTTTGAATATTCAGATCTGAAAATTATAATTAACTGTTATATATGAAGAATATATCAAACTTGTGTGTTTTGCACGTTGTTCTGGCTTTCGTGTCGCTGGTTGCCGTTACATCAGTAAACACTGGATTATTAATGCATTTGACAAAACGAATCTTTCACATTCTCTTCATAGCTCTACCAATACGAGCGCAATCCAGTCCGAAACTCCAGGCGGCTGGTCGAGCTGCGGCAAGTGTCTAGACGACATGAGGCTCATGCAAAGATTAGCGATCAGCGGACTGCTGTCCGTGATCCTGATCCTTCTCCTAACCGGAACATTTATAACACGACGCGACCTCGCGAGTGTCGTCGATCGAGGCGTCGCGCCGGAAGAACGCAACGAACAGTTGAATCCGGCCTGGGTACAAGATAACGTAGTTCCTGGGCAGGATGAGTCTGAAATAGAAGATAAAAATAAAGATAAAGATAAAGATAAAGATCGACGATTAGATATCAAACATAAACAATTCGAGCCTTCGGTGGTCGAAGCACCAGTCGCGACTATTCCTGGTGTTTACCTTATTAGACCGCCTAATCCTCCTCTGGATGATGTAACTAATCAACGTCGTGAAAAAGTTAAAGAGGTAAGATCGCACCTGACTTTTGTTTTGCATGCTTAAAAGTTAAAAAAAAATAAATAAAACGACTTGCAAAGGATAAGATTCAAAGAGGTAAGCTTTATTCTTAATTTTATATTAAATATATATTTATCTTTTATTATTATAGTTATTTGTATATGTATATATATTTTTTGTGTGGTATAACATTTAAAAATAATTCAATCTTTTACATTTTGCCTATTTTACTGATAAATATATGGTTTAAGATGAAATATCCATTTCCTACATTTGAAACGTATATTCAAATCTACATTTTCCAAAAACTCATTTTGTTCACAGTGATTTTTACCGCTGCCGCGTCGTTCGTCATTGCGTCGTGCGTCACAGAAACGGCGGAAATTAAAAAGATTCGTAAGGAAAAACCGATAGGCCCTTTGTTCGTCCTGTTATATCAGTATTCACGTTTGGATTAGTGAGTCATAGGTAGAAAAAAAAAGAAAACCATTCGAAGTGATAAGCAAAGATTATAATGCAATTAAGCAAAGATAATAAAATGAAATTTTTAAAAATAATAATGTAATTTTATATAAGATCCAATTAGACTCACGATTGGTGAAGTATTCAAATAAATTGCTTCAAAATTCAATCATAACTTATATCAAATCAACATTGTAATTAATTCTTAATATTATTTGTGGCTAAAAAAATAACCTATTTTAAATTTGGTTGATTAGGAAAATTAGGTTTTGAAGTTCTTCTGAACGTTTTACGAAATTGTATCTTTTGTACAAGATTACAATGTAATATTTGCAAGAAAGGAAATTAACTTTACCAATTTGCCATTTTGTGAAATAGAGATGCGTTAATAATGAAAAAGAAATATATATTTTCTATGCAAGATTTCAATCTCTGGTAGCAAAATTAATCAATCGCGAGTTTGTTCCAGAAATGGGCAAACGAAATTCAATCAATTAATCCCCGAGTAACCAACAGTTGCCAAAAAAAAGAAAAATGTGAATGACAGATAACTGTCCAGTGAAGTGTCAAACTAGATTGACTGGCGCACGAATGTGTCATGTTCCATGACGTACCTAGTATGACTAAGTTGATTCAACGCAGCCCTCTCAATTTAGAGTTTAATCGATTCTTGTCCTTCGTAGTAACGTATGACGAACAGATGCTCATCGAAAGGTAGATCCGATCGTACTTCGATGGGCAGATTAATTAATTCGATCGTATTCAGCGTTCATTCTATCTTTTTATCTGGAAATGAACGAGAAAACTGTTAATTTAGCATATTTGGCGTATTTTATCGCTTTTAACATAATCAATATTTCACGTCGTCAATATTTTTTATGATAAAATTTATTATTTTGAAAAATATAAAACTAGAAAAGATAATATAGAAATTAAACATTTTCTTTTGTTGCTATTTTCAATCGGCGACACCAGTATTTTTGATTGGAAAAAAGATAACGTAATGTAATTATTAATAAAATTAATTAATAAAATTAAATCAACTAACTAATAATAAATTTTATATTTATACTTATAATAAATTTTAGAACAAAAATTAATAGCAAAAAATGTAATGTAATTATATATCACATTTTATGAAATTAAGACTTCCGTTCACTTATTACTATCTCAGATTATGACGTCAGAAGCGAGAAAATATACAATAAAAATTCTTGCAAATTATTAAAAAAAGGAAATAAGTTTCAATAAAACAACACTTATAATCAATGTTTTTTCTTGTTTTTTTTTGCTTCTTGCAATCTGAGATAGTGATAAGCAAACAAGAACCTTAACCCTTATGTGGCGGCTAAGGTAAGGCTAAGGTAAGCATTTATACCTTTTGCAATTTTATCTGTACATAAATTCATTCCTGTAGAAGTAACCATATTGAATGATTATGACATCTCTTTTTGGACTATTACAAATAATATTTTTTGGTACTTGCAAAATTTTTAATCCTGGTTTCAAAATATTTAAGCTTTTGTATTCGTACCACGTAGAAGGCGGCTAAGGTACAAATGTACCTACAATGCAATAAAAGGAATTACCACTTATTTTAGTATATGAAAAATCAGTTTTATTTATTTATTATATTTTATTTATTATATGAATGAAATGTACAAGAAAATTGAAAATTACATTATGTAAATTATATAAACGTATACTTTATACTTTAGTTAAAACTCTTATTTAGATCATTTGTAAACTTATTTAAGCAAAATATAATAAGTTATTAACTTTTATTTGGATTTTTTTTCTTTAAGGTACAAATGTACCTTAGCCGTCTTTAACGTAATAAAATTTTAGCCACATAGGCAAGGGTTAAATAATCTTGTTGACAAATGTTAGAATATTGATTATAAGAAAAAATAATACAATCATACAACTAATATATAATTTTTGTTGTTATGCAATTGTGGAATATTATAAATAAATGTTTTTTTTTTCCTATATAATAAAATGGTTTATTTTGATAACGATTACAAGTTATTCGATTATTGTGCGGAGGTAATTATTCCAAATAAAATAACTTACTAGTGAATTGATATAACTTACTAAAAGTGTAATATTTCAATTAAGCGTTCGTGATTACTTTACGACATGCATTTAATTGTATTTTATCTCGCTTCGAAAAATGTGAATAAGAAATTAATAACATAAAGAAAATAGCGGGAGACAAATTATATACATATGTGTATACAATTTATAAACAATGATTTTTTAAATTATAAGACTATTTTACATAATGACATAACATTAATAATATAAAATTTAAATTGTAAACTTTAAAGATATGTATTTATAATGTAAATATTTTTAATTAACACTTATTTTTATTTGACTATATATATATAATATGAAAAGCACTGGAAAATATGATAATATAATGTATTATTCAAAAGACTCCTTTTAAATCAGATTGTTATTACAAAAATATTTTTTAAGCAAGTTTTATTCAAACAATTCCAATTTCAATAATTAAACTAAACTATATTTTATTATTTTTTTATTGAAATACAACTAAAATCTGAAATAAAACAAATTAACTAATGTAATAAGTGCCGACACGTCCTTGATTTAATTCAA
Organism: Cephalotes varians; assembly: GCA_037157785.1. Lineage (NCBI taxonomy): Eukaryota > Metazoa > Arthropoda > Insecta > Hymenoptera > Formicidae > Cephalotes > Cephalotes varians. The sequence continues at coordinate 218,347 of JANQDE010000128.1, forward strand.
TTACTTTTACGTTTTAAGTTTATCATTTTGTGTTTCCTTTCTTTGTGGTCTAGAAACACGATGGCATTAAACTCATTGCGCAACCTCGTTGACGGCGTCACAACCGGTGATTTCAGACGAAACGAGGGAAATCGCTACGTCGCGGTTCTTGAATAATTCCGAATGGAGAAACGTGGGTAGCCATCAGGCTAATTGTTTTTAGTCGAGCTAATGCAGTAGGCGTGACCACCCATTATCATGCCATGCAGCCGACGCTGATTAAAACGCTCGCGCATTTTTCATGCCCGCACGTTTAAGGCGTATCTTCACTTGGTTTAATCGCGCATATCAGATATTAAATTTTCACCCTCTCAAACTTAAAATAATTGCCGTTCTCACTAACTGCGAAATATTTTAAGAAAAATGAATTTAATTGTCTACAGGATATTGTGACAAATTAAATAGGACAAGTATTTACAGACATCTTTAAATATTTAATTATTTTACTTTAATTTATTTTACTTTTATTTTAATTTTTTGATTTAATTTATTTTTATTTTAATTATTTTATTCATTTATTTATTGCTTCTTTTTAATTTATTAAGAATTATCTCTCGTGATGTGTGTACATTTTATCGAGAGTTTTATAGCAACTTTTTTGTAATAATAATTATTACAGAATAGACAATAGAATAAATGAATATCAGAAGATTAAAAATACCGAGATTTAAAAAAATATAGTATTTTTAATTCATAAGAAAGAAAGAAACACTCCCTTATCTCAGATATATGTATGTATGTATATATATATATATATATATATATATATGTATGTATATGATATAAATTTTTCTACTATGATTATTATAGTGTTTATTATAGTGTCATTATATAGTATTATCATGGCATTTTCTTTTAACTTTGTAAATTTTGTTTTCCTTTATTTTTGAACAGAAAAAATTTTTGAATATTTTTAATCTCATTATGAATTGACAAATTTACAAGAACAAAAAGATATAATGAGAACATCAGATTTTTAATTTTGTTGTATCGCGTATTAGCTATTCAATGCGAATCACAGTAATACTAGCTTAACATTCTTTCGCTGACTCCAGAGCTCCAGGTGCTTCGTTACGATAATGTCTATAGGATATATCCTCTTCCTCGCGAATTAACACTTAGAGATCTGGAAATTTCATGGGAGGATCCAAGAGCAAGCGGCGTGAACGGCAGCTGCGGGAGTCCGACGAAGTCGCATTGTCTATCGAATACAAGTTGGGTACAATGGTGATGGCTTCCTTTAATGAAAGATGCTAGTTAAGGGAGGCAGGATAGGATAATGATAGAAGTATGGAGTTCGCGAAGCAGGACGGGGAGGCGAGAGAACGAAGGCGCGGGTTCTTCTGAAGCTACCTTTCATCCGCGGATCTCAGAACGGCGCGAGTAAAGAGAAATGGGAATGCCAATTTCACATCGACTCCACTTAGCAAAGATTAATTCGCGTTGGTTTGAGAGCTTCTATACAATGCGCAACTCGCATAACAATAATAAACAAAGCTATAATTACTCTAAATCCCGTTGAAGGGTCACGAGTCAACACCATGGATGTAGGATTTTGAAGTCTCTTCTATCATCTCGTTTCATCTCTCTTTCTCTTTCTGCCTCTCCTTCTTCCTCTTTTCTTCCTCTCTCTCCCTTTTCTTTTCTCTCTCTCCTTCTTCCCTCTTCCTTTCTCTTTCTCTCTTTCTCTCTCTCTCTCTCTCTCTCTTTATCTTTCACGCGACTTTTGTATCTACTTCCTACTATGTCAGCCCTTTTGGAAGCAAATATATATATATATATATATATATATATATATATATATATATATATATATCGGGCCTTTTACACCTAAACTCGTTGCATTGAGCTGAGTTATATATATGCCAAGAGACGCTCGAGATGAGTAGAATTTCCTACAACGTCCTTTACGTAGTGGTTCTCATGGTATCATTTGCTCTCACGCTTCCAACTCGAGATGCATGCAACATGTTGCATGAATATGCATTTATATTTCTTTCTACAATGCGCTTGGTTTCAATTATACAGTAGCGTCTTTGCGCGAGAGATGTATATATCTGTAGGATTCTAAATATTATATATCTGATAAACGTAATTATATATCTGATAAAAGTAACTTAGAACGTCAGGAAAGTTTCCGACGATGATGAATTCAGTATAAAAATTTATTAGTTTGATAAAAATCCATATGATCCACAAAGAATGAATGCCATATAAATTTTCAGCTTCCGTTCTCAACAATCTCATCGCGGCAATCGCACGAGCAACTTTTGTACGTAATTACATTTAACCTCGAAGATATATCTTAAATTTTACTAATTGTATTCAAATAAAATTCGATTGAGTGTCATAATAGAGCATGTACTGCTGTTATGACCGTTGAGATGCATCGGATGATTAAAAAAAATATAAAAGATGATGTGCCTGTACTCGGTTCTTAGAACTTGCGCGATGAACATAATTTTGTATAAATTAATAAATGGAAAAAAAGACATTAAACTTTTTTTATTCTCAGTCAGAGGTTCTTATGCGATAAAATAAATAACTAAAAATCCACCAATTCAGAATGAATCTCTTTCTTTTGCTTAATTTTTTTTACATATAATTTCTCTTATTTCTTTCTCATTGACTAATTTATTTACCTTTTCTCATTGTTACATATTAAGTTTCCTTTTTGCCTCGATTGACTTTTCCCCGAAGGTACAACGCGTAAAATGCGTTCGCTTCTCTGTGCGCGACGGGCGCGGTTAGATTTTTATGACGTGCGCGAAGCGTTTTTAAAAGGCTTCATGACGTTGACTCTCGTACAGGTTCACCGTACCGCAGGTAAAAAAGGATATCGCATATACGATGGCGCGCTATTCCTGATGGTGTTGGTTTTAGAAAGCACGCGCATTTGATGCACATACGTATATATACGCGCGAACGGATGTGTGAGTATGTTGACGAAGGCAGAGGGTTTGGGGTGCTTTTACAAAATCACGGTGGGACGCCGACGCGGCGGGACGACTAGGACGGTCATGGAGGGCAATAAATAACGTAAATTGAAAACCGCGGGAAATAAAGAGAGGAAATAAAAGTGCCACGGTTAAGTACACTTATACGTGCCCGGTATCGGCAATACACCCGCGCACATGCAGACCTAGCACCGATGCGCATTTGTGTGCATCTCCCCTGGAGTATCCAAAGCTTTTGCTTTGTTTGTGTACCATGCATACTCAATCGTCTGACGGAGCATCGCCCCACAATCCCTTGCCTCCTCTTCCTCTGCTTCTTCCCTCCACCTTCTCTTGTTCCCTTTTCGCCGAAGCTGCGCCACTGCTTTTCCTCCCTTCCAGCGTGCATTTTGTTTATTAATGGAAATGCGTGGAGCACAGGCAATTTGAAAGGATATTTTCTCTCTCTCAAAACGCGAGAGAGCTCCCGCGGGTACTCTGCAGAATTCATATCATCTGCAATGCCCCAATCTGCCGCGGTTTGTCTGCGCGTGAGTAATGCGCGTAAAATAATGAATTTATCCGTAAGCTTGAATTAATTAGAGGCAGATTTAGAATACATGTAAATTTCAAGATAAATTGCCCCGTCGTTTTTGTAAAAGCGACGCGTCAAAAGAAAAAAGAATTAACTGAGAGAAAAAGATATCAAATTTTATGCGATAAATATGGTCGTCTTTATTTGTTTTACTTCCAATTATTAACCCTTTGAGTATTAAATGCTTTCAGCCGAAGCGCTCTGTGTGGACGATGCACGACTAGCCGTTGCGATCGCTGGGAACGGAATACTTTTTCGCGAATGTGAACTTTGTTGATTGATTATACAAGGCGCAAGTAAATTATAATTGTAATTCTTCAGTTACGCCAAATTAAATAATGCAAGAAAATTATTTTCGAGCATAAATTATTTTATTAGAAACATTAAAATTTAAAACATATTTTAAAAATATATTAATGAATCTATATTTGAGTTCAATAAATATGGAAAATTTTAAATTTATATTTTTAACAACAAAATATTCATTTAAAATAAATTTAAAATAAAATTAGCAGCATTTTTTGCTGAGCATAATGTTGCTTTTTCTACGGCTGATTATTTAATACCTTAATAAAACATATTTATAATTCTTATTGATTTTTTAAAAAAGTGATATGTTGTTGCTAACATACATGTATTCATCTCATACATTGATAATTGTGTAGTGTGTAGGAGAACAAAAAGATCGAAAGAGACAAACGCATATATGCGTCCATAGTCCACACCGATAGCTTTCGTCGGATGCATATATGCGTTTGTCAATCTTCTTGATCTCCTACATACTGCAGTCACAAGAGCACTCAAAGGGTTAAATACGTTCGACGCCTCAATGTATTCTAGTTCCAAATATAAATAAATAAAGATAAATTTTGCATAATTTTATTGCTGATTAAGGCTGATGTATATTATGTTCCGATATACATTGCCAGTACTGAAAACCTATGATATACGTAATGTGAACTGTATATATTTTCAGTACTAGCAGTGTATATATATCGGAACACATAAAACGTCTCGCGCGTATTTTGTGGAACTGGTGCACCGCTTTTTCCATGCCGGTGCTTACTACTTAACCACATTAAATGGTTTTAATGGATTACTCTCGGATTACAAAAGCGAAAAAAAGAAACGCGGTGTTCCGGGCGAGTCGGGAAGAGAACCCGGTTACCACGGAAGTGACGTAACAAAGAGAGAATAATTGAACGAGGCCACACGTCCGACACGAGGTTTTGCCTTCTCCTTGTCCGCCTCGCATCTTCTCCTCTCCCATGTCCGCTTCTCACCATTCCCTTTCGATCCGTCGACCGACACCGAGGCTAATGGTTTAATCCTAACATGGATGTTAACCAGATTACCGGCTACAGGTCCGACATATGCCGTGCATTCGCCGCGGTTTCTACGGAACAAATTATCCACGATTACATGGATAATGGCAGAAGGCGTTGAACGACGCGACGCGCGATGCCGCCGTCAACCCGTACGATCGTCCTCTACAATTTTCTGCATCGCTAACTCGCTCTCTAAACCGACGTAATAACGCGACATCATCGCCTTTCGAGTTCCATGGAATTTGTAGCTTTAGTGCGACAGCTCGCTCCTCAACGTTTCTCGCGCGCGGTTATCGCGAGATTATCACCCTGTCAATAGTTCGAGAATTTCGATATTAATTCAATACAAATTTTATTAGATTATCCTAAAATAATAACGCAAGTATATTATTATTTCTGCTTAATATGATGTATGTGCGAAAGACATAGGAAGTAAATCCGATTCACATTTGAAGGTGATTTAGAGCATAGGCAGTTGTAAAATGACACATTTCTCTTCTACTGTCATCTTGCGGTTTTTCGAGTTCTCTAATTTCTGCTTTCTTTATTACAAGCACACAGCCGGAGAGAGAGAGAGAGAGAGAGAGAGAGAGAGAGAGAGAAAGAAAAAAAGAAAGAGAAAAAAAGAAGTCCTTCTGGTAATGCCATTGGTCAGATCTTTTCGATATTATATTGCCCCTAAATTATGTCGTCATAAAAACGTGATGAAGCGACCATAACTGCGGGTGCCCGGCAAATGGTCCGAAAAATCAAGAGAAACGGACATAACGGTCAACAAACGAACCAAGCAATATATTTGTTTTTCATGGAACAGCTCACGCGACGCGTCTATCATTCTAAAAGCTCGATATCTTTAATACTTCAACTGCGCATATCGTTTAATAGAAAACGGATTTCAAAATTCTGTGACATTGATTTTCATATACTTATATTTTTAGTACTATTAATACTTAATATGAGATATTTTCAATAGCAATTAATACTTAATATGAGATATTTTTAGTAGCAATTAATACTTAATGAATACTGAGATACTGTGTAGCGTTGGTGCTGAATTTTTTAAAAAATTAAATTAAATTTTTGCGCCAAAGAAAAAGCAGAATTTAAAAGAAAGGTGTACAATTTATAATATTACAAAAAATTGTGTGATAGATAATTAATACTATTTTACGTAATAGTAAAGCAGGAGATGTTTTCGTTCTTGCAAAATTTGCATTAATTCCTTGCACTTTTTTGGCACAGATGATGAAGCATGGTTGGGACAATTACGTGCGGTACGCATGGGGAAAAAACGAATTAAGACCAATCTCGAAGAGAGGTCACAGTGCCAGTATCTTCGGGGCCTCAAATATGGGTGCGACTATCGTCGATGGACTTGACACTCTTTATATCATGGGTCTTCACGATGAATTTAAGCAAGGACGCGACTGGATTGCCGAGAATTTGGACTTCGATATCGTAAGTATCGTTTTTAATTGCATAATTTTATATTTGCGTATTTCTCAGTAACATTCAGCTATATTTCTGCTGAGATAATCATCGAATCTTCAGTAAATTATTGATTATTGCGATAAAGTCATCACATGCCTCAGTGATCAAATTGATAAAACGCTTCGGAAAATCAAGCAGAGAAGTTTCAGATTCAAATCCTGAGGTGATATTTTTTGCAATAAATTCTTTTAAAGATGCTTATTAACATTAACATCAAGCAATTATTAAATTGCTTGTGCAATTTAATTTGTGATATTACGTACTCCGGTTTTAGCTTACAATAGAACTATGTTTTAAAACCGACAAACAATAGGCACGTGTTGTACGAGTTGGAAATTGTAAAAATTCACACAATATTATTAAACACCAAAATTTGCTTTGAAAATGTTCTTCTTCGTTTATAAAATTGTGTTATCCACATCTCGGTCGATTATCATTTATTATTATTTATTATTCAGTAAATTATATTGTATGTCTTTTAACATACATAACATACAAAAATAGTCGAATTTTAACAATCAATTTAAAAATAATTAATTAAAACAGTTAATTTAAAAATAGTTAATTTTTGACAATTAAAATAAATCTCATATATGTGACTACATAAAGCAATGTTTTTATGAATAAAAATAAATGATTAAAACGAAGAATGAAAAACTGATTGACATGTTCATTAAACCGACTCATAGATGATTATTGCACAAGAATATTGAGGGTTTGTTTTGAATTGTCTTAAAGAGCGTCAATAATATTATACAATATAAATGTACAATAATAATCGTCTAGAGTTCGCTTAAAAGTCAAACGATTATTTTATTTTATCTTAATGTATCGATAGATTAAATATTAAATAAATATATTTTTATAAAACTCATAATATTGTGAACTTAGCACATATTATTTTTAATACATTATTTGTCAAGTACTTATTTTAATCGTCTCGTGGGATTTAACTGATGTTGATGAAAGGATTTAACTATATTGAATATATATATTTCTCCGTTTCAAATTTATTCTTTTCAGAAAATTATGAAATAATTTTCTTTTATAAAGTTAAATTAATTTAATGTCTTTTCTCAAAAGTAACGTAAAAATTTAAATAATAGATATGATATCGTATCAATCTTACAATTAGTACAACATTTTATATGATATAAAACATAATTTTAATGCAAGAATAAAGTATGAATTTTGAGTTGTTTTAAATTTGCAAGGACAAATATTCTTTTCTACGTATATTTCTTTGAACAATTTCTGCAGTTTTTCTTTCTATGACTGCAAAAGTACAGTGATGTCTATCTAAGTGAAGGTATCACGATGAAAGTTCGACATTCGCCGACACGCGTCGAAACCAATTTCTCCCTGAGTCAACTTATCTGACGCAGCCATGTCATCGTCTCCTTTTTCGCGAACCCCAACGGAAGCGAACTTTTGATATAGGCCCGCGTCTGCATACACTATTTCTCCTCCATAACATCTTTCCTTTACTTTTGCGTTATACAACATGCCGGAAATGTGTTTGCTCGAAGAAGGCCCTGTTCTGACGAGATGTCGAAGACACCCTTCGATTTTCTCTTGGTGCGCGACCTATTCAGATAAAATCTAATAAAGAAGTGAAATAACATTATTTTATATAGACATTCCAAAAGGGAAGTTTAATTATATAATTATGTTCTCCTACACCTTAAAACAGATTTTAAAATTAAAATAGGTTTTTTTCAAACGAGATATTCATAAATATACAATTTTTTAATTGTGATATAAGTAAGTAACATATGTAAGAAGAGGTATAGTAATGTGTGAAAGAGAGCGAAAGAGAGAAAAATATAGAACTAATAAACTTTTTCTAATTAATTTTTAAAGATTCGACATAATCCTTCGAAAATCGCAAACCTTCACTTTATCACTGCATGTCATGATATGTCATGACCTTGATGGAAAACGAAAATCTTATCTTTAGAGAACAGGACCACACTGAAATATTTCAAATCCCTGACTGGATCCAATATTTTCTCGATAAAATATCACAATGGATCATTTTGTAGGACACAAATTGTCAGCTTTAAATTTCAACATAAAATATTTCATTGCGACATCAAATATTCTCTTCGTGCGATGCGAATGATAAAACTTAATTAAAAAATTACTTAACAATATATAATTGTTCTTAAATATTTTCGCAAATTAAAAGTTTAGGAACAAAAATCTATCTTTGGATTAAGCTTTTGAATATGGCAATATTTATCGATATGATATTACAATTTATGATAATGAATAAAAAAAAAAATTCTACTTTCATTTTTTATTCCCTTTACATTATGTAGCTACATATACTTATCGACAAAAATTAAGAAATAACACAATAAATCATAAATTAAATCTCATGATATCATGAACTATAAGCAAAATAAAAAATATATTTCTTGTATTTGATACAATCAATTATATACAAATATACGAATGATAAGTAAAATGTATTATGTAATTTATAAATAATTGTTTTTAAGGTTCGTCAGTAGATATATTTATTTTATCAAACATTCAGAGAGTATGAAAATCGGTAGTTTCTGAAGATATGTTATCTTCAAGGCAGTTCTGATAAACAACACATTTAATCGTTTAATTAACTTAATTGTTATGTAAATCGATGCCTGCAATATTTCTCTGTCGGTGCGTGCGGGAAGAATAAACTTGAACGTTTTCGCGTTGCAGTTTCGTAAGTACCGAGCCAGGAAACTTAACCCGGTTTACCCAAAGTTGGTAACAGCCTCGTGCACCCTCCGACTCCTCCAACTCTTCTCTCGCAATGTTCCGTCGGATTTCTAAGTGGATAACTTGCTGTATTAGCTGCTTTCGGCTTGCGGTAACCGGCGTGTCAACCGTGTTAGAAGTTATGCCTATTGTTTCACTGTTGTTTCTGAAACTCTTTCGTCTCTCGTATCGTTTTAACTGTAAGGAATGCAAAGTTACATCAAGATATATTAGATGCGATTCTATGGCTTTTATCCTTTCATAATTTACTTATTTTTGTTTATTTATCACATATGTATGCGTACACAAAAAATATTTATATTTATGCAGAGATTTAAAAAATTTTAATTAAAATATTTATCACACTAATCGAGTTAGTCATTTACATTACAAATATTTGCATATTTATAATTTTAGAATTTTTAAATATTTTTTACTCTTTAAAATTTTAGAAACATTGTGTGTGTGTGTGTGTGTGTGTGTGTGTGTGTGTGTGTGCGCGCGCGCGCGTGTGTGTGTGTGTGTGTGTGTAAGAACCTTGGTCAAAAATATTAAATACTTATATTTTTTTATTTATCTGAAATTCTTTTATCTGTGTTATTTCCTATTGATTACTGGCATTTCACATAAGTTAAGGAGTTCTTGAAACAAGATAAATCATGTTAATGCCATAAATCAATTTTTGAGATCAATCAATTAAAACGTTAATAGTTAATGATGCCTAATTATGTTTGCCAAAGCTGTACATATAATACAAAATATATAACAAAATTATTAAATTATATTTATAAACAAGCCAGTATTGAACAGAAATACATAAACACAGAGACTTATTCAGATATTCGAATATTAATATATCTTACCGTCATAACGTATACAAAATTATCCTAAAATTATTATTACGATCAGCATCTGAAATTGAAAAGGATAAGGATGATTTAATATTCTATATATCATACTCGTTCAATAAGAATGATAAAGGACGAAATTAAAAGGCGGCACGACAACGATTCATCTCAGTTATTCGCGTCTGGTCAGCGAGATAAATTCCAATGGTCGATACGAACGAGAAGACTAAAGGAGTACCGTGCAATATATATATGTATGCAATGAGATCTATACAAGAATGAAAACAGCGCGACGAGCGCGCGGGCTTTGCACGAGCAAGGTGGGAAGCGAGATCATGAACGGGTTATATGGACTTGTCCGCGATTCGGACGGGCGATAAATTCGGGAAGGAAGCTGCATCCGAAGGGGCCTAACCGCTCCATGTATAAAACGATGATTCGCAGCGCGTATTATGCGTTGAAGATGTAAGCACGGAGAAGGAAATATAAGATACTGGCCGCAATATTCAGTATCTGACGCCGCTATTTCACGTAATATATGCACAATTGTACAAGATTAAAAAAAAAGATGAAATATATATATGTATACGACAAAGGAGCGTTTATATTGCTATCAGTTTAAAATGCTATATTATCGCGAAAGATTACTGAAAGCAACAAAGAACAGAATACTAGAAATTTTCTACTAATCTTTATGCACAATCATTGAAATTTTTTTATTAATTTACTGGTAGAAAGTATGATGTTGTGCCTTGCATTAAGCTTTTAGCATAGTCTCGACATTTAATAAATTAAAACAGGTCTGCATAATTTGCATTTGTGTTAACATATATAAATGTATATATTTATTTTCAGTATAAACACGATAATATGAAAACATTTTTAGCCGCAGGCCTCTTTATACATATGTATATATATATATATATATATATATATATATATATATATCCACATTCACAAGCTGCGTATTTTTTAATTTTGTCAAGTTGAAATTGGAGTTATTGTCTAGAAAAATTATGCGATTTTATTTTATAATTTCCATAGTGCACGAAAAAGTATTTAATTACAAGCCGCTTGTTAGTGACAGTCGCGTAATAAATCTTTTCTGTTAAAACTCGGAAAGAATTGAATATAATAGTAAACGTATCAAACATGCTTTTATAAATTGTCGATGACACTGAGCTGCTCGAAGATCTTTTCGTTTAGAAGTCTGTTTGATCAGTTCTAAACTAACTTGTTATAATAGTATAGCAAGATTAAAGAGAAAAAAAAAATGTAAAAAAAAATATTAAGATTATGAAAGCGCTACAGTTCCTACTTATTTCTGTTACATAATAGTCATGTCTGTTTGTCTACTTCGACAAATATTTCGTAAGCAATCTATTTGTATAAAATTTGATATAAAAGTTTATTACTTCTTGATATATTTTTTTTTATTAAACTTTCAACTTTATACTTTCTTAATATTATTCTATATTTTTATTAGTCTAAAAATATAGACAAAAATGAATCATAGTGCCCAATCCGGATTCTTGAAGTTAAATGATAATGATAGTTTTTCGAGTATGGTGAAACCTCCACCTAAAAAAAAATATGCACGCATTAAAGTATTACGTAAATAGAAAGACAAATATAAATAATGAATTAAATTACTAAACATTAATTTCAGTAAGCCTATTCAGAGACAGCTTTTGTTATTTTTTGTCATTGAAGTTTATTTGTAACCGGTTTTATCGCTACATCACCATGATCAAATAGTCTATGAATGTGACAGAATCTTATTTATTGCTGTCTCTTAAGAATTTCGCTCTTAAGAATTTGAAGAAAACAATTTATACTACATTTGTAATAAGAAAGAGAACTAGATATTCCGTTTATTGATTCTTCGCGTATTTAACTGTAAAAGATTAATTATTATAAGCAATGAAAAATCTTCTTGATCATGAAAATGTAATAATATCTAAAATATAAAAGAGAATCACATCAATATAAATCACAATAAATACAAATATAGAAATAGAAATAATAATGTATTTTAAATATTAATATTGTTTATAAGGATATTCATATAAAAAATTATTACAAAATATTTAAAATACGTAATGAAGTACGCATATCTATACAAGTAATGTTTTGTTGTTATCATATGATACATAATGTTTTATTGTATTTCATGCGCATTTTTCTACTTACGCTTTGACGTGGCATGCCATAAGTTGATTTAAAAATCGATTAGAAATCATTCTGTGTTTGATGATGCCAATCAGTGCCAATTTAGTCGTTTAAAAGAATAAACATATCTGCCAATTAAAATGCCGTACGCGTGAATCAACGTATCGACATACAACTTTCGTTATTTGTAGACATTGAGTTGCATTTGGTAGATATGCAGCTCTCGGAGGACGGAACAGCAGGAAGGATGCATGCTAAGATATGCGAGATACACAATTATGCCAGGCCTCGTCTAACAGCGTTATGTGCAATAGCGCATAACGAAGAGATACATTCATCGCAAAATGAGTCAATCCCCATTTCGCTTTGTGCGCATTTCATTATGCGTGTAATATATACTTCCAAATGCATTCTGTATGTTTCACTTAGATGTTGTACAGTTGTTCCAAAAAAATCATCAAATCTGTAAAATATTTGTTGTTTCAATAAAGTTCTAAATATGATTTTTATACAAAAATTATTATTCAGTGATATTATATTATACTGAATTACTATTGTAATATTACACCGGTTGAAAAATTTCATTTAAATTTAACACATTTTATGTTACATATTTTCCCAATCCACTCAAATTTTCTAATATATTTATTTTGTGTTAATTTAACATAAAATGAATATGTTAAAAAATAACACAAATATTATAATATTAAAAAATTGACAAAAAATGTGACATTGACACAATTTGTAAGCAAATTGTAGAAACATATTTTTCAGTAAAATTAACATTTATAATATAACATATTTTTAATATATGTTAAATTAATATGTATATACTCTTTATTTATTGATTTTTCAATTTACATTTTAAAATACATTATTTTTATATTATTTGTTCATTTACTTTCCCATAAATTGTATTATTTTAACACTGAGAAATGTTGAATATAATATAAAATTTAACACAAAATATTTAAATAATACAATCAATGTTAAATTAACATTCGCATATGTTAAAAATACAATACAAACATTTTTAACAAGAACAGGTTTTAAAATAAAATGTTTTTTACTGTGTAAGTATAAATCAATTGTTTTATAAAATGTAAAATTTATACTCATTGTCTCGCGCGCGCGAACGAATATTCTAATATATTTAATTATTTTATTCAAAATTTTAAAAGATGATAATATACATGTATTTTTTAAAATTAATAATAAGACTTTCGATGTCGATTAGTTGTTCGAATTGGCTAACAGCAGTGGTCAATTGAGCAACTTGGTCTGATACCGATCAATATTATTGATTTCTTATTGTATTTCATTGTGGATAAGAATTTTCTTTCTTTAAAAAATACATTCCTTAGAAAGAAATGATAAAAAACTCACATAAAAACCTCTGTTTCTCTCTCTTGAATATAATTTATGAATAGAATAATCAACAAATTGATATGAATAGAACAGTCAATCAACAGTCGAATATATGTATACATATATATATATGCATATATATATATATATATATATATATATATATACAGGGTGATGCTTTTAACTTGAGACATTCAAATATCTCAAAAAATAAGCACACTACGAAAAAATGTTAAGAATCAAAATTTCATCATTTCG
>JANQDE010000128.1:233627-296100 GCA_037157785.1 Cephalotes varians
TGTGTGTTATATCATTATTATATACATATATTACATTATTATTATATTATTATATATATGTGTATATATTACAAATTTTAATTCCGCTCTTACTTTGTAATAATTATTATTTATTAAATATAATTTAAATATGGAGATTTTTAGATATTTACTTGTTAAACCGATCGCTCAGGCGATATAAGCGTGAAGATACAACTAGAAAAAATATGTGTAAATAATAAAGGCTCTGTGTTTTCTTTAGAATTTTTCATTACGTTTTTACGACTCACAAATTTTATTAGTCTTTCTAAAATAAATTTTCAACTGTATTATTCTGTAAAATATAACAGCGTAAACATCGTAAAAAAAATTTCGTGAAATATTCAGAAAATCTCATAACATTGTAACCAAGTTAAAATATCACATCTTCTTTTAAGATTTGTAAGACTTAAATTTCAAATTGCTTTTTATGTCTAACGTATAAGATATTAGTCATTTTTGAGAATATTCACGATTCTTAACAACTTATAATAAAATAAATAAAATATAAACTTAAAATTTAAGTCTTACAAATCTTAAAAGAAGATGTGATATTTTAACTTGGTTACAATGCTATGAGATTTTCTGAATATTTCACGAAATTTTTTTTACGATGTTTATGCTGTTATATTTTACAGAATAATACAGTTGAAAATTTACTTTAGAAAGATTAATATTTGTGAGTCATAAAAACGAAACGAAAAGTTCTAAAAAAAACACAGATCTTTTATTATTTACATAAATTTTTTCTAGTTGTATCTTCACGCTTATATCGCCTGAGCGATCGTTTTAACAAGTAAATATCTAAAAATCTCCATATTTAAATTATATTTAATAAATAATAATTATTACAAAGTAAGAGCAGAATTAAAATTTGTAATATATATACATATATATAATAATATATTTATGTAATAATATAATAATAATGCAATATATGTATATAATAATGATGTAACATATATATATATATATATTTATTTAAAAAATTGTAGACAAATTATTATATATATTACATCATTACTATATATATATATAGAGTAATGATGTAATATATATAATAATTTGTCTACAATTTTAAATGACTTAAACTGTTTATTTGATATTATATATATATATATATATATATATATATATATATATATATATATATATATATATATATATATATATATATATATATTTTCCAGTAAATAAATGTGAGTTTTTTTTCAAAGAAATTTTTGAAATAGTAGAATAATCTGAAGAAAAATAGAAAAATCTGAATCTGAAATAATAAAATAAGTTAGTAATACGTAAGAATCATTCTTTTGTACATTTTTGCCATTAGAATGATATCAATCATATCTATACAAAGAAAAAAATATATTTTAACAGCAGGAATAATTTGTACGCACAATCTATAGTTTGTTATATGCAACGCTTAATGATCTATTTTGCAATATATGTTATATTTTAAATTTTAGAATATAATTTTTTCTAACTATGATTTGAATAGTAAGCAGAATTGGGAAAGTTACTTTTTAAAAGTAATTCGTTATTAAATGGAAATAACCGATATTAGTTATTGATTCTGAAAATTTACTGTTAC
Organism: Cephalotes varians; assembly: GCA_037157785.1. NCBI lineage: Eukaryota > Metazoa > Arthropoda > Insecta > Hymenoptera > Formicidae > Cephalotes > Cephalotes varians. The sequence continues at coordinate 235,237 of JANQDE010000128.1, forward strand.
TATTATTTTTTTAATATGATAAAAGAAGAATTAAACAAATTAAACAAAAATATTAGATACTTTTTTAAAAGTTTTTATAAGTTTTTTGTTAAAAAATTAATAAAAGCAATACAATTTTTTTATTTTAAATTTGCAGGATTATAAAAAATTTAAAAAGAAAGATTTTAAGATGTTTATAATACAAATAATAAATTTTTCATTAAATTTCCATCTTTTTTCGATCTTATGTTTAAAAATTTTAACATTATAAAAACTCAAAATTATTCTTAAAATGTATGCAACAATAATGCGATATATAATTCTATAGTTTGTGAATATCTTAAAATTACATTTAATCGATTAAGTCACAGGAGTTCCCTATATATTTTTCTGTTTTAAATCTTTGTAACTCAGATTCTAATATTTTTGATTAAAATTTTTAGATCATAATTGGTATTTAAGGGGAAAAAAGTTGTTTTTTTTCCGAAAATTTCCGAAAATTTAGTCGGCGATGTGGAGAGAAAGATATAAAAATTGAGGTAAAAAAGTGACTCTTGTCTTTTTCTTGATAAATATTCAACTAATAAATGATTTTGTCTATTTTTTGAGTAGAATAAATTGATATAAATATTATTTGATTAATTTATATTAAAAATGCAGTTTAAAATTAAGACCCGAATCTCCTGGGATTTAATGAGTTAAGATGATATTATTAAATATAACAACAAAGTAAGGGTTGAATACACAGAAATGATGTCACAAATAGATTCAAAATGTAAAAAATAAATAAAAATAATGAAAGTAATTTTTAAATTTGTTATCGAAAAAATATAATTATGTTACCATTACAATTACAAAAAAAAAAATAATGTTGTTACTAGTCCGTTACTAAAAAAAACTATAACGGCGTCACAAGTGATGTATTTTTCCTCAATTCTAGTAATACGTAATATGAACATATTTATTCGATAATTAATTAACATATTAATCAACATTTACTTAAAGTCAAATGAATATCTTATGGTAGTACACAGTCTCAAGAATTGATTTCTCAAGAAAAAATAACAACTAGCACTATGTGTACTGACTGACAGTTCAACCGTGAATGACTCTCTTAGTCAATAGCTGCGAAAATAATTTGTTACTGCGTTTGCGCGAACTGGAAGGAAGAAAATTATTTTTTCCAGAGAAAGAATATATTTTCTTTTATTCCAATGTGTGACAATGTATTGTTATTATATATAATTTTCTTAACGTTATTATTTATCTATATTCCGCGCAAAGTTAAGAGACCTATTAACGAAATTGATCTTATTTACTTTCTTTTGTGTTTGAAGTATAGAAAATTTTTTAATTTAAAAGAATTGAATACTAACATTATGTTAGATAACAGTGTATCAGGAGCCAACAAACTAAAAAAAACACAGTTCAATCATCTACTAAAGAAAAATATAAATAAATAGGATTTTTTATTCTATACTTATGTAGTTTCAATGTACAATTAAAATGAATTTATTTGAAAGTCGTTATTTCAATCTAAATCGCCTTCTTATGTCGTTAATGGGTTTATGGCCTTATCAAAAGCTAGAATCCAGAAGAATAAAAATGATTCTTATATCATTTTTTCTGGCAGAAGGTATAACGGTGCAGGTACATCTTTCATAACGTAATTTATGTTATAAGATATATCTTGTATTCTTGCTCTTATTATTGTTTTATTTTTCATAAAATTTATTAAGTTATATATATTTAATTTTCTTTAAGAATTTTTGTTAAAAAATTGGTTCAAAACTTAATACTAATGTATTAAATAATATAATTAAAATTATAGTACATTGAATATTTATATAAAATTCAAGATGATATAAAAATAATTATTAACAATAATATTATAATATAAGTATTATATATAATATATTATTATTATATATAATAATAATAATAATATAAGTATTAATAATATTGCTTTCAGTTGATGGGCTTTATTACAATTGAATACAGTAGGGATCTTCTTATAAAAATATTTTCCTTCTCTTTTATTATTCTTATCTGCACTGTAAAATATAATATGTTATATTTTAAATCGGAACAAGTGAGTTAATTAATAAAATCTTTCATAATAACAAAGTGTTAACATTGCTCAACGATATAAATGAAATATTAGAAGATATCTATTATTTAAATAATTATCAAGTAAAAAGATATTTATTTGCTTTCGATTGTTCTTCGCAACATCTTGCAAATTATTATCAATAGTAATTGTTAGTGGTATTGCATTTTTAATTCTTACAATACCATGTGAAAAACAGCATCTTATCCATATAAACGGAGGTATTGCGAGTCCAGCTGTTTCATCTGTTTAAAGTGATTCGAAAAATCTATAAAAATTCATAAATATACTATAAAACTTGTAGAATAAATGTTCGTATTTTATTTTAGAAAAAGATAAAATATAAGGAGTGGGAGATCTTTCAAAGTTACGAGAAATTTTCATGGAATAGAAATTGATTGGACTCGAAATATCCCCGTTTGTACGGAACGGGTCAATGATGTTTTCACAATATAATTTTTATTTAAATAAATTATATTATAGAATTATATATTGACATACAGTAAAATTAATTGTTGCAAGCAATTATGGTACTTAATTGGCAGGTAAAGTATCTTTTCGAGCAAGTTCTATATGATTGGCATGCTTTAACTGATGCAGAGGAAATAAAAATAATACAAAAGTATGCAAATAAAGGAAGAATATATACTATTTATGCAGGATGTAAGAACAAAACTCATATTATGAGAATTTGCGAGTATTCGTTACTTTTATTTTATTACAATTAAAAAATATCTTGCTATTATTATATATTGCATCTTACTATTATTATATTTTGCAAAATTATAACAATAGTTTTATTTATAATTTACTATTGTAAATCTTTACGAAAACGTTAGACAAAATTATATTAAATATTTAATAAAACATCAAATTTTAATAATTATTTGTTTTTCTTAAATCTATTTTATTGATATATACATTATTATTCACTTTTTAGTCTTTATATATTTTGGCATGCTGATTTTTATTGTATTATTTTTCATACCGGATATTCTTGATATTGTGACACCATTGAACGAGCCTCGGCAACATCAATTACCAGTCGTGATCGAACCTTTTTTCGATCCGGAAAAGCATTTTGTTTTTGTTATTTTAAACTTCTTAATAGTCTCTTTTATAGATTTAACCATATTATTGACAATTGAAACATTATATATGATATGCATACAACATGCTTGCGGATTATTGAAACTTACTAGGTAAGATATTTGTTTTATAAATAAATATATGTTGTGTGTGTGTGTGTGTGTGTGTGTTGTACATTATTGTTGTATTATCGATTTTTTAATTGTTTTAAACTATGCGACATTGCTTTAGTTATCGTATCTTGAACGCATTCGACGATCGCTTGCAACTGATCGATATGTCTAAATCAAAGTGTACCATCTGTATTAAATTATCTAAAGCTATCAAGATTCACAAACGATCTTTAAAGTGCGTATTAATTAATTTAAAAATAATTCATGCAGATAATATTCTAATATAATATTAATAAAGCTTGCTTAATGTGTTTAAACGATTTTATATGTATACGATGGATTACATATATTTGAAAGTATATATTTATAAACTGATTAAAATGTTCCACAAAAAAATTAGATATATATATACATATATATATGTTCAGACATTATACATATATTAAATTTTTATAAATTATTTGCGTATAGAAGATTCACAAAATTCGCGGGTTTATGATGTTTTTTTTATTCAAGGTTTATCGAATGTTTATGCTCTACTTTTTCTGTCTCCTACTTTATTTTGTGTGTATTCGGAGTAGCTTCTTTAAGCATTAATTTATTTGAAGTGAGTAAAACTTGTTCTGTAATATGATCTTTAGCAATTTCTTCCTAACGAAGATCATGCCTTTTGCTTTATCTCAGTTCTTAAAAGCAATTGAGTTAAAAGACACGAGCCAAACGATTCACTTTGGTATGTTTGTGTGTGCTCATTTATGTTACATGTTTTGGATTAACTATTTTGGTCAAGAATTAATAGATAATAGCGCTGATGTGTTTGCACAAACGTAAGTGCTAAATTTAAAATGAGTAGCCCAATTATATTAGTAAGTGAAACAAAATACCCATCATATATTAAGAACTAATCATTTATTATTTACAGTTATAATGTACAATGGTACATGGTATCTACACATATTCAAAAAAAAATATTATTTATATTACACAGATCCTCAAAGAACATCTTGTTCAATGTTGGCCATATGTTTGCATTTTCATTAGACGGAGTTGCTACGGTATTCTGCTATTCTGTTATGAATAAGTATATTTGAATAAAAATAAATATTTTAAATACATGTACAATATAATATATTAACATAACAATAACATACTAAATTTCTAGCATAAATAATGCATAAATTTTGTTATAGCTAATTAACATGTCTTTGTCATATTCTATGCTACTCTATTCCACTCGGACATGAATTATATCGATATGATAAAACTGGCTACGATTGTCTATAATGCCTTTTTTATACTTTATTAAATTATTATTAAAAACTGTGCTATATATATCACACAATAAAACTTATTTCAGCATGATACACGAGATTTTTTACTATCGTTTATTATTTATCAATTTTTACTATCATTTATCATAATGAAATATATCTATATTTTTCTAATACTTTCCTTAAACACGACACTCACGCAACACAACACTCATCTTTTATACATAATATTTTCTTCAAGTGCACTTTTAGTTGGTCAAAGCTAATTTCAAAATAATGGTTTCACGTATCTTCTCCAGTGTAACGTCTGGAAGAAAAACTATCACGCAACAGTCTATTGCACAAGCAACCATGAATGTAAGAAATTCTTTGTCATATTGCGCATGCGTAAAAATTCTTAACTACTACCGTTCTACCTTGTGAAAAAAACCAGTGATTACATTAAACATGTAATTTAGTTGCTTTATGTTGCAATCAGTCTTTTTTAATAGTCTATAGTACACGATAGTCCAATAATTTAGCTAATCTTACTCTAAAGACCGTTTAATAAGCTAATTTATAAATTGTCCTCTCGATATCAGATTCTTTGTAATGCTATGTATTATCGTCATCATGACGTGGAAAATGCATGCAATAAGTTTGTAATAGCTACTAAAATATTCTGATAATGGAATAGAATAGTAAGACCGTGTAATCTTTGCAAATCTACGCTCGCAAAATCGCAGCGATCGCCAATCGGAATGGATTTCTTCAACAATGAGTACTATTTCACCCGACATCTAATGGAATCGATCGGTCTATGGCCTTATGAAAAGCCAGAACGTCGAATCGTTCGAGGGTTCTGCGTGTCCTTCGTTCTCACACAAGGCATACTACTACAGGTATCTTTTGATCGTTGCATTTGTTCTATTATTCTCGTAAGGATGATTCGTGCAGTCATTTGGGCTCAGCGACCCCAGCGGATCTGAGCTCAATAGCCTGCGGACACTCACATCATGTACACACGTTTTTGTGAGTAATAATTCAATAAACATCTGAGAAAAAATGGATAACAAAATTTAAGAATAATTAAAAGAATAAGACTGTGTTTTATGTAGATGGAATAGAACAACTAAAAGTTAAATTTTATTTGTTTACCAATTAAAACAATGTTCTATTGTTGTCGGTCACAAATGTGTGCTTTATAAATTATATGTCAAAAAATATGTGGCATGTTTAAAAACGACTATCAAATTGCAAAAAATGGTCGATACAGAAAGTAGCTTATAAGTCATAAGAGTTAATTATGTGTTTGAAATTCTTTATTAAGAATTATAGAACGTTGTGGACTATTTAATCGTTAACTGCGTTTTTGAAAGATTACTACATTATATATTGAATTATATATTGAAGATATATATATATATATATATATATATATACATATATATACATATATATATAAGGAATATAAAAATTGTCTAGATTACGTATGTAACGTATATAACGTATATAATAAAAATTCATAAATTTGATGTAGATTTGCAGACCTATGAATTGTACTTATTACACTAATGTTTGATTTCCGTACACAAGATAAAATTATATTATTTGATTTATCTAAGTAAGAATTCTATTTTTAGTTGGCAACATTTATCACGCATGAATATAATACGACGCTATTCATTGAGGTCTTCTCATTTAACATTCTTTGTATAATTTATGTTCTGAAATATAATACAGTGTATTTTAATTCTAATCACGTAAGTCTCATTTGAATCGATTTTAAGAAATTGATTAGAAACGATTCTATGAAAGACCTATTTAATATTTTTAACATTCATTGTTTGTAATCGTAGGTGAAGAATCTGTTTGATCAAATTCAATGCGATTGGAATTTGATAAAAAATATGGACGAACTGAAAATAATTAAAAAATATGCTTATAAAACAAGATCTTATGCGATTTTTTCTGGATGTAAGTAAAACAAAACATGGTTTTGATTAATAGAAGTTGTTATAAAAGTTTTTTATAGAAGTTGTTATAAAAGAAGAATTTGTCCTCTCCCCCACACAGAGATGCTTGAGAAGTTATTTCGTGAATATATAAAATTTAATTATTGCAAACATCGTTTGTTAAATTTGAATTTCTTTTAGCAATTGTTTATCCGGGAACGTTCATGTTTATTTTGATTGTATATGTGCCAGATTTTCTTGACATTATATCGCCATTAGATGAGCCTCGTCCACGACAATTACCGATACAAATAGAATGTTTTCTCGATCAAGAAAAATATTTCTATTTTATTTCATTTATATTTGTGATAGCTGCTTTCTTGGGTATGACGGTACTTATGGCGACGGAAAACATGTACATGATATTTATACAGCACGCTTGTGCATTATTCGAACTTATCAGGTGAAACAATGGAATTCTCTATATGGACGATATTTGTTCAATTTTTTCAGCATTTAACTTTAAGCATTATCTTATAAACATTATTATTTTGTGGAAAATAGATTGAAGATATCATAATTAGCAAGTTCATTTTTTAATAATAATTTTTTAACTTTTTTTATCGATTATATTTTCAATGAAGACATAATTGTATTTATAGCTATCGCTTAACTCATGCGTTCGACACATGCTCAACACCTTCAAAAAATAAATGCAGACTTTGCATCAAGTTGTTAAATGCTTTTAACACTCATCAACATTGTTTAGAGTGAGTATTTAACATACTTTGAAATATTTATAATGCATATTTGAAAGTAAAATAAAAAATTTTATAGATATCACAGCGTGCTTTGCGTGTGCTATTAGGTATTTCAGTTAATTTTAAGGGATTTTTTGTAAAAAAATATTTGTTTTAGAAAGATGTTAAATTATATTTTGTTTAAAATATTTTCCATTTACTAGGTTTTTCCCACTTTTTTGACAGTAAGTGAATTCCGCGATAAAATGTTCGTCCCTCGAAGCAATTCATTCATCGAGTTATTTTTTTATTTCTTCATATGTTTTAAAGTGCTGGTCAGCAAGACCGCGCTGCTCGAAATATGATAAAGAACACAGTCTGACGAATACGCGACATATAGAAAGACTTCCTATTGAAGTGCCGATAACATATCTTTAACTATTTTGCAACGTGTGGTCGAGCATTGTCGTGCAATAAAATTACTTTGCGTTTTCTTTGAGCTATTATTGGATAATTCTGGTTTAAAGCACGATTTAAATCGATTAATTGTTGATAATGCTAAGCAGTGACTGTTTGATTTGGTTTCAGTAATTCATAATATACAATGTCTTTCATATCCCATTAAATGCACAATAAAACCTGTTCTATAGATGTTGCGTTTTGGAATCGATGTTGATGGTTGGCCTGGATTCACGATTTTTTTATGCTTATCATAGTAAATCCATTTTCCATCGCTAGTTACAATTTGATACAAAACTGTTTCTTTTTGTGACGAAAAATCAATGAAGTGCAAATGGTTAAATGATTTTGAATAGCAAATTCATGTGGAACCCATTTGTCTTCTTTTTGAATATTTTCCATTGCGTATTAACGATCAAAAACGGTTGATTTGCCATATTTGCAATATTTAATGCTTCAGCTAATTCTTCAAGCGTTCGAGCTGAATTTTCATTCGACAATGTAATTCGGCATCTTCGAACTTTTTTAGTTGACCTGAACGTTTTTTTTTGTCTTCCAAATCAAAATCATAAAAACCAATATTCACATGTTTTAACATGTTTTAACATGATGAAGCAGCCTCAGAATAAGTTTCTGATAAATCGATGAGCTTCGGCAGCCGTTTTTTTTTTTTCGAATCAAAGCAGTAAAATAATAAATTACAAAGATGCTATTTATCACATTCTATTTTCAATCGCACTAAAAAGTGTGCATATTTACAAATGCACAGGACATGTATCAAATTATTTGTAGAAATGTCCAAGCTTTGAAAAACGTATTAACTTTTAAAATATCTCTAGTAGATTTGTAGCTACAGCCATCTATAGCGAGCCTTCAAAATTAATTAAAACTAATTAATTTTGAAGGCTCGCTATAGATAATTTTGAAGGCTCGCTAATTAAATTAAACTAATATTAGGAACTAATATTTAGCTTTTTATTTTTTACTTTTTATACTCACTTAAATGCTTGAATATTTAAATGTATAATTAATATTATACTCTGTTACTATTATACTATTTCTTCTTGATATACAACTATCAAAATATGCGTTGATAGCCGCTCATAAAGTAATCGCAGCAAAATAACTAATCGGTAAAACGACAACAATAAACTTTTGATATATTCGATTTAACTTTGCTTTTTTTAGAAGTGGATTTCATAAATGTAACAAGATTATATTTATTTTTATTACATCTGATTCCCATATTATCATAATATAACATTACAATTATTTATTTACTTGTAACGTAAATTATTGCCTTAACTTTTCAAGATTCATCGAGAATATGCAACATAAATTTTCGACATCCTATTTCATTCTATTTGTGTTTGGTGTGGCATCGGCGAGTGTCAATATGTTTCGTGTGAGTAATATTTTTAAAAGCATTAAAATGTACGTAAGAGATCATAAATAGTCTGTTATTATATTTATCGACAGCTTTTCGAGGCAGTTACAACACACAAGATATTCGAAGCTATTGCAGCCGGTTTATTTGTATACGCTCACCTTTGTTATGGATTTTTTATGAACTATTTTGGACAGGATATAATTGATCATAGTGAAAATTTTTTTCAACAAATGTGAGTGCATTCTAATAAATAACATGCTAATTTTTACTTTATGAAAACATATTTTTTATATTTACGTTAAATATTAATAGTAGAAATTATAATAAAAATATACAAGTTATAATAAAAATGATTTTAAATCTTTATAACAATTTCTATATATATTATATATATATTAATATAATATATATTTTATATATAAAACATAGATATAATACACAATGGTATACAGCGCCGCTGTACGCTCAGAAATTACTACTCATAACATTACGACAAAGCATGAAAAACAGCAAGATAATCGTCGGCGGTTTATTTGTTATGTCATTAGAAGGCTTAGCTACGGTAACATTACATATATACAGAGTGTTCCAGATTATTTGGGACAACACTCATGTGCAAATAGAGCGGACTAAACTGAGTCAAAAAGTTCTTTATCATTTTGCAATTTTTGCAATTAACGAGTTATTAATTATTAAAAATTGCTGTATTAGTCCGACCTACCGCCTAATAACAAGCACATGACGAGATGCGATCGTCCAGCGATCATGGTGTTTATTACAAGCAACAACGGCTAGCAGCGCGGAGGATTCAGTTCAGTAGAAAACAATTCACCTTGTGCCTAGCAATCTCAAGCTGCATTGCTCGCCGCGCGCTTGCACTAGACGGTCAGGCTAATATGATAATTTGTAATAATTATAATTTAATTATAAAAATTGCAAAATGATAGAGGACTTTACGATTCAGCTGAATCCATTCTATCTGCACACGAGCGTTGTAATGAGTCCAATTATTCTTGAACACCTTGTATATATCCATATTTTTATATGTATATATACGTATATAAAATATTAAGAAATAATATATAAGTCAATTATTTATATTTTTAAATAATTTTTCATTCTTTTAATTTTTTATTTAATTATCTTACAAGAACAAATAGTGTAATTTTTAATAATTAATTTTTAATGAAATAAAGGTATATTAATAATGAAAATAATTATATAAAAGAAAAATTTAACCGATGCAAATCTTCAACTTTATAAAAAATAAAGATTTATAATGTAGTTAGTTCATTAGTGCTTTGTTTGTATCTATTTGTACCACAATTTATTTCGTTTGTATCTTAAAAGAAAAAATATAGGGTAATCATGTAAAAAATTAGCTCCTGACTAAAAGATTTTAACTTTGTTAATACTATTCGATAAAAAATTGTTTGTTTTTGTACCTCAAAGAGTTCGAAACTTGACGTATTTTCGAAAACTGAATGCGCTGCAATTCGAATCCTTTGAGATTTTACGAAATTAAGAGAGATACAATATAAACGAATCCAAACAATTCTCTTTCGAATAATATTAACGAAATTGTAATACCTTGTAATCAAGTGCTATTTTTTAACAATTCTATAATTTTTCATCTTTTGAAGTATAAAAGATGGTACAAATGAAGTACTAATAAATTACATTATAAATTTTAAAAATAGTAGAAACAAGTTATTCAGCTCGAATGATTAAAATTAAATATAAAAGAATGAACCTATGAGTCGAGCTGGAATGTAATGTGTTTTTATAAACATTATATAATAGTCCAATAACATACGCATATATGCTATACTATTATGAATTTTTATTTTTTATAAAGTCAAGCGCCAGGTTTACATCGATAAAATGTTACTTTATAACACACACATATACGGAAGAATTTTAAGAAAGTATAATTTTATAAAATAAAACAGAAAAAAATAAGAATATATGAAATAAATTTTTTGTTTCAGCTTCTAAGTATGTCACTATCTTACTGTATGGTTATGTATTCAGTTCGTAAATAATATAAATAATGCAATGTATTTGCAGTAAATGCAATTTTCACAAAATCACCTAAGGAATAGCATTATTAATAACAAATTAAAAAGTTGGATTATTTAAGTTGAATTACTAATAAAAATGAAAATATAATAAAATATAAAACATTATAATTATTCCATGACTTCTGTTATATTATAAAAATTTCTTTAGAAAAATTATTAATTAAAATTAAATCTATTGAACACTATAATTGCCAAGTTATATAATTTTATATAATAATTATTTATATTTTACATTATTATTCTTATTTGCACAATTTTAATTTATATTTTGTTTGACTTTGTGTTATATTTATATTTGAGATTTATCAAATTACAATTAGTACTAAAATGACATAATTATGTCAAAAATTATAAAATCATTGACATAATTATGTGTTTTAATGCTATTCTATTTCACTTTTTATTATACAATTTTAAGAACTTGTTTCTAATATTAACAGAAATTATCTTGGTAAATGTTTTAAATTATATGAATAGTTTGCATTGTGACAAAGCACCCGTGACAATAAATGCAGTTTTTGTAAGAACACTTTATGATAATTGACAATCCGAAGAATTATGAAACATAACAAATATTCACATATGTTGCACCTGCGCACATATGAAATTGTTATTTATTATATTTCAAAAATCATTAAGGATGTTCAGTACATTTAACGATTTTATAAAATTGCATCAATAGAGGATTTTATTTCAGTAATAATTTTATAACAAATTATATTACAATAAAAAGTTTTGAAATAAAAAAACGCATTTTTCAGATTGTATCAATATCTTATTTTTCAATTATACTTACCCATTTTTAATGTAATCAATGATGAAAGAAATTTCGACAAAACAATAGCGTTAAAATCATCAGAAATTAACACTGTTATATATTAAATTTTAATGTACATTAATCTTGATCATGTGATGTCAAATTGCATTTGGTATACATAATCTGAAAATGTCAGTTATTTAATTAGAAGAGAAACAAATCACAACTTTCTGTTAATATAATAATTATTAACTATTGCAATAATGAAATTCAACGTATTTTAAATTTTTTATTTTATCTTAAATTGCAATATGAACTTTTTTTTTTACTAATAAATTGATGAATTCTTTTCATATAATAATCAGCCTTATAAAAATATTTGAATCATTATTACTTTGTAACGAAAGTCTCAATGACATAAGACGAATATTGAAAGTATTCGTGCTACCATACAAGTCGCAAAGGAAAGAAATGTGCAATTAATTAATGAAATATCATATTTTATGTTACGTACTTTTTTGCGTCTATTACAAATGTGAGAAAGTTTACACTGGCTTTACAAAAGAGGAGTGGGTACAATCTAACAATAATTTATATAATTGTATTATTTACTACTATTTCAGTATACCACTCTAATCTTAACCATTTCTTTCATTGGCTTCTATAAGCAATTCTCCTATCTTTATGTCATGCATAATAAAACAGCTGTAATCATCCTTTTTCCCTCTTACGGTTCCCTCTTATGGTTACGGTTGAAAATGTGCTCTCAGTTGTGTGCTCTCAGTTCTGCTCACAGAAATGGATTTTGATGGTAGTCGATATTATATGCTTAATCGAGTGATGTTATCAACTATCGGGTTATGGCCACGTCAAAACGTATGGCATATCCGAATTCAAAGAATTTCTTGCTTACTTTGTATTGTATCTGCTATAATATTCCAGGTATCATCAAATATTATATTATTATAATATAATAATAATATAATAATAATATAATAATAATATAATAATAATATAATAATAATATAATAATAATAACTAAGTTATTACTATAGGATCTGACATTAACATATTTTTATATAAATAAATTGTACATTTTTTAAAAAATCGCGGTAGATATGCTTAAAATAAAAAATATGCTAATTTAATAAATAAAGATAATTCAACGACTAGTTGTATTATATTTTAATTTTGTTTTTCTTTGTATTATTTGTAATATAAGACTATATATTATATCAAATGACTTTCAGTTAACTACATTTGTCACATCTGAATACAGTTTGGATCTTCTTCTTGAAGTTTTATCATGTGTGATTCCTTGTTTCATTGCCATCTTAAAATACGTCACATATTGCGTGAAAATTAAATCAGTAAGTCATTAACCCTTAGCTGGCACACTGGGGTCGTTCGCGTCAAGGCCTTTTCCAATTTTTAAGGATTTTTGTTCCAAATTATATTTTTTTTAACAAATAAAATCGAAATTTTTTCGCAAGCCACATATACTATCTTATAAAATGATAGTCAAAGATCAACTGTGATTTTTTTTCAACTTAAAAAACCAAATAGTTTATTCAGAACAGATGATTTGGTCAAAAACGCCCCAGTGTGCCAGTTACAGGTGGCGCCCGAAGTGTGCCAGCTAAGGGTTAATTATACTCACCAGAATATCATTCCATAATATTTTTAAAACTTTACTTGAATTTATCTATAAACTGATTAAATTTTTAGAAAGTTATAAGTTTTCTAAAAAAAAATATATATATATATATATTAGAAAGATTATCATAAATTTCATTTATTTATTTTAATCCTTTGAAGCATACATTTTCCTTACATACAAATTTTTTGAAACTTGGTATACAGGAGATTTTTGGGATTGCTGAATATGCAGATTTTGAAAACTTTCAAAATTAAAATTGGCGGAATTGGCGGACATAGCTAAAAATAAGCCTAGTTACTTGAAATTAAATCTGGAGTTTTTAGGATCACTAAGTATAAGTATTGCTTAGTGTAAATTTTTATGGAAATTCGAGTTTTATATTTTAGATTGTCATTTTAAGTTCACAATTTTAAATTTGTGAAATTAATTTTTTTTATATATAGATTCGAAATCATCGACCCCAAAAACTTTATCAAGTTTTATATTTTATATGAACAAAATTTTTTGCTATAGTACATATTATATAAATCAAAAATTTGTCGGACTTTGAGTCGTTATTCTATTAGAGTAATTTATTGTGAAATTTGAAATTTTTATTTCAGATTTGGATTCAACGAAACATTACAACTAGATATGAAGTTATAAAGAAATTGGAGTGTAAGAAACGTTTTTTTTTTTTATTTTTTTTAAATATAAAGATTATTCTGTGTTTCAAAGGGTTAAATTTATCTCTGCATACATTAAAAAACAGTGAAATTGTTATAAAATAATATACATAATTAAATTATTATTATAAGATCTGACATTAATATATTTTGATATAAATAAATTATACATTCTTTAAAAAAATTGCGATAGACATAATGCTTAAAATAAAAAAAATGTGCTAAGTTAAGAGCTGAGCATCATTATAGACATAAAAGTGATGTACGTTGTGCACAATTATAGATAAGAAAGATAATGGAGATGATAAAGTACGATTGGAATACATTAAAAAATAAAATGGAATATGAAATAATTAAGAAATATACTTATGTAGGAGCATTTTATGCACAGCTATTTGCACGTAAGATTGATGAAACTTTATTATGCTTTACGAATTGTGTGAAATATTAATATTATCGAAATGATATTTTACACTTATACTTAAAGCAATTACACTTCCAAAATTTATTGTTTCCATCATAATTTGTTACGAATATAACGATACGAATATAAAATTGATTGTCTCAATATTAATTAATTTAATTAATTAAAATTAAAGAAAATTTTTGTTTTTAATTATAAATGCTATTTAATTATCTCTTAATTGTTGCTTGCATTATCTTTGTATTTATATTCGAGTTTTTAACTACTTATTTTTATTCTTTTTACAACAATTTATATTAATCTCATGTTAATAATTACAGTAATCACCTATAGTGGTCCGATATTCTTCGCCTGTATTCATTTAATACCAAATCTTCTTGATTTTGTGGCACCTCTTAACCAGTCTCGTCCGCACCAACCGCTAATTTTAACGGAATACTTCGTTGACAGCGATGAACATTTTTATCTTATTCTTTTCCATATGGTCGTGTGTTGTTTTACAGTTCAAATTACACTAATGTCTACCACATCTATATACGTAGCATTTATACAACACATATGCGGAATGTATGAAATAACTAGGTAAGAAAAAAATGAAAGGTATATACTTGAAATCTCTCATACATTGCTACTATTAATAAAATCTAAATGTATAACTAAGTAATATCTTATCTTTTTATTAATTTTATATGAGTTTTGCAACAAAAATAAATATCTAAATTTAATAATGTGATACATTTCGAAAGTTAAAAATTAAAAGTTTATAATAATGATAAAAATGAAGATCAAGGAATCAATGGTTCTAATGGCTTTGACCTTGACAAATGTTGTCAAGATCATGACTTTGAATGACCTTCAAAAGGTTTTAAATAGTCACTGTTCGTAAAAAAATTATTAACAAAAAAGTTTGAAAAGTATATCAACACTGACATTAACAGTAACAATTATAGACTTTATTGCATCAACTTTCTATACGAAGCGAGATTTACTTTACATCCCCCTGCTTACAGGGCGAAACGAAGTCTACAATTGTACTGTTTCACATAGGTTTCCACTTTTTATACATAGCGAGATTCACCCCATCCTCTGCTTACAGCCCGAAATAAGATCTATAATTGTCCAGATGAGTTTCGATTTTCCACGCGAAGTAAGGTCCACCCCAATTTTCCCATACTTTTCCCTGCTTATGGGACGGAACGAGGTCTAAGTGTTCCACATGAGTTTTGCGTGAAAAGAATATGCGTGGATGGGATAGAGGTTCCGCCTTTCCTTCTATATCTTCACTTCACAATATTTCTAACCCAACTCAACTCAACTAATTTCTAAGTGACAGAAATTTTATTTTATTTATAAAACATTTTTGTTAATAATTTTTTAACGACCGCCATCTGAAACCTTTTGAAAATTATTTAAAATCATGATCTTGTCAATATATATCAAGGTCAAGGTCATTGGAAGTTGATTCCCTAATCTTCCAAATAATATATCTTCGTATTAAAATTTTATTTGCGAAAATAATTCTGTACTATTAAAAAAAAACTACAATTTAAAAAAAATTCAGAAATATATTTTTGAGTCTTTTGAATGTACCTGTTATTATTAATATTTTAAATAAAATTGATAAAAAAATGTATAGCTCCACGAATAAAATTCAAATAAACAAGAAAAACTGCTAATGAGAGCAACCGCGGTTATTAGTGCGTATAGTTGTAGAATAAATAATTACAACATTAGTTCTGACAAGTTGGTGTATTTTACAGCAAACGAACGTTTCGACTTCAGATTTGAATCCTCTTCAGTGCAGATATAAATATTATAAAGATTTAACATCTCAGATCGGTCGCTCCTCCGCACAAATTGTAAAAGTCAATCAGGAAATCATGAATTTAAAAATTATGAAGAAGAGAGTAACGATGGAAGAGATGTGTACGCAATGCAATACATAATTAAAAACCAACTTGTTATCAGAACTAATGTTGTAATTATTTATTCTACAACTATACGCACTAATAACCGCGGTTGCTCCCATTGGCAATTTTTTTTGTTTATTTGAATTATTAATATTGGTGTAGAAATAATTTGGTGTAGAAATATTGTGCTCAATATTTCTACACCAAATTTAATGTTAGAAGCATTATGTTCAACAAAATGATATACAAAATGATAAACAAAATGAAATAAAGTTAAAGTCAATTAACGAGCAAGAAATAAAGTTAAAAAGAAATAATGAAACAATAATGATATAAAAAATTTCAACTTTTCTTCAGTTATAAAAACAAAATCATTTTGAAATGTGGAAACGTTTTGTTTTTATAATCAAAGAAGATTAAATAAAAACGAGACGTTTTACATCATCACTGTTTTATTTTACTTTGCTTAAGCATACACAAATCTTATTTTAATATTTACTTAATGATAAATCTTTTTTTTTTATTAAGATAATTTTATTCTTTTAGCTATCATATTGAACATGTTTTGGATGATTATAAAAAAAGAAAATCGGTTTCTGGAAGACATTGCGCAATTTGCACTAGAATAATCAGTGCCGTTGACATTCACAGACGAACTATCGAGTCGGTAGTTTTTCATCGCTTTATTCAGGATTTAAATATTATTTATGTTTCTTCAAAAATTTAATCTTGTGTGGTAATTTTTTTGCGTTTTTTTGTGATATATTCATCTATATTCTATCCTATGATTTCATCTATTCTATATATTTACCTTATTTCACAAAACTAATCAGACAGTGTAATAATCTTGAGTGATTTACATTAACGCATTTTTTATTGTTAAAGGTTTTTTGAATTCATAAAGGGTACTTTTATAACAATGTATTTTTTCCTACTTGTTCTTGGCATAGCATCTTTAACTGTTACTCTATGTCGCGTAAGTAAGATGTTACGCAATTTATAATTGTCATTAATGGAATAAAAATTATAAAAACATACGTTATATTAAAAACTTTATTTTAAAAAATTTTATTTTTCTATAATATAAATATATTTGGCACATTTTTTTTCTACAGAAATTTGAAATTTTTTTAAAATTTTTTAGGCTGTAAATACAAAGGGAATTATTGAAAATATCCTGTCTGCAACAAATATATTTATTCACTTATTTTATTTCTTTTTTGTCAGTTATTCGGGACAGAAAGTGTTAAATCATAGTAATGATTTTTTATCAAGAACGTAAGTTCTTGAAATTGTTGAAGATCACTATTTATTGAACACATAATTTGAATCATTTTATAGTTTTAATTTCTTTTGCACACTGTGCACAAAAGTGCTACAATTTCATATAGCATTGCACACAAAAGTTATTTTTATACACGGTGTTTCGTAACTAGTGTCCCGTAACAACCAGGAAGGAAGTGATTTTGACATGAAAAAAATAAATTGAAAATGTGGAATAACATTTTTTCATATGAGGCATTGTTTTCAGGAAAATCGATTTTAAATATTTGCTGGATACGTGTGCACTTATCTATGTCTCAACTCAATGGATGTTGCTATTATCTCTGCTCATGTTTGTGTTTATTGTACTGGATAATCAAGAATACACAACAAAATATTTACGCATGAATTTTATTACTTTATAAATTGTCGAAAATATTGACTATTTTGTCGAATACACTTCTGTAAAAAAAAATATGAAAAAATTTTATTCTATCTGTAAGTGATGATTCGGCGCGGATTAAGAGAATTTGTATCTCCCGCCTAGAACAGGATCACTGCGTGGTAATGTCAGGATGTGGCCGTACAGCGATCCAAATGTCCTCATGAATAGGGTAGCGAAGATGATTAACCGTGTAATAAAAATCACCACTTGGATAAACTCTTATATTTCAGGGCTAACGATTACAATATCGGCGCTTGATATTGCGCAATAACGAGAGCTAGGCGTCCGCGTGATGCTATGGCGATAGCCGGAAACGAATTCTGCATGCCTCTTGCACGTTGCTTATTTTTAAGTTGCACTCTGATGATGACGTGAGGCACGCTACGAGAGATTGATCCTCGATAGCTGCAACTGATGTTGTAGGAACGGGCTAGCTCGACTGCTCCTTCCTCTTCAATTTATAGCAATCTGCCTT
Organism: Cephalotes varians; assembly: GCA_037157785.1. NCBI lineage: Eukaryota > Metazoa > Arthropoda > Insecta > Hymenoptera > Formicidae > Cephalotes > Cephalotes varians. The sequence continues at coordinate 254,005 of JANQDE010000128.1, forward strand.
TATATGACCCTTTGTCTTGCAGTAAGCACAAATAATCTCTTTGTCCGTCTTCTTTAGAGAACTCGTCACCGTTGAAGTCGTATGATCCTTAGGTTTCTCAGCTTTGCTTGTTGAGATACGAGGCTTTTTATACATATCAGCATTCGACAGTGTAATGCGATGTATCTTTTGCAGAAAATCATCAACTCTATTGATCTTTAATGATGCAGTAAGGTCGCGTAAACCAATGTTGTTTATTCCATTAACTAGATACAAGATCGCATCTTGGTCCGAAAGCTTAAGGCGATGCATTAAAGCGAGCTTATCGTTAACATAATCCGCAAAAGATTTCTTGACTGGATTCCATTTCCTCGCTTCGACCTTCTGTGTTAGCACAGACGTGGAATTGTTCGCTTAAAGCGAGAGGACAGCCCAGTTTTAAGATTCTGCCATGATTCTTTTGCTGAACTGTTGACAAATCATACCATCTTCTGGCGGCTTTCGTCAGCCAATAGGGTGACGCTTCAAGAAACTCCGTGAATTTGAGATATCATCTCAACTTGCCCTATCCAGATATCCTCTTCTGAACCGTTATATTCCGGAATCTGACCCGCCAACAACTTTATCGTTTGCGTTGGAGAAACAGAGGTTAAAACGAAGCTTCCTGGCTGATTTTACACAGATGAACGTGAGTGGAACTCGGCAGCTGGTGCGCCACTGGCCATTGTGGGGTTTCCTGGCCTGTTGATCCCGACAAATTCTGTTGACTATCACTGGTTATGCGGTTTACCCCCTGAGTGAAGATATTAGCCGCTTGATTGCTCATGTTTACAGCCAACAATAATTTCCATTGTTCCGCCATACCGTGCAGCGATTCCTTTAAAGAAGCAACTTCAGCTATTAAGCCTTCAACATGGGTAAGAGACACGTCTGATCCACTAGCTTCTGTGGACCCGGATCCATTTGGACCAATAGTATCATGAGCATTGGCATCAAGATAGAATAACAAATCCATGCAACGGGCACGTGAGTTTACGGGCTGTAAACCGTGTTTTAACATTTCTTTTTTCAACTCGGCAAATGGAAGCATTTCCAATTCTTGATGCGACATGGTGGCACTGGCTGATGCCGACAACACGACGATGCGCGGTAAACGAACGCGGTATTAGTTAATGTCGACAACATTATACGTTTTTGACTTATTTTTTTCATATAGAATCACTTCCTTCTCGGTTATATCATCAGTTATCGGACACCCGTATAAAAATTATTGTTGTTGCTATCTCAATGTAAAATTTTTCTACATAAACAAAAGCATAATATGATACTTGCAATTTCGTAAGCATGCAAAGTATATGTTTTTTTAATTTGATTTGTGCATACAAAAAAAATATAATTGTTGTATAATTATAATTATAATTATAGTAATTTATATGTGACATTTATTTGAAAAATATTAAAATCGCAATACATATATGTATCAAAATTTTAATTTTATTATTTTTAAATGTCGTGTGTATTATATTAATAAATATTACATAATAATTATATATGTACTTAATTATTATACAACAATTAATATTATACCACAATTAATTATTATATAACACTAATTAATTTTAGTGATGTATCATTATTATATTTTTAGATATAATTCTAAGTGGCATATGATGCCCTTGCACGCACAAAAATTAATATTATTTATGATGCAAAGAAGTTCGAAAAATTGTAAATTACTCGTAGGTGGTATCTACGTCTCATCGTATGAAGGTTTTGCCACGGTAATGTTACATTTTTGTTTTTTAATATGTGGTATTATTTTTAACATATATGTTATTCTTTTTGTGTTTTTCTTGTTCTAGGCTATGAGTTTATCCGTGTCCTATTTTATGGTACTTTATTCAATATGAGTATGTTGTAAACACAGTCAATATTTTATAAAGAAAAAATTTTTTAATTAATAATAATGTATAATACAATCTGAAAGGTTTTGTAACTACACAGTTTTGTAATAATATCACAAAATTATAAAGCATCATAAAATATTGTGTTTGTCTTCTGTATACTAAATAATATAAACGTGTTATTTCTTGCAATTATTTCATTGATTAGCTTCTATTGCCTCAAAATTAAAGTTGCGTTAATAATTTTAAATATTCATAATTTATATTATTTCTTCAATTTTAATATAAAATATAATATAATAGAACTTTGTTTCTATATTTACTACACTATATACTCTATCTTATAGACAAGTTTATGGAACGCAATGCATGATAAACAGAATAACACTACATACAAATTAAGTGAAATGGAGTGTCACTGTAACTGCGCTTGCGCAGATAACAAATAAAATATAATATAGTCTCAAGAAACATTCTTTAATAGAAGTCTATAGAATAATACATAGAATAAAAGCATAATTTACGTAATTGCTAGCACTGGTAACCTTTCTCATCACCTTTCTCATGCTTCGAATATTACTTTCATTTTGTCATTATTTTTTTCGCCTTATATAGCATTACATTAAATTGGAGTTTTCTATATTGGATAATATCTGAAACTATAGATACAGGGAAGTTCTCTTAAAAGGAAAAATAGTATCTAATAAAGAGTACTGCTGTTGAAGTGAAAGAGGCCAAAGCACTTTGAACACGCGAAACTTCTCAAAGAGGAATGGAATTTCTTGGATATCACTACTATAAATTATATCGAATCTTTTTGTTGTCACTCGGTCTATGGCCATATGGTGACTCATTCTTTAAACGAATTTATGCGATTTTCTGTATCTTTACGATTCTGTTTTCGATAATTGCTCAGGTATAATTCACAAAAAATCACACATTATAGATAAATATAGATAGAATATCGATAGATATTCTATATATTTTATTAGATTATAACTTTACACATTCTCTATGTTGTACATTAATATGTTATCTTTAGATGACCTACATTTATAATGTATTTGCTTGATCAATTTTGCTCGTTTTTTTAATTATAATATTTTTACTAAATCACTTTTAACACCGCCAATGTAAATATCCTAATAGCTAATTTTACAAAAATCTTTTCTTATATCACATTCTTTAATTTTTTAAACTAAACTCTAACATAATAAACAAATAAAAATAAATTATTGTAAGTATATATAACAAATAATGTCTGTTATTTTTTATATATTGTTTTTTTTAATAAGAATATTTTTTAAATTATATTAAAAATATTAATAAAAATTTATAAATATGAATTATAAATATAATTTTACTTTAAAAAGCTTAATAAAAAAATATAAAATATTTAAAAGATTATGTTATATAATAATTTTTTATAATTTGCAAGATATTTTGCATTTTGTATTCTTGGTAAAAGAAAAGAAAGCTAATTTGTTAACTTGACAATATAACATGTACAGATAATTTGTTAATATAACATGTATAGATAATTTGACAATATAACATGTATAGATAATTTGATTTCAGTTGTTGAAACTATTTACAATGGAATACAATCTCGAGTTTGTATTAACCACTCTATCATTTGCTGTTCCTTTCATAGTTTATCTTTTAAAATATAGTACTTTTTATATACAATCTCAAAGGGTAAGTTGTTACATGAAATTGATTTAACGATAATAAAGATTTATCTGAGTTTTTTCTCAGTTTAACATATAAAGCAGATTAAAAAATTAATGGAACACATTCGAATTGATTGGAATGCATTACAAAACGAAGAAGAAATCGAGATAATACGAAAATATGCTAAATCTGCAAGAAGATATATGTACGCATTTGTGGGTAGGATACCAAACCAAAAAATATAAATTATATGAAATAGAAATATTTTATATGTGGATGACTCGTATTCGTAATTTCTTACAGGATAACTCCAAGTACTTTGTGATTTCAGGCCTATCTTATCCCGCTACTATTGCTTACATTTCAATACCGTTTTTACCTGATATTCTTGATATTGTGGCACCGTTAAACGAATCACGCATGCGACATCTTCCATTCCTAGTGGAATATTTTCTAGATGAACAAAAATATTTTTATCCAATATTATTACATATAATTGTAACGATTATCATAGGAGTTACGACCGTTGTAGCTACAGAAACCTTGACTTTTGCGTACATTTATCATGTTTGCGGCATGTTTAACATAGTTAGGTGAGATAGATTATTTGAAGATTTAAATATATATAGAATAAGAAGAATTATTCTAATAATTTTATATGATTATTAGATATTTTGTATTTGTTATAGTTATCGAATGATGTGTGCATTGGATAATAGTGTATCAATGTTATTGACATTAAATAGGGAAAATATAATTCGTATGAAATTAATTAAAGCTATAGAGATTCATCAAAGAACTCTCGAGTTGGTAATTTATTACTTTTATTATTAATATTAGTATTATATTGAATTTTCCATAAATATCTTTTTTTTTAATTATTTTCAAAAAGTTTTTAAATTACATTTACTTTTTTATTAAGTTTTATTAAATTATTAAAATTTTATTAATTAAAGTACAGAAAAATTTTTGTATAAATTTTTGTTGCATTCTCACNACACACACACACACACACACACACACACACACACACACACACACACACACACACACACACACACACACACACACACACATGCGCGCGCGCGCGCGAATGTTTTATTGTTTTCTATTACAGATAAAATTTTTTTACCTTCATAATTTTTATTAATTTGTTACAATTACATAGCCATTGTATTGTGTTATAATATTTTGCAAATATTTGTCAAAAATATTTTTAATGACACAATAACATTTTTTTTTAAAGGTTTTTTGAATATTTCACATCTACGTTTTCGCTATCTTATTTGATTCTAGTTATTCTGGGCGTAGTTTCTTTAAGTGTAAACTTGTTCCAAGTAAGTATATATATATATATATATATATATAAAATATTTATTAATTCGCGCATCATATATTAATATGTGTTAAAGAAAGTACTCTCATTATATCTATTTATTTCAGTAAATAGCATCATAGGGAATGTAAATATAAAGCAAATTCTTTTGATACATTTCAGTTTTTTCAACTTATCACTCTGCCAGACCAAAGAGAAGATCTTGCATTATACGCAATGTTTGTAATCTGTCATTTTTACTATATGTTTATATGTAATTACATGGGACAGAAAATTATGGATAACAGTACGGAAATTTTTAGAAAACCGTGAGTATCGATAAGTAAAAAAATGTTATATATATATATAATTTTAATATTCCATATTAGAATTATTTTTGTATCAAAACTTTATTACAAATGCTATTAATTATATTGTTGACAAATATAAAGAATTACTAAAGTTAATAAGCAAATATTTAAATTTATAACAAGAGCATTCCAACTAATCGTGCTTAAATGTACGAAGCGCGATGAATTGAACAGTTTTTTTTTTTCTAGTACAGCCAAGTACATTGAATATTATAATAATTTAATTCTAGATACGATACTCAATGGTATATGGCGCCTGTGCAAATGCAAAAATTATTGCTGTTTGTGATGCAAAGAAGCACGAAATCTTGCAAACTTGTTATGGGTGACCTATATCATGTGTCGCTGGAACAATTTACTACGGTAACTTGCTGTGACATGAATATGATAACAAATCTTACTTCTTGTTTATTCCAAAATAATAAATTAATTTTCTCAGCTTACGAGCATGTCGCTATCTTACTTCACAGTAATTTATTCTGTGCAACAATGAAACTTGTAAAAAAATGGAAACGTAGTGATTCATAGTAATTTCGAAGATAATAATAATCTTTAAAACCTTTTATATCAAATCAAAAATATGAAGCTGGAGATTTTAAATGATTTATATATCATTAATTCGATAAACCGTTTTTTATCTGTGAATGCTATGTTAATAAATAATAATTTGCACTGTAACATTTCCTTTAATTATACCATATGTAATTCAATATTATTATTGCATTGAGTAATTAAAATTTACATTAAAATCAAACAATTTTTTAAAGAGAGTATCTATAATATGAAAATAGCACTATATATATTCTTATTGCACAAACGTGAATTCTCAATGACCTTTTTATTATAGAGGTTTATTTGCCTCTACTAATAAAATACTGAAGAAAAATTTAGAAGTATATCGAATGATTTACGCAAACGTCAGCAAAGAAACTGCGCGTTATTACGCTGCGCCAACTTGAATAAAAAAAGATAAAAGTACTATCATTTATGGATCATACGATACTTGTGCAAACTTAAATAATTTGCGATAATTCTTCTTTTACTTCTAGAGAAAAAATAGTTGTTGTTCATACAATCTTAAAAAATAAAGAATATCTCAGATAGCAAAATGTTAATAAATGTTAATAATTTGCTGGCAAATGGGCAGAAAATTCGATCAGATTTCCACTGAAAATCAGATTTCCACTGCAGATCCAATCTGTGTCCGCATTAAGCTCAGGATCTGTTGACAAACTATGCCAGCAAATTAGCGATAGAAAACTGAAGATGCGCGCGGACAATCTGACGGCAGATTGGCAGCAAAAACTGAACAGGAGCTGCAAATCTTGTCCGATTTCTGTCACCGATCTGCTGACATAATGCTAGCAGGCTTTGTCATATTTCTGACAGCAGTTTGTCGACAATTTCAGATATTATAGACTCTGAAATTTGTTGCCTTTTTGCAATCAAAAGTTGATAGCATGCTCTGCTCAAATTCTGTTTCTGCAAGCTTGGCTATCTTGGACTTTATTCTTTGATACCACGTAAGCATAATCTTCATGTGTTACTGTTGTTAGACCTAATTTTCATCACTGCTTTGGATTTCATTAAAACTTTCTTTCTCGCTTTCGTTAAACTTCAATTATATATTTATTTTATTTTAACACAATAAGTGTATATTATGGACGTATGAAATATATAAACGGATCATATTGCTGCGGGAAGATAAGGCTCGAGATGTAAAACGAATATTGATCACACAAGATAGCGGCGAGCAGTGAGACGAGCGATGCACTAACATTAATATTAATATTAACATTGCTGTTCACAATCACTACGTACTTAAATACAAAATGACCGCTTCCTCTTATCCCTCGAGCTTCATTTCCTTTGACATTAAAATCATTGCATTCTATCATTGTACTTTGCATGTAAAAAAATCATAACTGTAAGATTGTAAGCAAATCGACTTATCATAGTCACAAGCATTCTCACAATAATATGGATTTGACTAGTCGATTTGTACTTCGCACGTCCATGATGTACAATAAAGACCTATTAGTATCATATTCATTTTTTAATATTGATGCATTCAATAAAAGTAATAAATGATATATGTTGAAAAGAAGAGTCAAAATCTGCTTTTCGATGTTACAGGCATAAATCCCAAACAGTACACATGTCCGAAATCGGGATATAAGACAACTTTTAGATGTCTTTAGATGTCTTTAGATGTCTTTTAGATGTCCTTGATATCTTATGATGTGATATGATATGATATAATGTTTGTCCTACATCCCGATTTTGAGCATGATGCTGTCTGTCGGATGTATGTTGCAGATATAGATTGTTTTGGAATTACAAACTGAATTGAATATTTCTATTGCCGTTTGTCCTGGCTATACAGGATTCATAACTCGAAGCTGATTCAGACGATCTTTTACATTGTTATTCTTATGTCTCACATGATCACACAGGTATATTAATCATTCACAATGGTATATTAATCATTCACATTAACAGGAGAATTACACAATCGATATTTTTTTATAAACCTGCATTTGTTTTATGGTATGATATTTTGATATCCTTTCTAAAAAAGGCATGTTAAATCGATTACTCGCGTATATCGAAGTATTATTGCCGCTTTTTCGTAATGCCGATTGATTCTCTAGCTGCGCTTGCTTCGTGAGCGACTGTCATTGCATATTTTGACAGTTGTGCACCGAAGGGTTAATAGTAATAGTGTAATATAAATTGCATTTATTCAAGTATAATTAAAAGAAACTACATAGCGCGCGCGAAGCGCGCGTCTGTAATGTCTAGTGTATTATCTTTTGCAACATTTAGTTAATAAAATATATCTTATTTTTTAATTAACATTAATTTGCGCTAACAAAGAATAAGCGGAAAATATAATTTATTTTTAAAAATCATTGTTTTAATAAATATTAATATATTATTTTATAAATATAATTAATATAAAAATAATTAGTTTAGTACAATCTGTTATCAAAGTATTTATCTTATTCGTCAAGTTTTTAAGATCCGGCTTATTTCATTTTTTTTTTACTTGCTTTGAAATTATTTCTTTGATTATTAATTTATTTCATGTAACCATTTGTTATTCTATTTGTATAATAATTTATATTATAATTTATAAGATTATAAGATTATAAAACATATTATAAGCTTATAAGATTATAAAACATTATAAGATTATAAAACATATCTAATTTCTTATCAGCTCTTTTTAGCTACACAACATCTAGACAATTTAGAAAAATATATTACTTGTTTTTAGTCATACTTATTAAATATTTTTTGGCAATTAGAAATTAATAGATTAGAGATATATTTTAAAAAAACATCAGTATTTTGTAAAATAATTCGTAAGTTATAATAAATTGCTAGTTAATAGATGGACAAATTTTAAACATATTCTTATAATAATTGCAAAAAATTAATATTATTTATGATATATACAAAATAATATATTGAAAAAAATTGTAAAATGTAAGATGTCAATCATCCAGCGATTTAAAATCATTTAAAATGTGAAAAATATAAATTTTTAAATCTTAATATGTAATGCATTTTACTTACTTATTATTATAATTGTACAAAAGCTATTGAACTATATAAATTAACTATGGCGTTTATGCATTTATTATATATATATCACAATACATGATGTTCCACTCTAAATGCACAAAAATTATGTTATTCATGATCCAAAAAAATTTTTATTACGGCCATTAAAGATGCCATGTCCGTTTGCGACAATAATTAATTACTTCAATTCATTATGATATAGCAAAATTTGATTATTTTTGTATGTATTATATAAATCTCTCTCTCTTTTAGATGCCAATATGTCATATATCGATTACGAGTAATTGGTTCTATTGAGTAATATCTGGAATTATAAATTCAGTCACATATAACAACATACTTTATTTAAAGAATCTAAGCTTTAACATATTTCCTGTATTAAATAATAATAAATAAATTTTTTAAAAACTTATTAATCTGTAAATATCATAAATCAATATGAAAAGAAAGCATCTATATATAGTAAACATTTTTTAATAGTTATTATTATTAATTTATTTTATCTTTGTTCGTAGCTACAATATATTTGTGATAAAAGAAAAGAAATAACCAAAATGGCGATATAACTAGATTAATATAAATTTCATATAGCTTTTTTAACTAATTACGGAAACAAATCCGCATAGATTTGTTAAATAAATGTAATGCATCATTGTAATGCTTGTAAAAAGCATAAAAAAACAGCATTTTTTATATATTCATTATTTATAAATAGTGTAAATACATTGGTAATCTGATATAACTTTGAGCAACGATGCGAGGCGAACATTATGTGTTGCAGTTTACCAGTTTGTTGCTGTCTTACGTCACATGTAATTAAGTCTATGCGTTCGTAGTGTGCCCTATTACAAAGAAAGTTGTAGCATGATTTGCATTAATTTAACATGGAGACTATCAACTAGCAGCTTTGTCTTGAAATGGCGAATGTTGTAATTAAGGATACTTATTTGATGGAAACTTATCAGCTAATAATATTACATTACCATAATATATCTTAATAATTTTAATATATAGGATGAAAGGTCCGGATCAAAGAAATATTTTGAAAATAAGACATTGAGAAAGATAATGTTTCATAAAAAATTATAGGATTTTACACAAATGCATCAAACAAACAATAAATGCATCAAATGGCAATATTCATTTGATCTGGAGCGCAAATATGGAAAAGATTTCGAAGTCAACTTTAAAATTTTATATGGAAACTCCTCTATTTTTTATTCAATATTCTTGTAATTGATATCGAGATTTTTTCAAAACACTGAATGAATAATGAAACTGTTTTTGATTAAATACTTTTCGAAATATGAGTTGATAAAATTCAGATCATCGGCATTAGCATTAATATTAGCATGAAATTTAAAAAGTTTTATTGGAAAAGATAATGTGCTTGCGAAATCATTTCTGCGTATCTCAATAAGTTCACAAAATTTCATTCTCTGGTCAAAATCTTCATGAACTAATTTTTACATAATGCAAGAGTGAAATTTGTGTCTTTTCGAAATACATCGATATTATATACCGATTGTCGCTGACTTCATTTTCTGCAGCAACTTTTCTAATAGAAAAAAAGTAGACTTACGAGGTATGATCAAAAAGTAAGGTGACTTTTTGAATTTCGCGCGCTCTGTACACTCTAATTTCAAAAATTTTTTTTTGTTGTGTTGGTACACTCGTCACGATCATATGTTCACAGTTTTGACTATATAGCATGTGTTGTTTTTATGTGAGAGGCATAAAGGTTAGACTYGTGTTTGCGTGCTCGGCGATTTTTTGCTGTTGARAATAATGGAGCAGAGAGTTTGTATTAATTTTTGTGTAAAAAATGGTATTAAGTGTTCAAAAACTCTTGAAATGTTGACAGTGGCGTACGGTGAGTCAACTTTGAGCAAAAAAAATGTTTATAAATGGTATAAGTTATTCCAAGAGGGCCGAGAAAATGTTAACGATGAACCTCGCTCTGGACGCCCCAGCGTCAAAAACCGACGAAAATGTTCAGGAAGTAAAAGAAATTGTGTTGAAAAATCGTCGAATCAATAAGAAAAAAACGTCCGGAAGTGTGGAAAAAAAATTCATGGATTCTGCACCATGATAATGCACCTGCGTACACGTCGTTACTAGTGAGTAGTTTTTTGGCCAAAAACAATACTACCATCATGCCTCAGCCACCGTATTCACCAGACTTGGCCCCCTGCGACTTTTTCCTCTTCCCAAAATTGGAAAGGCCCATGAAAGGACGAAGATTTGCGACGATTGAGGAGATTAAGGCTGCATCGCTGGAGGAGCTCAAGGCAATACCCAAAAGTGCATTTCAGAAGTGTTTTGACAACTGGAAAAAGCGCTGGCACAAGTGCATTGTATCAGAGGGGGATTATTTTGAAGGGGATAACATAATTTTGGATGAATAAATGAATATTTTTTTATAAAAATGAAAAGTCACCTTATTTTTTGATCACACCTCGTATTAGGCATTTCAATTGTTGTAAAAAACAAAGTTCCGATTTAGAAATCCCTGTAAATCAATAAAATAGAGAAATGGCAAACTGCAATTTATTTAATTATATAATTCATTCAGTGAACTATAAAAACAATAATAAAATATAACATATGTAGGCAAAAATCACTTTATTTTTCTATCAGTACAATATTTCGTACGCCGGCCTAATAACAGTGTCCCCTCTCGCATGTGTTTTTCTTTTTTTTCGTATACCTCGCGGTTTGTCGCCAAGCGCCAGCGCTTTGCTTGCGCTTTTTCAGCGAACACCGATATCGAAGATTTTTGCCAGTCAATAAATCGAGCGCGCTATAGTTAGGGCGTCCTGATAAGAGAGGTCCCTCAAACCACTATACACTAGAGACCCTTTACTAGAGACTGCCCATTCGCCCTACAAATGACGGTAATAAATCGATAAATCGATTCTTGTCAATTTCTGGCTGATTCCGTAAAGCGCATTTGTCTATAGTTCATGTCACGCGTACTGTAACAAAATGCGCTTTACGAAATCCAACTTTCGTGGTCGTTATAATCCATTATAGATTATATTCGTCATTCGTTGTGTCGCCAAGTGATACGTGTGCTACGTGGAGAAATAATTTTGTAATTATTTTATGTATTCATGTATTATGATTCATTCTTCAGGAGATACATTGATACACATCATTACTTCACATATACGCACTCACACACACTACGCGCGCGCGCGCGCACACACCATTATTTGTAAATTATTAATTCATCAATATCAGTAATATCATTTTAAATTTGGAGTATAAGCATATTTGATATTTCAATCTAAAGGAGTATATTAAAAAGAAGCCGATGTCTGTTAAAAAAGTAAATATAAACAAAATGAATAGTGTTTTTTTGTATAGTTTTACTTTCTAGATACGATAAAGTTATTAAAAAGCGTTTGAGAAATATTTTAAAAATTAAGAATATTAAAATTTGTGCAAATACACCTGATTCACGCTTAATTTTCAAGGTGTTTCCCATCCGCCTCGAATACTTTATTACACATTATCATATTCAAGAAATCAAAATTTATAAAACAAGACTATTCCTTTTGTTTATATATTTTTAGGCAGAAATCAGCACTTTTTAACATTCTCCTTTATGTCCGTTTGCGCTCGGCTGAGCAGCGTTCCTTATTGGCGCCGTCACGTGCTCTAATAGAAGGCCTTAGAGTGCGGCCAGACTATGCGCGATTCGTGATGATCGCGTCTTTTTCGTCAAAAAAACCGCTAGCGAATTGACACGAATATTAAACAACTAATACATCCATTTGCATTGTTTGCAAATCTTATATGAATAGAAATGCGAGTTTTGAACTGTCACGAATCACGAATCGCGCATAGTCTGGCTGCACCCTTAGATGGCCAGTCTCTAGTAAAGGGTCTCTACTATACACGAAGGCCTTATAATCTTTAGTTAGAATTTGCAGAATTTATGTTAGCATGGTTAATTCGTAACAGCGCATTTGAGAGATATTAAAAAAAATAATAATGCAAGTAATCTGAAACACAGTGATTACAATATAGAGCATACATTGAGTCAACAGAAGGAAAATGTTAGGAATCAAATTAAATAGAATAAGCTCGTTGAACCAAAATTAAAACGAAATGTCATATTAATTGAGCAACGGAAGAACGAACTCAATGTACAGGAACAAAAAGTTGATAAGACATAATAATAGAGAACGCAACGCAGAATAGCGCAATAAACATGATTCTTTTCTTATTGTTGATAATTAGGAGCAAAGTTTTATAACAATGCACCTTTAAAAGGCATCGTTCCGAATCGTTTTTTCCTGACTAAATATCTGCCGTCCAAATATTAGTGGAACGAGAAAGGTGCGCCAAATTTTTAAACTTTTCACATTTCGCGACCGATGAGTCGCACACCCGATATCGCAGGCGTTCAAATTCACGAAGAATCGTAACGGCCGATGACGGCTGAGCGCTGCCGATCGGCATCCCGCACCGATCACCGATACCCGTATGTATCGATGTAAGGAATGCCGATCGATAAAACGAGTCAAGCGTCGACCAAAACACCAAACCGCCAAACGCAGTAAAAATCGTATTAAAAGACGTAATTAGTATTACTAACTTCGCCGCGAACTAACAATCCAGTCACCGTTCCGCTTTCGTTCAGCTTTCCTAAAAGTTTCGGAAACAAGAACAAGAGAATAGACGTACTTTGTCTTCGCCATTCTCGACAGTCAGGATCGTTCCTGTCCATCTAGGGTGGACAAACAACTGTGCCTATGCGTTGTAACGCTTTTCACGTTTCGTGCCCGATCTGCATCATCGTACGTCTGATGCTATTATGGCACGCGCTTGCTAGACCACCCGTATCGCAAAGCATTCCGTGGACAAATTCGCGCATACTTAGCTTCGCCTATCGTGCCGAAAATCGAGCGAAACATCGCGATCTGTTGTTGCAAATCCGATCCTGATAGCTGGCACCGCACTCGCGGTCTCGCACGTTAAGATACACGAGCAAACCAGAACGTGTCTCACTATTTATAATTCTGTTTCTTTCTGTTGAGTCAAATAAATTGTGAGTTTACTTTCACTGCAAAAGTAAAGTTCTCTCTATTGAACCCCTTTCTACTTCTGCGACAAGCTGATCCGCATTTAGAAAGGTAAGTTGTTTCAATTTTTTGATACCCATGTGATTTAATGATATACTGATATCCCATATTTCGCTGATTCCAATTTAAAAGCGCACGATTTCTTTAATCCAGATCTCTATTTTGTAAAACCGTTAGGTTCCATTCGAATGATTGTCTTCCATTATCAGGGTTCCAAAAGACTTACTCATTTACGTGAGTCATTCGAGAACTAAAGCGTACTTTAAAAATTGAAGTTTTCGAACTCGAAATTCCATCTGTAGAATCAGTCTATGGCATTAATGTCCTGTTTCTCCAAGATTTGCGTTACCACGCTCAGAGACAACCACAAATTAAATACCCTGTAAATAAATCCGGAATCTGCGAAAGGTATAGACAATAGTCAGAGTCTTGAGCTCAAAACTATAGTACTTTGCTTTTGCCTCAGTCGTACATCAATTGAAATGGAACAAGGGATGCATTTTTATCGTTACGTTAGGATAGCCACTGCATCAGAATAGGCACTGCATTAGGATAGCCCTAAATCTATGGGAGTTTGCGTTTCAATGCAACTCAGAGTCACACTTTTGGATTGTACATCATTAAAATAGGGAACTCTATCAATTTAGTTTTGAGTCAAATGCATCTCCTTCAGCTTATCTAAACTTGACTCTACGTTTTCTCTGAGTAACTGACTGGACGATCATTGAAAAACTTTTGATAAATTTGCGAAAATATGAGACTAATCCTACAAAGTGGACTTTCTTCACCGTCTTTGATTTTAGGATTTAGGATACCGATCGAAACGTCCCAGTTAAGATTACGTTTAACGGTTTTTTTCCAACTCCATCCTTGGACACCTTCAGGCTATAAGATCGAATCTACTACTTGGTTTCTTCACCGTCCTCGATTTTAGGAAGAATCAAAGACGGTAAAGATATCTTTTCACTGTCTTTGATTTCGATACTTTTTTTATCGGCTTTGGAAAGTTTTGTTAGAATATCTCTATAGTAGGCCATATCCCATCTCAAATTATTCTATGATCTAGTTACTCTACCTCGATGCGCAGGAACGTATACTTCTCCAATTGTAATTCAAGCTTAACTAGTATAGTGGAGACTTCCATTTAAAGATCTCTTTCAAAGTTTCAGATGCGAATTCAACGTTTTGTTGACTACTAAAATGTCATTCATATAAACGCTAACATCTCCTTTTTTAATAAATTTTTTTTTAAATCTTTTATTATCTCATCTTATAAACCTTATAAACCTTTAAAACTGAGGACTTAAAACTGAATCTTAAGCTCAAAAGATATTCAAATATACTCGAATTGGCCAAGTGGAATTCCAAAATGATATACTTGTTGAATGATACACTTGTTGTTGTCCTATTGCCATGATAGAAAGTCCTGCCGTATGATAGAAACTACAAGATAGAAGGTCCCGCTATATTTTAAGTCTGAGGCGTCATAATATCGCTTCTTTCTAAAGCATCGAGCTGATCCTTCGATCAATGGCCGATCAATGGCAACGGATAATTATCACGCGAGCAGTATCTTGTTCAAGATGCGATAATCGACACATTCTTACTTTACATTCTTTTCTCTTGTTAAGACTATGGGGGAAGCATACTTTGAAGTATTGGCCCGAATAATGACTTCATTCCAGAAGATCATCTAATATCCCTCGATCTTTCTCCTTCTCTAATTCTAGTCTCCTAGAAGCAAACTGAATAGATTTGTTATTTTTCAATATCAAAATGACTTTCATCTATACTTTAGGAAACACGGTCAGGCATGTAATAAATCACGGATAATGCATACAAACTTGTCACAATATTTTGCCTTAATCCCCGCATTAATATTTATATTTTCTATCGATATCTTGCAGAGGCTACTTATGTATAATATCTCGCCAACTGCTTTATCGTAGACGGAACTATTTGTTAATCTACAATATATCCAAACAATTTTAACTGGGCAGTGTTGCCTAGTAGCAATGAAATAGACATTGTTTGAGCCAACTTTCCCGATTTTGACTGCTTCATCATTAATAGTAATCTTAGCTTTCGCAATTCCCTTGAGTCGTTATCTCGGCGGTTTTCATTTCCTACTAACCTTCCTTGCTTCCAGCATTTACTTACCGTTTTTGAATTAGGATGACTGGACATCAAATGTCTATTTGTGTCACACAGCTGTGCGTACTTCCCGGTTTTGTGTCAAAATTCATCTCGTAGTTCACCGGATATATCGGCTAAGTAAATTTTGACCTCCTCGTCGGATTCATTTTTGGAGTTTTGCTGCTCCTTATTATTAGCTCATTAACTAAGATCAACTATCTGTCGACTCTCTTCTTCGTAACAGAGAATAGGATTCATTTTCTTCAGACAGTGTCTTGGGATTCGTCTTTTTTTTTGTGAGCAATCCTTTAAATAATGCTCGGTCTACTCGAGTTTCGCCGTCAGGAGCTATTTTTTCTAGGAACACCATCTTTCTTTGAAAACGTGGTCTCTGCTGTAGCTTGTTTGAGTTTCAAGCTTCAGATCTGGACCCATTGGTACACTGCTGGCTTGGCCTCTTCTAAATTAATTAGTCTGAAGTTCTAGCACAAATCTGCAACTGTGCATCCTCGCCTGATTTTCTTAGCACAATAGGTAAGATATTTTTGATAACGAATTCTATTAGCTCGTCATCATCCATTGAAATTATATATTCTAAAATTGGAATTTGTCGAATGACAATAGTTGCTGAACGATTCACTCTTCTTCCAAGTGTGAACCTCAGCAAGTTGTTTTCCATCACGCTTTCTGAGAGGTTGATCAAACTTATTTTTTTCAAGCAACTTGTTGGCTTGCAAGTGATCTAATTGCGAAAAATATCAATCGGCGACTCTGTCCCGACTGATATCATAGCTTTGAACTCACCAGTACTTTGGAGTTCGTGTTTTCGAGCTCATATGTTCGGCACAACAAATTAACTTAGGCTCTCTATTGCAGGAAATCTTCGCTAATTCCTACATATTCACATAAAGACTGCTCACTTCCTTAATCTCATCATTCTCATCATTCTCAATATCGATGATACAACGATGCTAGTTCTTGATGATTGTTGCAATTTATTTTCTCTTTGTAAGAGAAAAAGACTACCTTCTGCAAAAGACTTTCGTCTGCATAAGACTTTCCACTTTCCTCTAAGATTTCGCTCTCGAATGGTTATGGATAACTCATGATCCAGTTCTTTTTTGCAGACAATCGTACCACAGTGTCGAATCTAATTCTGCGTTTGCTTCTTACCTTCAGTCTTCATATTTTTCACTCAGCTTAGCTGCCTCTTGTATTCATGTGTCGGTCGGATGAGTACTTCAAATGATGAGCTTGATCTTTTTCCCCACTCGTAGGCAGGCTATATTTTTTAGCTGGACTATACTGAGATTATGAGCATCCATCCTTACAATAGCCAATTTCCGTTCACGTTAATCCTTGTTTAAGGATTGATGTTAAATGCTTGTACAATGCTTTGGTATTATGCGTAATCTGTCACATACTTATTTATGGTCGTATTACCCGGAACAATACAGTAGCTGTTTTTTTCTTTTTGACATACGTCTTTTTACAGTACGGCTTTTTCTTTTAACTAGCGCATGAAATGTTCAAATCTTTTCAGATCTTTTCTTACTATCGCTAATATAAACTAGATCGACAGTACATATACTATTTACTTCGTACTATATAGTTTGTACACGTACACAATTGTGCATGATCTCGTGCTCCTGCAAAATATAGATAGACCGTAACTGTCTTTCTAGTACGTACGATCTTCCTTGTCGTCACGAGACACGCATTTAGCAGACCGAAACCGCCGCGAACGTTTTGCTTATACGCGACAGAAAGCGACGTAATCCTCGTGTTATTTGCATAACATCCCGATTTTTCTTCTTGCCGACCACGATAGAATAGGATCGATATCTCACTTCTGAAAATTGTAGGCAAAATCATTTTATTTTTCTTCCCATACAATGTTTCATGTGCCATCCTGACAACAATGTCTCCTCTCGCGCATCTTTCTTTTTTTTCCGCGTGCCCTTGCGGTCTATTGCTAAGCGTTTTGCTCGTGTCCTTCCAGTTAACATCGATATTGAGGATAAACGCGCTATATATAATTTATTAAATAAAATTATAATATATAAGATTTCGTCTATAATTTCAGATCAAAAAGATTAAAATATCAAAAAAATTATTACAGAAAAGAATTTTCTCTCTTCCTATGTTATTAAAAAGAAACTGTAAAAAAAAATCGATTCTATTTCTTTGTAATAATTTATTATTAAATATTTCTAGATTTCTTATAAACAAATAATATCAGATTAGTATTACAAAAATAGATATTACTATTTAGTTGTTGAAGAATTAGAAGAGTTAGAAAGAATCCTGTGAAAAAAATTGAAACAAACTGAGGGACATAACCACAAATGCACGTGCACTATTTTAAATAAAAGAAAATATTATATCTATAGCGAACATTATATCTGTAAATTTAACTATGAAAGAGAACACATTGTCACGTGTGGCAATTTAAACCGGTAATTTCGCATCTGTTCTTTTCGCACGATATCAATTTGAAAAATTATTCAATTATGGTCATTATCAATTATTTTAATATTGCCATTTTTATAAAAAAAAGGAACCTCTAAAGAAAAAAAGGAACTTTAGAGAAATAATTCAATGGTAAGTTTAGGAAGAGAGACAGAAAGAGAGAGAGAGAGAGAGAATTTCTTTCACATGAGTATAGTCGTGTTTTTGTCAGAGTGCAGGATGGACTTTATTGGAAGACGATACTTTAAAATCAACAAGTTTCTTCTGTGTAGTCTTGGATTGTGGCCTCACACAAAGTGCATACAAATTCGATCTATATTCATCTATAGTTTATTCTACTCCTTTTTATTTGTACAGGTGCCTCAATTTTTGTTCAAACATGTTGTGCAAAATAAAATTTACATATCTGAATTTGATTAATTTGGAATTATTATTATTTGCAGTTATGTACATTCATTACTTCAAAGTGTAATATGAATTTGACCTTTAAATTTCTTTCTCATTTTTTGCCTAGTCTCATCTATACTGTGAAATATAATATTTATCATATTAATGCTCAAAAAGTAAGTTGCATGCCATACATTGATTTAATTTTTTTAATTTAAATTTTTAATAAAAATTTGTGTGTTTCTATTTTATTATTTTATTTGTTATTAAAGGCATAAATAAAGTAATAAAGTACATAGACATAAGTATTTAAAACTTTGCTTTAATTATGCATATAGTTGAAAATGTAGTTAAAAAATACAAAAACTCTATAATTGCATTAATAGCTTTTTTATTATTATTTTGTTATAACAATATAAATTTTTTATTATTTATATTCAAAAATATCAATAAAGTTCTTATAAATTCTGTTAATAAAACATAATAACGTTATATATGTATATTAAATGCAGAGAATGCAAAGAAAAATTATAATATTGTTAAGTAAAATATAATATAATATAATATAATATAATTATACGTATCACTTATAAGATTTTATCTATCGCAATTATATAGGTTAAGTTAATGATGGATGAAGTACGAAATAACTGGAACGATTTAGATGACAAGGAAGAAATAGAAATAATCGAAAAATATGCTTCTATCATAAATGTTTTTACGATTATTGCTACGCGTAAGAGAAAAAAAAGGACTATCCCGAAACCTATTTAAAGGGGATTACATCCGAGTAGATGGTTGAAAAATTGAGTAAACTTTAAAAAAAATTTTGTCTCGATAATTATTCAATTTTGCAACTTTTTAAATTCAAAAGTACATTTATTCAGCTACAACTAAGAATTTTTATATGAAAATTTATTCACATGAAGTTTCATTATTCTTTTTCTGAACTATGTTTCTCGGTGATGCAGTTTGCGATGACAATTTTTTATTATCGGATAATCTCAAACATACAATGTAAATAGATTTTTAAAATATAGTATATAAGCTGTCTTTGTCAATTCAAATCTATTTTTTTGTTTTTGTCAATCCAGATCTATTTTTTGTTTTTTAAGGAAATGGAAATCGTCTGAAGTTAAAATTCAATTTTTTTATATAAAATTGTTGATTTGTGTTGAACTGTTTGATTTAATTCATTAAAAACTTTTAAACATTTTTAAAAAAAGTAAAATCGTTAAAGATAAATTATTGAGAGAAAAACATTGTCTCCAACATTTGAAGTAAATCAATTGAGCTGTTTTCGAGATATCGTGAATGCCGATTTTGAAAACTATGTTTTGAAATAATCGAGTTTAAAATTTGGCAAACAGTTATGCGTAAAAAATAGAAAACTTTTAGAATATTAGTATTCGTCAGCTATTATTAATTATCAGCTGATTCGTTGCCGATGTGTATGGCAATATATATCTGATGGAATAAAAAGATGATTTTACTCAGTTATATAGAGGGTAACCATATACCTGCGCGCTCGGTCGCTCTGCCGCATTTCGGTGAATCGCTCATAACTTCCACAAGTTTTCAAATTTCAACGTAAAATTTATACACACACATTCTAAAGACTCTATATTTTAACAAAATAAAAAATCGATTTTTATTTTACTCAGATGTATCCTCTTAATTGAAAAACCCATCTAATTTAAAAAATTATTAAATTTATTTCATAGTATTTACCTGTATCTGCCTCATCGTCTTTAGCTTTATGGAATTCTTGCCTATTATACTCGATATTGTTGTGCCATTGAATGAATCTCGATCACGTAACATGCATGTGACGGCGGAATATTTTGTCGATCCCGAAAAGTATTTCCTTCTTATGCTATTACACGAAATTCTCGCGATTTCCATAGGATTTATTACAATTGTTGCTACTGGAACAATAATTCTGGCTTATTTGCAAAATGCTTGTGGGATGCTGAAAATTGTCAGGTGACAAAATTCAATCATAATTAATTCATGAAATTGTTGATTGTTTAATTGATTAAAGAAAAGTTTTTAGTTTTCGAATAGAACATGCGTTAGACAAGAACACACTACGATATTCCAGGCCTCAAATAGAACGTTTAATCTGCAACAGAATAATACATGCCGTAGATTTGCATAGGAGAACTCTAAAGTGCGTATCAGATTGAAGTCATAACAATAAGTGTTAAGAGAAAGCGTTATAAGAACGTTATAAGAAAAAAGATAATCAAAATTGTACCCGTAAATGATGATTTGCATATTTCGATATGAATCAAGTATCACAGACAATGATTCTTAGATCGCGGATCTGTTTACTAAATTGTTTAGATACTAATAACAATATTAATAAAAATGGACTAAGATACACCACTTTTAATAAAAACAGAACAAATTGAGTGAAAAAATAAATGATGTAATATCTACTATGATGTGCAAAATTAATTTTATTTATTTTAAAGGAAAGGTAATTATTCATTTTAAAGGAAGCATCTTTGACTAATTTTAACCTTGACATATGTTGTCGGGGTCACCCTCTTCATTGATCTCCAGAAAATTTTAGTCATCACTCGTTATTCGTTAAAAAGTTATTAATAAAATAAATTTTATAAAAATGTAAATTAACTCCACTTAGAACTTTACCTAGCACAAATATCATATTAATTACAAATTTGCATATTTAAGTATGTGTTTCCAATAAACATATTGTTAGTAAATTGTCACCAAGTTATTAAACTTAAAGATTGGTGACAAATCTAATACATCTGTATCAGCAATGTATTTTGCTAGCAAAGCTTGCGTACATAACCTGACAGCAAATTTGCAATAAAAACTTTACGTAGCGCTACACAAAGTTTGCTCATCTTTTGCTGCCAATGCGTAGCGCAAAGTTTGCTGGGTTTTGGTTGTCAATTTGTCGTCAAACAATGCTACGCAAAACTTGCTCGGTTTTTGCTGTTACATAAATACATTTGGCCGTATTTTGCCGCGAATTTGCTATTAAATATGTCAATAGATTTAATTATGTATTTTCTAGCATTTTGTAGACATGATCTGATATTTCAAAAATTTGTATTAAATTTGTATCCTTTTTGCCACCAAAATTTGTAGTAAGATTTTACAAGATCTGTTTTTTAACAGATGGCTATCTGGGTCTAAGCGGAGAGTTAGACATCTTAGGTTCTCCTTTTCGGGTACAGTTCTTCCTCTCTACGGAAAGAGCTACATCCGAAAGATATAACCTAACCTAACCTAACCTAACCTAACCTTGGTTTATCCGAACCAAATTTTACTATGAAAATGACTCGCGTAAAAAGTCGAAAATCCATCTGAAACAATACAATTGTAGATTTCGTTTGAATTTTGTTTGTTACAAGGAATATTTCGAGTCTACCACCCTAGAGAGACTGCACTCAAAAAATGTAAACTAACTCAAATCCAATTTTAGTTTTGATTGATCATGTTGATTAACCTCTACTCTTAAACCTCTACTATTAACCTCTATTATTAAAATTAAATTTGAGTTAGATTATATCTTTCTCCATAAGAGGATATAACTTTCCGTTAGACATGTATTTTCCAATACAAAGCGAAGTCCATTCCATACCCTTCCATGCTTACGAGGCAAAACGAGATCTATAATTGTACGATTTCAATCGTCGCTCATTGAGGAACCATTCAATTATAGATCTCTTTCTTTATTATTCGTTTAAGTCTTTAATGGCTAATGGTTTAATTTTTAATAATTAATAACTTTTTAACAAATAACGAATGATAGCCGGGAAACCTTCTGGAAGGTCACATATGTCAAGGTCAAGATTATCGAAGATGCTTCCTCTAAAATGAATTACTTTAGCTTTTTTCTTAAAAAGAATAATTATTACACAAATTTTATAATAAAATAATTTTTATTGTAATAATATTTTTCATAATATTTTTGAACTATTTTAATATTATATTTCAGTTTAGATAATATTCTGTTTATTTTTTAAATATACTAATTAGATAGTACATTTATACTTAAAATTATCATTAATCAATATAAAAAGATCATTCTTTCTTTTTTTTTAAAGATTCTTTGATCTATTTTTATCAACTTTTGCGATACCATTTTCCGTTTTAATTATTATTGGCGTTGCTTCCGTTAGCTTTAATTTATATCATGTAAGTATTCACAATACAGTATTCAACAAAACTTTGCTTGAGGATGTATCACCCATTCAAGAATATTTCCCTGCAAAGTGAATAAAAATTGAAAATGTATTAATATTTATACTTTAAATAAACTATTTACATATGAAAGTTATACGAATAACATTAAATTTTTATTTAACAGCACAATTTTTATAGTTTATTTACTTTATTTATTATTACACAAATTACATTATTTTAAAAGACAATGACAAAATTTTAATTTTGTATAAGTATTTTAAGTTTCAAGAAGATTAATGCAAAATTTTATTGCAATGTAAAAATTAACTGTTCTGTAAATAAATAAATAAATAAATTGTGTTTATTTACGAAACAATCTAATTTTTGCATCGCAATGAATCTTTACAAAAATCATCTGGAATACTTAAAGTACTTATATAAAAAAATTGAAATTTTTGTTATTATTTTTTAATTACATTTGCATTAAAGTACATATCTATTTTTAATTGAAATAATTTTATATCTAAGTTCTAAACTGCCATTAAATTTTTTGTATTACTTTTAAATGATTTAGAATAATAATACTATAAGTTTTTTATTATTTTGAAAATATGTGTAATACATCCTTAAGTTTTATACATGTGCAATTAAAAATTTACGTTAAAACGTCTTATTATATTGCGTTATTATAATAACGTTGCAGCTTCTTCTGTCGGATACGAGACAGAACATACCAGAATTGATCTCAAGTATTGCACTCGTAAGTGGTCATTTTTTTTATGTGTTCGTAGCTAATTATGTCGGGCAAATAATAATTGATCATAGTGACGACATTTTTAATACAACGTGAGTATATCGCCAAACTTTAATTATAACATTTTTTTATTTTAACAAGTAGTAGAATTTAGTTAAAACTGAACTTAAAAGCATATAAAAATGAAAATAAATATAATATCTTGAAATGCACAAAATAAAAATATTGACATAAATTGAAATATCGCAATATATTATCACAAAATATCGTTATTGTGTTATATAAAAACTGTTTCTCTTTTCCTCCAATTGTATAAAAACAAGATTAATGACAAACAAATTTTATGTTTAATTATATGTACAAAATTCAATCTTTTGAATTCTTCAGATGTAATGTATTGTGGTACATTGCTCCATTGTCATCGCAAAAAATACTACTGTTTTTAATGCATCGGACAATAAAAAGTTTTAAGATGAGTATCTGGAATATGTTCGTAGCATCGCTGGAAAGTTTTGCCACGGTAATATATGTATATATAGCAATTAAGAAAATATAAATTATTTAAAAACAAAAGTTACGAAAAAATTTTAATAAAAAGTTTAATTTTTGCATAATTTTGCATAATTTGCAAAATCCAAATTTATTCAATTAATTAAGAATTATAATTAATTTTGTTTTTGAAATTAGAAGGATAAAAAAAGCTATATTATTATATATTATTATAGTTTTCCACCACATCGTTGTCTTACTTAACGATACTTTATTCTGTACAATAGCGATGTAACATCGCTGAGAACTTATTTACCATACTAATGCACATGCAATGTTACAAGAGGAATTCAATAATAGTATGTATTAAAAATTGCATAATATTATAGCTTAATTAATTGATAATATTGAATAATATTATAGTTTATGTACACTTGTATTTAATATTACAATTGTTTACAGCACTTCAAACATTATCTCTCATCACATTTTATTAGCGATTTTGTAAAACTTCACGAATAGAATTTTCTTATATATAAAATGCTAGTTTTTAATTTTGAAGATAATAAATATTGTACTTGCAAGTATGAAACTTTATTTTGCATTTTTTAATTATTTAAAGGTATTAAACATTTAAAATATTAATATTATAAAGCAGAAATTATCAAAATTTCACGTTTCAAAAATTAAAGATGTTTAGAAGGATTTCACAAAATAATTATAAGATAATGATAAAATAAATACATATATTATTTCTTATATTAAAATTGTATATTTATGGGGTGAATTTTACTATATTGTAGAGAAAATGTATAATATCTTTTACATTAGAACATTTTTTTATATCATACAAAGTAATATGTAATTAATACTGACTATGCGTATAATGCATGTCTAATACGTCACTCAAAAGAGAAGATTGCTTTCGAAAAGCTAGATATCTTATCTGTTTTATATTGAAAGATATTCTTAACTGTTTCGAAACAAAATTTGTTTGTCCACTGGAGAACGTCACATTGTGAACTATGCTCTCGCTCAAACTACGCCGAATTGCGCCGGTCCGAACTATAAGAACCAAATAAAATATAAGTTTTCTTCTAATATCAACTATTGCTGTAAAATAGTCGATATTAGCATATCATTATTTTAAGTTGATGGAATTGTAGCACTTTTTGTTCTCACTGTGTAATTATAGAAAATTATTAAATTACATGATCGTGTCACACGTTTTACCGCCTGCAAGAGAAATTTTGCGGAAAATAAAGAAATATTTAGCTTAATGATATTATTCAGAATATATTTTCGCGATATTTTCTTCTACAAACGTGTTTTGTTCATTGAGCAAGATGGTCTTTTCTGGCGAACGCTATTACAATATTTATCGAGTTATGTTGACAGCAATTGGCTTGTGGCCTTATCAAACGTCGATCATTACGCAAGTGCAAACAGTATTCTTCTTTGGCGCATATTGTTTCATTCTTTTATTTCAGGTATTTTTCGATCTTTTTTTTTATACGTGATGCTTTTTTTGAGTGATTTTTTAAAATTAAATGTCGGTATTATCATACTTATTTATGTTGCAGTTTACGACTTTTTTAACAGCGACATGTAACTTAGAATTTATTCTAAAAGAACTTTCATATATTTTCATTACCATGATATATATTGTAAATTATAACTCTTATTATTTTAATTCTAAAGAAGTAAGTATTACTTGCAATTTTATTATGGCGGAGTCCTTTTATCTGAGAATTTTAGTTCTCGTAAGTAAGAGACATTTGAGAAACAATAATTGTTTAAACGACAGGTAAAATATTTGTTAGAACAAATTAAATTGGACTGGAATACAATCGAAGATAATAGTGAAATTAAAATATTGGAGAAGTATGCTTCTGAAAGTCGTCTTTTTTTATTAATTATGATTTGTAAGTGAATTATAAAATAAATTGTATACATAATTTTCATATACTTCTCTGTTTGAAATTGTTTACGTATGATAATTAAATAAGATTATTTTATTATTTCTAACGTTTTCAGTTCTCGTCACCTTTACTACATTTTTTACTATAATTATCGAATTAATACCGATTATTCTGGACGCTATCGCACCAATGAATGAATCTCGGCCACGTAAAATAAAGATGGACTTTGAATTTTTTATTGACGAGCAACAATATTTTTATATTTATTTAATACATGAAATTATGTCAATATTAATTGGAATGTTTACGATACTTGCAACAGGAACATCATCATTAGCGTTCTTGAGGCATTGTTGCGCAACTTGTAAAATCGCTAGGTGAGTGCGTACTTCTTAATTTTGCTAAAAAAATAACTATCTTAGACTGTTGATTATATACAAATTGTTTGCAGTAACTTACTCGAAAGTACAGTGACTAAACATACACTTCAGATTCCTGCTTATCGGAAAGCGTATGTGATGTATCAAAAGATTAATCGTGCTGTTTATATTCATAGAAGATCTATTCAGTTAGTTTTTATTTAATTTATTCTTTTAACTGCTATCTCTACGCGCGCGCGCACACACACACACACACACACACACACACACACACACACACACAAGCGCGCGCGCGCATTACTCTTAATTTAAAAAAAAAAAATACATTCTTTATGTCTTTGATATTTGACTTGTGAATTAAATTGTGAATTAAATTTTTCTTTACTGAAGGTTTTCCACATTTCTTATGCAAATTATGAACAAATGGTATTTTGGTATAATAATAATTAGTGTAATATCTCTAAGTTGTAATCTTTTTCGAGTGAGTAATGCACTTATATATGTAATATATAGTAATATTTTTTTAATAACATTTAATTTTTATGGTTAAAAATTTGAACATTATAAATTGAAATACGAATATTAATATAATGCATTGTTATAGCTACTTAATGCGTTAACAGTGTTAAATGAGATTTCCGAAATAATAATATGCATCGGTGTAGTAATAGCCCACTTTATAATCATCTTTGTACCTAATTTTGTTGGACAATCACTTAGCGATCATAGTGCAGAAATATTTAATGCCGCGTAAGTATATTATATAAAGATTCAAATCTAATAGTAAATAAACGGAACAAATTGGGCGCGTTCAAGTCGACAAAGCAATTAGTCTGTGCCGAACAATTGATCATGATTGATTGAATTCGTAAGTAAGAACCAAGCATATTCAATTGCTTGGCAAGCAGAAAAGCTATTTTGCCAGTTCGAATGTGTCCATTGATGTTCAGTAGACTAAACAGATCAGTAAGCGCTCAGATTCTTTAGTGAGCACTTATGATTCTTACTTTCGATTCTTAGCTGGATCTAAGTGTAGGAACCAATCATAATAAAGAATCATTGAACACTCACACTAATCTTTGTCTGCTGAACGCATTGAATGTGTGCCCACTAACGTTCCGTGCCGCGTCAATTTTAAATGACTTGATCCCTACGCTGTGTTGATCAATGCTGGTAATCCACTGCTATTTTTGTTCATATTATATTTGTTAAAACAATACATATTTCATAACAATATATATTTGTTATAACAATATATAAAGATAAAAAAAATTAAAGTATAAAAATTATTATTATAAAAAAGAAGATCCAATTTAATGTAATATTAATGTAATATCATACATCATAATTATGTATCCACGCATATCAGAAATTATTTTATAATTATTTCTTTTTATAGAGAGAGCTAATATATTAAATGGTCTGAATAGAAAGTTCAGCGTGGATCATGGTAATCCACGTGGTACAGAACATGTTAAATAATCCATTTTTATTTAATGTTAGATTAATAACATTTAAAGAGATATTGTTATTCTAGAATAATATTTACATAAATATTTAGTAACCAATTATTTTGAATCTCTTGGATTTGAATATTTACATACTTATAAATTTGTTATACTTTTATAAAATGAGCTAAAAAATAGAAGTTACATACAATATTTAAGTGCGCAAGCATAAATAAAAATTACTTTTTTATAATTAACGCTAAATTTAATATTTTTGCAAATTTTTAGATATAATACAATGTGGTATCTAGCTCCGTTATCAATACAAAAATTACTTTTATTTGTGATGCAAAATTCTTTGAAAACTCACACGTTAACAATTGGTCGTATTTATATATCATCTCTAGAAGGATTTTCTACGGTAATAAATACTCTCCCTTGTGAATACTAAGAACAGGAAAATAATTCTTTGAGAAAAGGATTTATCTTATCTTTTTTTTTTCTTAAAAAATTGACTTAATGCATATTTAAAAAGATAATAAAAAAATATTACATTATATCATATACGTAACGATCAAAGTATAATGATTGCTAATAATATGAAGATTAAAATATTTTTTTAGCTTACGACTACAGCAATATCATATTTTACTGTAATATGTACCATGACGATGAAATAATACGCAAAAAAATTTTAATTGATTATAGAAATATAGTGAAACGGTTTAACATAGTGATACTCATATATCTTAATTAAAAAAGATATTAAAGAATTAAGAATTTCTAGGTATGTAATTAGTCGTTTAAACAATTGCTTAAACAAAACATTATATTATTATATAAAATTTAAATATACTGTAGCGGTATTTACATAGTAAAAATAATTTTGACTTCTAGCACGCGATATATGATACATGCAAAGAAATTATATATCAGCAAATCATATAAGCAATGATGTATTTTATTTAAGAAAACACAGAAGCAATAAATAAAATTATATATATATATATATATGAATTACTTAATTACGTGTCATTATTTTGTCGTTTTGTATGCATAACAACTTTTACAAGATTTTTACAAAAAAAAGAAATACCTTCAACATTAGATGTAAAGATGATTGTTTTATATATTCGATTTTGGAAAATAAAGCTGTTTTATTCGTCAGGCAGAATGGTCTTTGTCGGTAAACGCTACTATAACTTGCATCGGATTACACTAACAATTCTTGGTTTGTGGCCTTATCAAAAACCAAGTTTGAATTCACGAATTCAAACAGTTTTCATCTTTAGTACATTTTTTTTCTTTTTGTTTTTTCAGATATTTCTTAATTTATTTTACTTTGCAATTTTTTTCGCCGAATAAGCTGAAGATGTTATTGCTGTCATTAATATATACTTTTCAGTTAATGATATTTGTGTCAAGCTGTGATGCGGAATTTATAATTAAAAAACTCACGTATATTTTTCCTACTCTCATTTATGCTTTGAATTATAACTGTTTTATTTCAACATTAACATCATACGTATCGCTCATTATCTTCTCGTATATTTTACATAAATCTTTAAATAAAAATTTCAGTTAATTACGAATTAATGAATTGAATGTTTTATACAAATAGTTTAAAAAATCATTGGAACATATCAAATTGGACTGGAAGACAATGAAAGATAATAATGAATTGAAAATATTAGAAAAATATGCACATGAGTGTTATCTTTTTGCATTAATTGTGAACAGTAAGAGAATCAGAATATACTTTTAATTCTTATTTTACATACATTTTAATTATAGTATTTATTCTTTAAAAATGATTATGTTTTATTACTGTTGCCATTTCCAGTTATAGCCGGTTTGGCTATGTTTATTTTCATAAGCATCGAATTTATACCTATTATTTTTGATACAGTCGCGCCCTTGAATAAATCTCGACCACATAATTTGAAAGTACCTTATAAACTCTTTATTGACGAAGAACAGTATTATGTTTTATATGTAATATTTGAAATTATAATAGTAACGGTGGAATTTGGTCAACAATTACAACTTGTACATTCTTGGTTACAATTAGAGGACATTGTTGCGCAACATTTAAAATTGTCGGGTGAGTACGCGCAGTAATTAAAAATAAAATTAGTTTAAATTGTTGATTTTGTGTAAAATTTATTTTGCTTGTAGTTATTTAATTCAAGATACTGTGACCGAAAACACACATTGCAAATTGTTCCTCCGAATTTATTTCATGTATCGGAAAATTTGTCGTGCAGTTTACATCCATAGAAGAAGTACAGAGTTAGTTTCTGAATAAGTCATATTTATTGTTATTATGTAAATAAGTTTTATTTGAACATATATTGCGTATAAAAACTTGTAATTTTCAAGATACTAATAGACATAAAATTACTAAACAAATTTTTTGTTAATACCAAATGCTATATTTTAAAAATCTCTTTTAATTATTCTAAAGTGCATGAAAATTATTGACATATTTTTACTGAACTAAAACATTTTTTGATAAAAAGTTTTGAAAATAATGACTCGGATATGTTAGTCCGAACAAACAGAATAAAATTTTTAAACATCTATATGCCACTATGTATGTTACACACAATGATATAACCAATCGTATATTATATATCATATATTATTTTATTGTAGCTACTTAATGCAATAATACGATTAAATGATCTTTCCGAATTATTTGTATCGATTATGATGTTTTGGGATCATTTTGTACATATGTTTATGGCGAACTTTTGTGGACAAGCAGTTATTGATCGCAGTGCAGAGATGTTGAAAACCGTGTAAGTAATACATAAGTATTTAAAACAAAAATATATATATCACAATATAATTGTTAAATAATTAACTTTTTTCTTCTTATGAACGTGTGTATACAGGGTGTCAGGCACCGTCCATTTCACTTCTCATATGCAGGTAGAGGAGTTAAATTAAGTAGAAAAGTCCTCTACTATTTTGCAATTGACTCAATAGTTAACGAGATATTAATTTTTGAAAATCGCTGGAATAAGAGTATATCCGTTCAGCCCACCGCCAAATGCAAGCGCTGGGCAATGTACGCCCTGCGTCTCTAGGCGCTCGCGGAGTTGTTTACTGCGGCAATGGCTACGCCTGCTACGCACGAGCGGCGTGGCACTCTTGCTTATGGGGCGAAACGAGATCTGTAATTGTACTGTTTCACATGGGTTTTCGACTTTCCACGCGAAGCGAGATCACAAACAATTTTTATAAGTGAAACGTAATTTTCGGATCAATACGAAATCTATAATTGTATTCTATATTCAGTTTTCGATTTTCTACGCAAAGCAAGAACCATTACACACCCCTCATATAATTGTACTGTTTCACATGGGTTTTCGACTTTCCACGCGAAGCGAGATCCACCTTATACTATCTCTTGCTTACGGAGCGAAACGAGATCTGTAATTGTATTATTCCATGTGGGATTTCCGCAGTACAATTATTATAGATCTTGTTTCATCTCTAAGCAAGAGGGATGTGTAATGGTTTTTGCTTTGCGTAGAAAGTCGAAAACTGAATATAGAACAGTACAATTATAGATTTCGTATTGGTCTAAAAATTACGTTTCACTTATAAAAATTATTTGTGAACAACTTTTTAATAAACAACAAGGAAATGGTCAATGACTTTGACCTCCTTGGAAGTCAAGATCAATCGGACTTCGTTTGGAGTTAACTGTGTAAAGGTAAAGTTTTACCTGAAAACTGTTAATACCATATATTAACTTTTTATAATATTTTATGTTACATATACAAATTTAAATAAACATTTGTTGCATACAATTTTTCTTACAATTCTTATATGTAGGTAATACTTTTCCGGATAACTTTCCGTAAGGGTCGCATGTGAGATGATTTTGTCGAGATTAATGATTTTACTTATAATATATATATTATAATATTTATAAAACTATATAATTTTATTAAGGAGAATTTTATTAAGAGTTAAGGAGAAAAGGTATAACAATGTTTTTATATTGTATAATAATTGTATTATATATAATCTAACATTTAAGCATTAATACATGTTTTTATGATATATTTTATGATAGTATTACATGTAACAGCAAAAATATTTGACGATTTGAAAAGTTCAGGGTGGAGTGCATATGTTTCACACAGGGAATATAATAAAAAGAAATTTATTAACAAAATTTAAAACAAGAATATAAAGAAATTTGAAATTTTTTGAACATGAAGAAAGACTTAAAACATCAACATTTGTTTTTCTAGATTTACAGATATTTACCATGATATATAACTCCTCTGAATATATAAAGATTAATTTTATTTTTATCAGTTCATGATACAAAGTCATTCATTAATTTTTTTTCCCCTATTTGATTTATTTAAGCCTTCATATGAAATTTTCACAATGCAAATGTGTATTATTATAATTGCCATATTGTATTTAATTTATGCTGTACCAAATTTTATTATATTTTATGTTTTTTAGCTGGTGTGACATCGTATTCATAATAATTTATTCTATCCAATAAGACTTAACTGACATGTGAATGTTGGTAGACAGTTTTAGAAATGTGCATCCGGTAATATATATCCGGTAACCACGTTTATTTAAGAGCTGTCCTAGATATCTTATCTCTTGGAGTGTGCTGTGTGGATAGCAATGCAATTCTATTTTAAAAAGATTTTATGTACACAATATAATTTTAATTATAAAAAATAAAGCATAAATAATAAAAAAATATTTAATTTTTTTAAAAACAAGACAATTAATGCCCTACATCTTATAATATATGTATGTTATACTTGATTTGAAGCTTGCAAAATAACAATAATATCCTAAAATCAAGAAAATCCTCCTAAAATCATCTGTTGATGTTTTATCGAATCTGTTTTACACGATTCGCACACATATGATTTACGAAATATCAACACATCACTACTATACAATATCGCACGCATACATACGTGTAATTTGCAGTACAGTTAAAATATTTTTCTTTCAATCTTAGTTTTATAAACTCAAGATTATTTATTCATGTAATTCAAAGTTTGAGACAATCTCATTTTGTACATACAAGTTATAGAACTTTTGTATTAAAAAAACGTTTACGTCAGGTAACAACTGACCCAGAAAAAAGTTTTTTAATTTTTTTCGATTTTCTCGTGAAATCGATCGTCCCGCATTTTGTTTTTGTGCGTACTTTAATTGTGTATAAAAATACTGCAATTTTGTCCAGCCAATTCGAAGATATTGTTTTACCTGTAATGGGTCGGTAATTCTTTCAGTTTAGGATCTCCTTAATAAATAATATCATTCTGAGTCTGAACTTCGTTCCATATATGCTTCGGTTTATAAGAAGTTGATTGGAGAACTGGAGAGAGAGAGAGAGAGAGAGAGAGAGAGAGAGAGAGAGAGAGAATTTTTACATCATGCATTAATGTACAAAAGAATCTTTTTTTGTGAATCAAACAATTGAATTGAACTAATTCGTAGCTTTGTTAGTTTGAGATGGAAAGACTGTAAAAGATGGAAAGACTACAAAAAAAATAGGAATATTCATTAATGTTGTATATTATCGTTCTTGTGTTATAATCATCAAAAAATTTATTTTTGATATATTTATCAGTTAACATTTTGGATAGAACTCAACGTGGAAAATATTAAACAATATCATTACATAGATTTTTTGACCATCAACGAATAAATCGAACCAAATAAGACTTAGCCTATACGGTCAGAACTGGATCTTAAGTGCTCAATCATATTACTGTATACATTGGTACAAATTTTTTAGTTATTTTTTTAACTGCGCGCCGACTTTTTGTCGGACTTGCAACGCAATTCTAAACTGAACTAATAAAGTCATGAATTAATCTTTTGATCATTAATTAGATATTGATGCTAATAGCATCTTAAAAAACTTTGAATAACTTATTGCGAAAAATATTACCTCAGCCAGGGTTTGAATCTGGGACCTTTTTCCTATTCGGGGCAAGTGTCCAATTCGAGACATGAAAATATTAAAATTTCTAATGTAATAAAGGAGAAGATTATTGAAAAGTTTATATTTTTTACATGTAAGAAAAACTTCAGAAATTTTGAAGGATTTATTATATATTGTATTTACAATATTTTCATTTTGTGTGAATTATAAAATAGTCATAATTATTAAGCACTATTATTAATAATATTGTTTCTTTATTTTCAGGTAAGTACACACGTATTTACTGTCATTGAATGATGCGTGTTTTTCTGCGGTGAGTAAAGCATGAATGTATATAAAATTTTTTAAAAAAGGAAATATTTTTCTTAATGAATATATATATATAATAATTTCATATTCGAATAATATCGATCTCAAATTCCTTCCGAAGTGTTATAGTATATAGTATACTCTAAAAATATTTTAACGCTAAACATGATGTCGTTAGAATTTGCACGTCAGAATTTTAAGTAAATTAATGTGAAATGGGCCAAAAATAGCATTTTCAGGCTTCTTTCAACATTTTTTATGACAAAAACTTATTTTTTAATAAAACCAACGGCATTTTCAATCAAAAGTACAATTCAAGAGCTTTCAAATAAATTTTAATTTATTTTCTTCGGAACATGTACTATAGCACATCGAAAAAAAAAGTAATTTTTTTGGTGAATTGTGTAAGTATGTAATGTGCGTGTTTTTTTAAAAATAATTATATGTATAATAGTACATATTTGTTTATTATAAAAACAATTTGTAAAGAAATTTAAATATATTCTATGTATACGTATAATATGTCGTAATTAAATTTTCGTTATCTTTAAATCAAATATTCACTAAAACGTTGCATGCCTTTTTGCATAGATAAATGAAGAAACTTAACAAAACTTAAAAAGGAATAATTATTTTAATTAAATAAATATATTAAATAAACTTTCTTATTATTGCACGAAGGGAAAATTTTCATATTAGCATTTTACCTACAAGATTGCAAATATATAACAAATAAATAAGCAGAAATTACATAAATATATAAATATATACTAGGTACTATATGCACATAATAGTTAATATGAATATTTCTAATATTGTTGGATATATGATCGCACTACACTATATAACTTAACGCAAAGTGAGAAATGCATCCTACAGAGTATCGAAAGGAACTGAAACTTTTTCTATTGCCAAGAAAAAAAGTCATGACTGCGTTTGCGCAAGATTCTTTATTCTTTACATGTTACAGAAATATTACTTTTGGTTACAAAATTGGAGTAATTCAAGCTAATTTACCTATAATATGAATTTATTATTCCACTATTAGAAAATAACCATTTTTTGCGATTGCTCACGTCGCGCGAAGATATCGATTATCTAAAATTTGCATAAGTGTATTATTTAGTATTATTTTGTGAGAAATAATACCCGACTATCTAAAGTTCGTACCACAGTTGTGTCGCAATTCTCGTGAGAAATGCACGTGATCGAACGCTATTATAAAATCAATCGAATAATTCTTAAGACAGTTGGCTTATGGCCCTATCAACAGTCGTATTTTTCACAAGTACAGAAAATATTGTTTGTCTGTATCTTTGTGACATTTATTCTTGCCCAGGTACGATTTATGTGGCAAATTGTATGATTTATGAAGCAATATTAATTACCGACATTAACATTTCTCAAATCCGTAAATTAATAATTTTTTTATCACTTTTTGTTATTAATCTATTTGTTTTATATAAAACAATGATTTATTAATAACTTGTTTATTTTATCGTAAAATAAAATACATTTTGTGTATGAAACATATTTTGATGGTACGTAGAAACAAATTATAATCAATGCATATCTTAAATGTTATTTTTAGTTATTGGTATTCATTACAAAGCAATATAATACGAATCTTCTCCTTCAAATTCTTTCATTCGTTTTTCCTATTGTCATCAATATGATACAATATTGCTCTTTTATCATTCAGGCAGATAATGTAAGTTTAACAGCTATTTATTCATACGTTTCGTTGTAGTATTTGTAGCGTAAATTGTATTTTAACCATTGTTAAGAAAAAATATGGACTAAACAGTTGAAACGATTATTGGAGCGGATCCAAGATGACTGGAATTCGTTAAAGGATGAATTGGAAATTAATATTATAGAAAAATACGCTTGCAACGCAAGGCTATTTACAATAGTTCTAATGGGTAAAAATTACTATAAATTACTATGATTTTATGTGATAGTACATGTCATATTATTTCTTCCAACAATCATTTTTATTGATGAGATAAAGGACATTTTTAACGCATTTTGGAACTTTTAATAAATTTTAATAATTTTACGTAATTTGAATTTAAATTAGATTTAAAATTTCTTAGCGTATATCTATTTTGGCTTCATTTCTTGCGGAATATTCCAACTTCTGCCGATTATACTTAATGTTATTCTACCATTAAACGAATCACGGCCTTGTCAGCTGCTTGTGATCACGGAATATTTTATCAATCAAGAAAAATATTTTTACGTTGTGTTATTACATGAAGCAATAACCTACACTGTAGGAACGGCCACATTGTGTGGCACTAGTGCGACAATTATGATCTGTATCCTACACGCGTGTGCACTATTTAAAATTGCAAGGTAATATAAAGCTACTTGCATTTGTTTTATTTGAAATATACTTAGATAAGTTTATGTAGTTGTCGAATAGAAAATGCAATCAAGAAGAGTACATTAATGATTCCTAGTCCTAGAAGAGAATATTTCCTTTACCGGAGGATTGTACATGCGATTGTTATGCATCAGAGAGCCGCCAAGTCAGTATTTTTATATTTATATACGATTTTCAATAGAATATCCTATCTTTTAAGTTGTTTCTTATTTATAATATTAAAATTAGTTGATCGATTACGAAATCGATTCTTTTGAAATTGCACGTTTAATACTAAACATATTATTGATGTACCCTTCCATTAAGTGCAATCCAAAGCACAAGTTATTTAAAATATAAAATCAAATATATTAAAAAATTCTATATAAAATAAATCTAAAGTATTTGCTATTTATTTTAATAACATATTCAAATTTACGACATATCTCTGTGAAATAGAATCAGAATCGTTAATGCAATTAAAATATAATATGTTAGGATTACGATATTATGTTTTGATCGTATGAGACCAGTTATCATAAACGAATATATGTTGTTTATTTTATATCTGTAATGTAATAGTTCCAATGTATAAACCTCGTTAAAGGTTTGCTGAACTTTTGACATCCAGTTTTGCGACATTATTCTCTATGCTAATCATAGTTGGCATCAGTTCTTTAAGTTTAAATCTCTTTCAAGTAAGTAATATCATTTCCTACTTGGATTAATTACGGACCACCTTTTCACATAGCATTACATCGTAGTTCCTTCAATTAATAACAGTAACAAAAAATACTGGTCAGACATCTCTTGTCGGTGCATTGATTCTTCTACATTTCAATTATATGTTCGTTGCTAATTACGGTGGACAAGAATTATTGAATCATGGTCTAAAGCTGTTCAAAGCAACGTGAGTAATGTATTTTGCAGTATTTTCAGCTA
This sequence comes from Cephalotes varians, assembly GCA_037157785.1. Classification (NCBI taxonomy): domain Eukaryota; kingdom Metazoa; phylum Arthropoda; class Insecta; order Hymenoptera; family Formicidae; genus Cephalotes; species Cephalotes varians. The sequence goes on from JANQDE010000128.1 coordinate 291,674, forward strand.
TATTTATGCAAACTGTGTATTCATGTATGCGTATATATATTTTTTAGAATTAGTTTAAATTGATGTAATATACATTTTTTCGACATTTGTTGTTAATTTAGAGTTAATTATATCGCAAAAATACTGTTAACTTTTTACTATTTTACAATCGATTTTTAATGTTTAAAAAATTACAGTTATAATGGACTATGGTATGCAGCACCATTGCGTACGCAAAAACTATTATTATTTATAATGCAAAAAGGAACAATAAACGTCGGTTTAACATGTAATGGCGGCATATTTATTGCGTCTCTAGAAGGTTTCGCTACGGTAAAACTATGGCTTCTTTAATGATAAAAAGTTTAAACTTCGTTTTTTAATACAAAATAACTTGCTTTTTTCAGCTCGCAAATGCGGCAGTATCTTATTTTACGTTAATTTATTCTACACAATAAAAACATGACATAAAATTTATTACTAATTGGATAGATCTTAAATTGACAGAGAAATACGATATAAATAAAATATAAATTTGTGTTGAATATTGTGTATTATAGAAAATAAACATTCCTTTGTTTTTCTGATATTTTATAAGATAATAAATAGATAATCCTTCAAAAAAGAAAAACACAAATTGACTAATTAGCTCTAGCAATATAATTAGGATATAGATAGATTTGAAAGCCTGAATTGCTTATTTATCATTCTATCGATAATATTTATAAAATATTGAAATTTATTTTATAATTTATTAAATCATTTTTTTATGTTATTTCCAAGTTTGAAACTGTTTTACCGAAGATATATATTTTAATATATCACGATATGCAATAATTGGACACGATACAGACAGCTAAGCAAATACTTAAATAATAAACGGTTTTTTCGTTCTAAATGCATTCTGTTTTAAAACTTTCATTTTTTTACTTCTGGAATCTAAATTAATCGACAATATTATACGAAGAATAAGAAACTTATATTTAAATTTAATACGTATACATAAAAATATTTGAAACGTAGCAAGATATTGAAACTTACAATTATTGCAGAGGATTCATCGTTTCATGATCAGATTCAGTCAATGTAGCATTTAATAGCAGAGAAATTTGTGTCATTGGATGCAGCTTCACAAAGTGTATTTGTTACTATGCACGTACATGAAAAAAAAGAATATTGAGTTCTAGTACTAGTTCTTTAATAAATTTGGTAGTTTTTAAAACTTTTAAATAATCTTAAGGATATATATATATATAATATATATATCCTTAAGAAGGATATATATATATAATATATATATATACATAGCATACTTATAGCATACTTTGTAGGCATATATTAAACAAAAAAAATTACATAAACAATGACGAAAAAGAAACACATTTTTTAAAATGAAATATATATTTAATAAAATTTTACGTTAACATTTTATCTACGAATGACACCATTAGGCGTCATTTGAAAGTCGTGAGCAATAACCGCCATATTTTAAAAAATGTTTATTTTTCTATTAAATAAAGGCATTTATAAAAAATTAGCATGTACATTTTTTCTCTGTCTTAATGGTAGAAAATCAACGTTATAATCCCGTCGACAAGGCGTTAAAATAGTCGATGAGATATTATCAAGATCAATTTTTCAACAAAAAATAATGTATAAGTATATTTTTTTATCATATTTCACTCTTTCTTTAAATCAAATATACATGCTAAACAATGTTGCATCCTTTACTATTATAATTATATACAAACACTTATTTTAATAAGTTATACGAGATGCATTAGATAGATCAAATGAATTCTTCATGGTTCGAAAATTTGATATTAGTATTTTCGTCTAGCTTAAAAACTATCCATAAGAATAAAAAAAAAGCAGTAATTATAGACTAGATATAGTCATGAACAAACATGCGTATGTTTGATTTATATTCTTGCATTCTATAATTTGATGCAAGAGAAAAAAAACATGCTACAACGTCCCGAAAGAAACTGAAACTCTTTCTATTGCTGAGAAGAAAAATATATTACTGCGTTTGCGCAAGCATATTATTCAGCCTGTGCATTAAAGAAACATTATTTTCAATTACAAATTGAAATAATTCACTCTAATTCGCGTTTGCCTATGTCATAAATATTACAAAATTATAATCAATTTCTTTACACGCTATTATCGTGAATACGTATATCGCTTAAAATTTCGAATCCAATAGTTTAGAAGATCTCTTTGATATAATGTCGCAGTTTTCACGCGAGACATGCGTGCTTCAAGAGCATTACTACAGAATCTATCGAATTATACTTAAAATGCTTGGCTTATGGCCTTATCAACAGACATACCTCACACGACTACACAAAGTATTGCTTGTTGGTATTATTTTGACATTTCTTCTTGCCCAGGTATGATAAATTATATTTATAATTTTTTATATTTATAATTTTAAATTAATTTTTGTAAAAATAATTAATCATTAATCTTTTTTGAGTACGCACTTTAATAAATGTTTTTATATGTAGTGTTTCTATTAAAGTCATTTTATCTTTTCTTGTATCTTATATAAAAACATTTTATATTTTATTAATAATATTGTAGTCTTTTATATATAATTTTTAAATTTAAAATCTTGTTTTTTTTATATAATAAAAGAAATCCTATGTATTGAGTGTGGAATATGTGTGAATTTCATATTTTTACGTGGAAACACACTACGTAAAAATTATAATCAGTATACATTCTAAATGTTATTTCCAGTTGCTGGTATTTATTACGAATCAATACAATATTGACCTTCTTTTTGAGACTTTTTCAATTTTCTTTCCTATTACTTTCATCGTAATAAAATATATTGTTTTTATCATTCAAACAGACGATGTAAGTTTAATAAGATAAATTGTTTATTCGAATATTTCATTGCAATTTATATTCCATTCTATATTCTAATTTATATTCTGTAAATTATATTCTAAATATTGACAAGTAAAATAATTATGTAACAAATAGTTGAAGATACTATTAGAGCAAATCCAGGATGATTGGAATTCGTTGAAAGATAAATTAGAAATCGATATCATAGAAAAATATGCTTGTAGTATGAGACTATTCGCAATGGCTGTATTAGGTAAGAATATTAATTTTCATGATATATTTATATGTACATGTACACGTAATATTATTTCACCATTTTTACTAATGAAATAAAAAATAATATAATTTTTAATGCATCTCGAACAACTCTTTGGAAATTATTTGCGTAACTTGACTTAAATCAAATTAAATTTACATTTCTCAGCGTATTGCTATTTATCCATGATCATTCTTACAACATTTAAATGTTTCCCGATAATTCTTAACGTTATACTACCATTAAATGAATCACGGCCGCTTCAACTCGTGGTGCTCACGGAATATTTTATCAATCAGGAGAAATATAGTCACTATATAATGTTACATGAGATAGTAACTAGTTGCATAGCAATAAATGCATTCTGTGGTATTGGTGTGATAATCGTAATGTATATTATGCACGCATGTGCATTGTTTAAAATCGCAAGGTAATGTGAAATGTATGTGTTTTTTTTAAGCACTTATTTTAATTAAAATATATTTAAGTAGATTTATACAGTTATCGAATAGAAAATGCGATCGAGAAAAGTATATTAATGGTTCCTGGTCCTAGAAGACAACGTCTCCTTTATCAAAAGATTGTACATGCAGTTGTTATGCATCAAAGAGCTATTGAGTCAGTATTATATTTATTATTTTTATATTTTTATTATAACATTGTCTATAGATTTAATTTCTACAGTATTCTATTTTTAAATAGTTTTTATCCATTAACTGATATGAGAGTGAAACTGGCAGCCAGACTTAGCAGCCAGAACGCTCCGACTAGGGCCGAATAAGGTGCCCGTGCCCCAAGAATAAAAAAAAGTGATTAAAAATGAATTATAAGTAAATGCTATGCTAAAAAATAATAACAGATAAGTTATAATTAAAAAAAAACCCATAATATTGATTATAAAATTAAAATAAACTAATTATTCAACAATCTAAGATAATAACCATGAATCACAAAGCCACACGCATATCCATAGAGAGTCGAAAAAAAATCACAGTCACATTTTTTGAACACAAAACGACGATATAGCAACCAAAGCAATGACGGTCCTCATTGTTTATTAAAAAAATTAATTAACAATTTTCGTCTATGTAGCGTGATCTCAAACTATTTTTCCCACATATTTAATGAATTTTATCGTATATTTTATTGCTTTTATCGATGAAAATTAAACACAATTCGAATTAATTAAAATCAAGTAAATTCAAGAGTTAAATACGTTCATTTGCAACAACAATACAACTTAAAAAACAAAGTTTTTTCAAAAATAAGTTTCATGTTTTAATTATATCATTAAAATTTTGTAATATTGTAATATGTTGAAATGCAATAA
>JANQDE010000128.1:301247-325558 GCA_037157785.1 Cephalotes varians
ATATACTAATCCTTTGTACAATAGATATATATATAATTTGAATTAAATATCACTTGAGTTTTATTTTTATTTTCTACAGGACAAGCGCCTACATTTAGCGCTTTTTTTTACCTTTTTTTAAAAAAAGGTTTATTTCTATATTTAAATTACTACATTTAGGTTAAAATTTTTTAAAGAAGTAATTTTATAATATTAAACATGTAACTCAAACATAAAAAAATTTTCGTAATTTTCAAGACGTGGATGTTTTCTAAAATAATGTACTTAAAATTTTGAAGAATTTATGTATCATTGAGTTTTTATGTATCACTTGAGTTTTATTTTTTAAAAGTTTAAATTGTACAAAGACAGATCTTGAGCATCTGTGATAATATCCTCCAATATGGTTTAATCGTTCACAAACTATCAAAACACGCGCCACGAAACTAATGACAGCGGTTGCGTTCCGATATTCACTGCCAGTACTGAAAAACTATAATGCACGTTATGTATAATGGTGCGGTCAGATTATGCGCGATTCGTGGTGATTCGCGTCCTTTGATTTCGTCAAAAAAATCACTCCGCTAGCGAATTGACACGAATATTAAACGACGAGTGCAAATTCGACGAATATATCCAATTGCATTGTTTGCAAATCCTATATGAATAAAAAATTGCAAGTTTTGAACTGTCACGAATCACGAATCGCGCATAGTCTGACCGCGTCATAATAATTATAGATTTTCAGTAGCGATCTGCGAGGCTTGATTGCTAGCGACCTTTGCGTCAAAGGCTGCAAACAGACACCATCCTCACTCCGTAGCTTCGAGCGGTGACGACGATTTCTTAATATGATTTTATCTAGATTCGGACTTTTTGCGTCGAAATATCTCCGCTCATAGGGCACGTAAAAAAAAATAAAGGCACTCTTATAATATAATTCAAACCCAAGCTATTGATTAAGACCATTTAAAATTGGCCTAATTGGCTCAACCGTTATTGAGATCTCAGATGCTCGCAACTCGCCGGCTCGCGTATAGATACACGGTCTGTTTCGCGCTTACACTTTAGCGCTGGGACACAACTGTCTCTTGATAATAATAAAAATATGTATATTATATATTATATATAATATATATATTATTATATATATAATAATAATAATGATATATGTATACATATTAATTCCAATATTCAGATCTTTCTTAAAGGTACACTGAATTTGTGATTTCGACCTATACAACATTACTCTCTATTCTAATCATGGTTGGCGTCAGCTCTTTAAGTATCAACCTTTTTCAAGTGAATAAGTTTTTTCTTCCTGCAGTTAATTGTATTAATTAATACTTAATAATTGATTCTTCTTCGTAGGTTTTTCAACTTGCAACGTTCTCGAACGATACTCGTGCAATAATTGTTACCACTGTACTTATAAGTTATCATTTGAGTTATATGTTTATTCTTAATTATGGTGGACAAGAATTAATAAATCATGGATTACAGTTATTCAAAGCAAGGTGAATATTATACTTTTACAGCATTCTAAGATTATTTTATATTTATATATCATCATACAGATTTATTGTTTAAATTTGATTTAACAGATATCGTATTCTGTATTTTGATAATCTTCTTGATACATAATTAATTTAGTGTTAATTAGCAAAAATATTTTTAATTTTTTATTATACTAAATCCATATTATTTAAATTTATTTGTAGCTATAATGGATTATGGTACGCGGCACCTTTGCATACGCAAAAATTATTATTATTTATAATGCAAAGAGGAACAATAAATACTGTCTTTGTTTGTGGTAGAATATATATTGCATCTTTGGAAGGATTCACTATGGTAAAATTAAAATTTCTTTATCAATAGAAAAAAAAGAATTTTAACTTAATATTTATGTTACGAAGCGATATTCATTTTTCAGCTTACTAGTACGGCAGTATCTTACTTCACAGTGATTTATTCTACGCGATAACAAATTTGGAAAAAAAATTTATTTGTAACTTTTTATCAAATTAATAAAATAAAATCAATTAATTAAGATATATAACATATATTGATTGAAAATTTTGTATATAACCGACACGAAGCATTTACATCATGCTTATGTATGTATATATGTACATGTCTATATAGACATATATAAATAACTTAAATATTTTCCGAGCCCTTCTTTCTCTATTATGACTATGTTGAATAAGGCAATCAGCGTTGAAGGTTAATTCAAAACAAGTCAATAAAAATATTTCGAATTTATTCAAACGTGAAGTGAAAATAACTTCAGATAATTGGACAAAGGCATGTCACCATATTTGTACAGTCTCAACTTAAGTCGTGTATAGAATATGCATATATGCCATATTACCAAATTCAAGATTCATTTTTAATTTCAGCTTTGCAATAAAGGATTCCTTAGCCGTGCGAACCAAAAGGAATCTTCAATTGCTTCGTATCAGTAAAGGCTTCGGTCACAATTTATTTCTTGCTAAGTGTAGTTTTATATTGGTAGTTAGCCGTTACTCCAAAACCACCAATTGAATGAATGTTAATATCTCTTGTGAAAATACACTTATTAAATGTTTGTTAAATACAATTTTAATTAGAATTATTCACGTAATTAATTCATAAGAAAGAAGAACGAACAAACATCTAAAAAAAAGAAGCGCGCTGCCTTGTAAACTAGTTTCGTGCGCAAACTTTGGATTAGAGCGCGAACATTTTGCGCGAATTTTGAACAGACTAAGTGACTTTCATACGTTTTACTTGTGCTCACTTTGAGTTTCAACCTGATTACATCTCAATACTTAATTATTTTTTAATTATTTTATTAAATTTAAGACCGTTGATTTAGTAATATAACATCACGTTTATATGTGAAATTATTTTAATCGATTTCTGCCTTCCTACGCACTCTTATTTTTCGTAGTGAGCAATTTATGTTCCCTTTTTCTCTATTTAATTGACTATCACTTTTAAAATCTGATATGAATATCTATTTATAGGATTCTGGATCGACTTAATATCACTTGGTTTTGCAACCATTGCGAACGACGTACATACTGCAACAATGTTACATATTTCATAATTATAATTATATACCAGCACTTATTTTAACAAATTATACAAGACGCATTAACTGGATCAAATGAATTCTTCAGGTCTGAAAGTTTTATTCTTCATGATCAGATATTAGTATTTTCGTCTATCTTAAAGAATATCCATAAAAATAAGAAAAAAGTAGTTATAGACTAGATATAGTTATAAATAAATATACGTATGTTTTCATTCACATTTTTGCATTCTATAATTTGATGCAAGAGAAGAAAAACATGCTATAACGTCCCGAAAGAAGCTGAAGCTTTTTCTAATGCCGAGAAGAAAAAGATGTTACCGCGTTTGCGCAAGCATATTATTCAGCCTATACATTAAAGAAACATTATTTTCAATTACAAATTGAGATAATTCAGTTGCGTTTGCCTATGTCATAAATATTAGAAAATTGTAATCGACTTCTTTACACGCTATTATCGTGAATATGTACGTCGCTTAAAATTTCGAATAATCCAACAGTTTGAAAATTCTTTTGATATAATGTCGCAGTTTTCGCGCGAGACATGTGTGCTCCAAGAGGGTTACTACAAGATCTATCGAATTATACTTAAAATTCTTGGCTTATGGCCTTATCAACAGACATATCTCACACGATTATACGAAGTATTGCTAGTCGGTATTATTTTGACATTTCTCCTTGTCCAGGTATGATTATACAACACAAATTATATTTATAATTTTTTATATTTATAATTTTAATTTTTGTGGAAATAATTAATCATTAACCTTTTTTGAATACGTACATTAATAAATATTTTTATGTATCGTTTATATTAAAGTCATTTTATCTTTTCTTGTATAAAAATATTTTATATTTTATTAATAATATTGTAGTCTTTTATATATAATTTTTAAATTTAAATAATCATGTTTTTTCATATAATAAAAAAAATTCTATGTATTGTGTGTGGGACATGCGTGAGTTTTACATTTTTTTACATGGAAACATGCTACGTAAAAATTACAATCAATATACATTTTGAATGTTATTTCTAGTTGCTGGTATTTATTACGAAACAATACAACGTTGACCTTCTTCTTAAAGTTTTTTCATTCTTTTGTCCTATTACTTTCATCGCAATAAAATATATCGTTTTTATCATTCAAATAGACGATGTAAGTTTAATAAAATAAATTGTTTATTCAAATGTTTCATTGCAAATTATATTCTGTTCTATATTCTAATTTATGTTCTATAAATTGTATTCTAAATATTGAGTAAAGTAAAAATAATTATCTAATGAATAGTTGAAGATACTATTAGAGCAAATCCAGGATGATTGGAATTCGTTGAAAGATAAATTAAAAATCGATATCATAGAAAAATATGCTTGCAATATGAGACTATTCACAATAGCTGTGTTAGGTAAGAATATCAATTATCATGATATATTTATACGTACACATAATATTATTTCATCATTTTTGCTAATGAAATAAAAAATATTTTTAATGCATCTCGAACAACTCTTTGGAAATTATAACTTGACTCATATCAAATTGAATTTACATTTCTCAGCATATTGCTATTTATCCTCGTTCTTTCTTACAATATTTGAATGTTTCCCGATGATCCTTAACGTTATACTACCATTAAATGACTCACGATCGTTTCGACCCGTCGTGCTCACGGAATATTTTGTCAATCAGGAGAGATATATTCACTATTTAATATTACATGAGTTACTAACTGGTTACGTAGCAATAAATGTATTCTGTGGTATTGGTGTGATAATCGTAATGTATATTATGCACGCATGTGCATTGTTTAAAATCGCAAGGTAATGTGAAATGTACCTGTTTTTTTTAAGCATTTATTTTAATTAAAATATATTTAAATAGATTTATACAGTTATCGAATAGAAAATGCGATCGAGAAAAGTATATTAATGGTACCTGATCCTAGAAGACAACGTCTTCTTTATCAAAAGATTGTACAAGCAGTCGTTATGCATCAAAGAGCTATTGAGTCAGTATCTTATATTTTTATCATAACATTGTCTAGATTTAATTTCTATACTATCCTATTTTTCAAATGAGTTTTTATCCATTAACTGATTGATCTCAAACTATTTTCACTACATATTTAATGAATTTTAACGTATATTTTACCTCTATCGATAAAAGTAAACATAATTTGAATTAATTAAAATTAAGTATATTCAAAAGTTAAATATATATGTAGATAATTAAATATATATGTATTAATAATATATATTTATTAATAATGTATACATATTAATATATATATATATTATTAATACATACATATTCGGTTAGTTCCTGGCTCGCCCGCGTGAGGCCGGCTCGACCGGCCATCGCCGCGCCGTTGCTAAACAACTCCTCGCGTCCTTAGCATTGCACTCTGTATACAGGGTGTCCGGGACTACCCGCCCAAGCTTTTGTGTGCAGGTAGAGGACGTTAAACTGAGTAGAAAAGTCCTCTACCATTTTGCAAATTTCGTAATAATTAACGAGATATTAATTTTTAAAGATTGCCGAAAAGGGGCATGTTCGGCCAGCCCATCGGCAAATGCAAGTGCTTGGCGAGATACGCCCGCTCCGCGTCGCTAAGCGCACGCGGAGTTGTTTACTATGGCAATGGCTACGCTCGCTACGCCCGAGCGGCGCGGTGTAAACAACTCCGCGCGCGCTTAGCGACGCGGGGCGGGCGTATCTCGCCAAGCGCTTGCATTTGCCGATGGGCCGGCCGCACATGCCTCTCTTCGATAATCTTCAAAAATTAATATCTCGTTAATTATTACGAAATTTGCAAAATGATAGAGGACTTTTCTACTCAGTTTAACGTCCTCTACCTGCACACAAAAGCTTGGGCGGGTAGTCCCGGACACCCTGTATATATATATATAAAATGATATACATATGTATACATATTAATTCCAATATTCAGATCTTCCTTAAAGGTATACCGAATTTGTGATTTCCACTTATACGACATTACTCTTTATTTTAATCGTGGTTGGCGTCAGCTCTTTAAGTATCAATCTTTTCCAAGTAAATACGTTTTTTCTTTCTCTAGTTAATTGTATTAATTAATACTTAATAATTCATTCTTCTTCGTAGGTTTTTCAACTTGCAACGTTCTCGAACGATACTCGTGCAATAGTTATTACTACTGTATTTACAAGTTATTATTTGAGTTATATGTTTATTCTTAATTATGGTGGACAAGAATTAATAAATCATGGATTACAGTTATTCAAAGCAAGGTGAATATTATATTTTTACAGCATTTTAAGATTATTTTATATTTATACATCATCATACAGATTTATTGTTTAAATTCGATTTAACAAATATTCTGTTCTATATTTTGATAATTTTCTTAATATACTTAATATATATAATCAATTTAGTTAGCAAAAATACTTTTAATTTTTTATTATACTAAATCAATATTATTTAAATTCATTTATAGCTATAATGGATTATGGTACGCGGCACCTTTGCATACGCAAAAATTATTATTATTTATAATGCAAAGAGGAACAATAAATACTGTCTTAGTTTGTGGTAGAATATATGTTGCATCTTTAGAAGGATTCGCTACGGTAAAATTAAAATTTCTTTATTAATAGAAAAAAAAGAATTTAATTTTAATATTTATGTTATATACGAAGCGATATTCATTTTTCAGCTTACTAGTACGGCAGTATCTTACTTCACAGTGATTTATTCTACGCGATAACAAATTTGGAAAGAAAATTTTTTTTAGCTTTTTATCAAATTAATAAAATAAAATAAATTAGTAAAATATAATAAAATAAATAAATTTAAAAAATTAATTAATTACGATGTATAAAATATTAGTTCAAAATTTTTATTTTGTTGCGATCTAAGTTTGTTTATGTTTTTTTATTCAAAACCTAAGATAGATAATTCTCTAGAAAAGAAAAGGCATACTGTCTAATCAAGTTTAATTGTGCAATTGAATTTAAATAAATAAATACATACAAATCTAAATATTTATTGTAAAATTTATTAATATATTAATACCTTTTATCAATAATTAATAACATAGCCCTGCAAATTTTTGATTTTTTTTGCGGTCTGGAAAGAGAGACTCATTTCTGATGTATTCTTGTGCGCTGAATCCTAATCTGACCTCATCACTTCAGGTTTTCAAGATAAATGACGTTAAAGATGTTAAAAAAAAAACCATTTTTGGCCTTATTCATGCATTTATTCTGGAAATATCAAATTTTTCTGAATATCTTGAATTATACCATCTTAAAGTACAAATCTTATTCTTCAAAATTTATTTTGAATTATGCCAATACGATATTTTATTCTTGAGATATATGATTTTAAATATCACAGAATCGCAGATGATCGTTGCTACAACATCTCAGATCTTACTATGTTGGATAACAATATTGATGTAATAAAAAGAATGTTCACTTTCTATATAAATTAATATTATTGAAAATACAAAGAACCAGAACAGTGAGATTTGAGAATTTTAAGGTTTAAGGTTTACATGGTTTCAAAGAATGAGGTTTATAAAAGAGTTCAGAGAGTTAAGGATTTAAGAGTTTAGAATTTAAAGGTTAAAGGTTTAGAAATTTGGTCTTACGAAGCGTGTATTTGCATCAACGATCACCTGCGATTCTGTAATTTTTAAAATCATATATCTCAGGAACAAAATATCGTATTGGGATGATTCAAAATGGATTTTGAAGGATAAGACTGTTTCCGGAATAAATGCATAAATATAGCCAAAAATAGCTTTTTTAATATCTTTAACGTAATTTATTGTAAAAATCTGACGTGATAGTTCTATTCTAAAGTTAGATTCGGATTCAGCATGCAAAAATACATCAGAAATGAGTCTTTTTTTTCCAGACCACAGAATCTCTAGGGTTGTATAATTATTCACTTTTTCATTAATGCATTATATAAGTACGCGAATATCTGCGTATTTCAAAGTATGGTCTTGTCAAGCATTCTTAAAACAGTTGGTAAGTCTGGAAAATTTTTTTTACTATATTTTAAAGAGTTTCTGAACAATAAAAAATTTTTAAATTGATACATCTATTTTATGTCGAAAGAACAAGTTTTAACATGCTTAATGTCTCATGTATGTTGTCAGTATTCAGTGAATACAGACATACGCTTGCTTATGTCGATTGCTGTATGTTTCATGTGTGTGTAATTAAGTGTTTTTGCTTATAAATAACTGTTTTAATTCTTAATATGTGCAAAAAAATATTATCAATATGGAAAGATTATCACGGACAACTTACAACATAAAGCGTAGTGATGACGCGTTAATCATGAAAAACTATTTTTTTTCGAGCATTAGTATCAACAAAAATATTTATATATTGTTCACTACTAAAACTGTTGTTATTATTTTAGATTAAATACAAAAAAAAGAAAAAAATATTTACAGTTATTACTAGGTCCCATCTATTTTTCACAAGAAAAATTATCTAATTGTAAAAAAGGTGAGAAAGAGATCACATCTGTATAAAATTGTTTCTTGTTTCTCTAAAAATGGATATTTGAAGCGTTATAACAAAATTCATCCAAAAACAATAATATTTAGTCTAAAAGGGATATCCGAATGCCCGTATATTGACAGAAGAATTAAATATTTAACATGAAACATTGAAGCGATTTATTTTAATACGAATAGACTATAAGAATCGTTTGATAAGAATTTCCTTAGAAAATATAAGTATGAAAATACAATATAATATGAAAATACAGGTTTTATGAAGCAAAATCATTTTTATTTTTTAATATAATCTCCTTTAAGCTCGATGCACTGTGTCTAACGATGCCTAAGCTTTTCATGCTTTCTATGTATTATAATATGATTTATCTTTCTCCTTAACATATGGAGCATCAATTACAATATTGAGTCAAATCTCTTTGCATTCAGCGGATCCTTCGGATTATGCTTGAATTTTTTTTTTTTAATCATCACTCAAGTTTATTTTCGATCAAATACGGCATCCATCTTAAATAGTTCACTTTAGATGTAACAATAAACTGATGAATCTGTTTAAAATTTTATATTTGTAGAGGTTTGAAGAACAATAAGACGTCAATTATCATATCAATTTGATATTAGTAGCGCCATATATTTTCTAAGGACTTATCAAACGATCCTCGTATTAAACAATAATTTAAAATGATTTCTTTTTGAAAACTATGTTACTTAGAAAATATATAGTAATCAAAATATGTAATTGGACATACAATTGACAAGGAGAGGAATGGCTAATTTTGTGAATACCAATTTTGTTTTCCTTGCACATTGTGAATCTCATCGAAAATAAGTTGATCTTTATCTGAATTTTTTGTCGAATGCAGCTTGTAAATAACATTTTTTAATGTTTGAAGTTTTAAGAAATCGTAATGTACGTTATCAAGAGACGATTCAACAAGTAGAACACAGGACGACGAATAACAATGTCACAGGATTAATACTTGCATTTTCTAATTTTTTTATTTTATTTTTATTTTTGGTAAAAATGAAAAAGGTAGCACAACTTTCAATAACCTTAATTTTGACATATGTTGTCAATCATGATTCTGAAGTGATATTTAAACTGTCTAGTTTTTTTGATAGTGGAGCTCCCCTGTAAGTGGGGAGAACACACTACTTTCACGTATGTATTTTTCATGCGAGGTTTTTAATTTTTGTTTAAACACAAACAAAGTTGTAAACCCATGAACTTCGCTTCGCGTAAAAAAATGTATGTGTGGAGGCAGAGTGTTCTGTCCATTCTACGGGAAAGCTTCATTACCAAAAAACTAGAAACATATAGGTTTAGTTTAAATATATATTTATGAAAACTTATTTTGTTAATAACTTTTTAAGGAATGACGACTGACGTTAAAATCTTCTCAAATCATTCAGAGTCATCATGACCTTGACAACGCATGTCAAGATCAAAATTATTGAAAGTTGCTTCTCTTTTATTCATTTTTATCATTATTTTTATAATGTTAAAAAGTTTGACTTATATATCTGAAAACTTTTAACAATGTTTTATAATATTCTGTTGAAGTTGTTATTACTTCAGTAAATTTTTTTATTTTAAGGTGATTTATTCACTGGTTCTTTGATAATTTACAGATTCTTCAAAATTCAATAACAAAATTTGCAAACCATCTGTAATATTGTATCATTTTTAAAGATATCATGAAAGCATATTTGTTCTTATGTTAATGACTTTTCGTTCAATAATTTCAAGTCTTACTGCCATTTTTCAATCATTTTGGTATAAAAATATCTTATATATGGCTGTTTCCTGACAGAATAAGATTGACGATTGTCTAATTGTGAACGTGATTACGATCAAAAATTATCTTCATTTTTCAATTTTCCACTTCGTTCTTTAATTTTTGAATATTTTTACCTTTGTTAAAATGATCATCTTTATTCTTCAGGACATCAGAAATTTTAGAAAATTTTCTGAAAATATATAAGTTATAAAATAAATATAATATTTTTATAAAACTGTTTCATTTATTTCGCTATCATTTTACGCAAACAAATATATTTAAAACATGTATGTCAAAATATGATATATATTCTAAACATGATATATATTCTGTATATCAAATATTTATTTCCATATATTAAATAATTAATATCTTATATATTAAAGTTTTAAAAAATAAAAATTAAATTAAAATAATAGATCATGCAAATACATATCGGTTCTATGATGCTGCTGTTACTAATTCTGCGTTTATCGATTGCTACACGGAACTGCTTGTTGAATCATCTCTCTTAAAATCTTATAACGCATACTATAATTTCTTAAAATTTTAAATATTGAATTATATTATTTACAAGGTGCATTAAATGAAATGCTTGATCATGAACCAACTTATTTTCGATGTTGTTTCATTATGTGCAAGAATAAAAAAATCAATGAATGGACAACCATGTTTTTCCCTTGTAGTATGTATTCAAACTCTGTCATTAATCGTATATTTCTTCTAATTTATAACTATTGATTTAATTCAAGATCGAAAATGGAATCTATACTTAATTGAAATGATAGAAACCAGAGAAACACACATGCAAGTTAAACCTTGTCAAACCTTACAGCAGCCTTACAGTTCTTTATTTCATAACATATTTGTTCAGCGTAAGTTTTGGTTCATAGTTGAGAAGAGACTGAGAGCTTATTCGATACATTATAAAACGTACTCGCCATTGCGCATGTGCTTCAAAAATAAAGAAAATGAAAATATGGAACAATATTATCGCAATAAAGACACTACGGTTTTGTAGTAATTTAAATAATTTACGCGTCTTTTTCTTACTTCTTATTTCTCATAATGTTGAGGAAAAATCGATTTCTTTATACATAAGACAGATAATTTAAATAATTTCATTGTATATATCGCAAGCACATTTTGACAAGTGTTAAATATTCACTAAGAATACTCTTCATTTCTCGAATTTCTCTCTAATTTAAAAAAATGGATAGGGAGAGATATAAACATTGCGTGAACTTAATATGCGCTTCAAATCTATCCTGTTCAGTTTCAATTTGTCTTCAGTGCATCATGCATGTAATTGAAGAACACTATTATACAATTAATAAAGTTTTTATGAAAATATTAGGTATTTGGCCTTATGAAAAATTACAATTTGCATTATTACAGCGGTTGTTAATTATTATTTTAACCATCACGTATATTGGCATGCAGGTAACAATTTATTTATTTATAACTAAAACAATTATAATTTGTGACTATATATATAGTGTGAAAAATCTATTTTTCAAAAAAATTATTTGCATTAATTATTCTTTAATTATAACAATTTAAAAAAAATAAAGCATATTACAACTATTATAATAAACAAAGTCAATATTAAAATATTTATTTATTTTATAACGTAATACATTTTTATTATGATCTTTTATTATGATCATTATACTTATATCGTTTCTAGTTATCAACTCTTACTACGATGAAATATAATATAACTCTCTTCATTAAAATTACATCACTTGTTTGCCCCTTTATAATAATTACATTGAAGTACTGCATTTTTATCTTGAAGTCAAAATCTGTAAGATTTCTAGATCTATTTGCACAAACAATTACTTGAAATTTTATTTAAATTTACATACAATAAATGTTAATTAAATCAATAATTGTTTAAATAACAGATACAAAATCTACACTATCTTATCCGAGAGGACTGGAAAATGATACGAAATAAGTTAGAAAGCGAGATTATACTGAAACATGCTCATTACAGTCAAATTTCTGCTATTTTTTTGTTTTGTAAGAAAATATTACTCTATTAATTTTAATTCTATACGGAGAGAATTTTTTGTTATACTTTATTGCAAAACTTGTTATAAATTTTATCATGTTTGATAATAAGCTTCACAAATGACAATTTGGCAACTTATCAAATATCATCGGTGATGATAGAAATTTTTGAAATATAAAAAAAGAAAAATATATAAAATTAATCAAACGTATTTTGTGATAGATATGATTAAATCAAAGAAAATCACATAAAATTCTTTAAAATAGTTTAAAATGTTCTGTATCGTTATGTTTTTCAGAACAAATTCTCAAAAAAATTTTCTCTCTATATGTATAATTCTATGTACAATTTACTATAAAAATTCTATATCATAAATATTCTGAAATTAATAATGTATAAATAATGTTTTAAAAAACCTGTTAGTATTTATTTTATTTTTAATCTGTAATATTTAAAAAAAGTTTTATATATAAGTTTTTATATATTTTGCTGTTTAATTTAAAATTAAAATATGTTCTTTTAAAATTATTCTTTATCATCTTCAAATATTTAAAAAATAAATAGGTTTACTTTACTAGGTTCAAATATAAAATATCTCTCACTTACGGAAATGAAACATACTGTTCGCGAAATAAATATGATTCATGAAAAATGCACAAATACGGTAATTGTGCATAACGGACCATTCTCCGATGATCTTAATCTTGACATATGTTATCAAGGTCACTGTCTCGAGTAACCTTCAGAAGATTTTATTCGGCGCTCATTGTTCATTAAAAAGTTATTAACAAAAAAGTTTGAGAAATCAACTTGTGTCAGTGTTATTAAGTGTGTTCCGGAGGCAATGTGTTCTGTCCTCACTGCGAGAGGGCTCCATTATCCAAAAACTAGACCCATAGGTTTGAACCTCGTTTTGCGTGGAAAGTTGTAAATTCGTGTGGAACCTTACTTCGTATTTACAACTTTCCACGCAAAGCGAGGTTCGACCCACAACTATGTTTCTAGTTTTTGGATAATGGAGCCCTCCCACAGGTGGGCTCCTTGCCTCCACATTTTACAACGCGAAGCAAAGTTTCACACGGGTTTATAACTTTCCACGCGAAGCGGAGATCATTCCACACTCCTCTCCACTTATAGAATGAGGTTCACAATTTTACGGTTCCACATTTTTCCTCCCAAATATCTATCCTGCACTGGTTTATTCCATTAGTTGATTTCAATAAGAAAGGTAAATACTTACTTTCAGCAAATAATGTAATACGAAAACGTATAATAAGCAGCGCTCCATGAGCAAGAAGAGTGTGGGATAGTCCTCGCTTCGCATGGAAAATTGGAATTGGTTTCACCCATGTGAAACAGTACAATTATCGTATAATCTATGTAGAGTGTCAGAAAATTACAAAATATTTATTATACACTTTTTTATTAATAATTTTTTAATGAACAATGAGCGCCGAATAAAATCTTCTAAGGATTACTCGGGACAGTGAACATATCAAAATCAAAGTTATCGAAGGATCCGTTATTTTGCATAATTACTCGCAAATACTAATTATATATATAATAATTATTGCATATAAGTTTATAAAAATCTTTTGTTTATATATTCTTATTCTTATAGTGTTCATTAATTTTGTAATAATCATTATGACTATCGTTCAACTTCTTCCGTATATTCTTGACGTTATGTTGCCATTGGATAAACCACGACCACGTAAACTTATTATTATGGCGGAATATTTGGTTTCTCAGGATAAGTACTTTATTACTAAAATACTGCATGAAATTGTACTTATTGTCATATATGCATCAATAATGTTTGCAACGACGTCGCAGTTATTAGTATTTTCCTGTCATTCTTTCGGGATGTTCAAAATTGCTAGGTACCAATCGAAATACATTGATTTATATCGATTTATTTGATTTATGAACTTAATTCGATCACGAATTAAACTTTTAAATATTGCAGTCATCGAATAGAACATTGCATCGAGGATAGTGTATTGCGCATACCAAATCCCGAGAAAGAATACGCAATTTGTGAAAGGATAGTGCACGCCGTAATTGCACATCGTAGAGCTATGGAGTCAGTATTGTATTTCTTTATAATTTCCTTTAAAATTGAAATATTCTTTAAAAAAAAAAATTTGTTTTTATAATTATTTTTACTATTTAACTGATTTTGAATACAAAAATTCAAATAGGCTATGTAATGTAGCACGTACGGATGCCTGTATCATAAAGATATTTAATTTTTTTTTTTCGAGACTTTAATTCTTATTTAAAAATAACTTTTATTAGAATTCATAAAAATTTTACACATATACTAATAACTGCCATATAACTGTTTTTATGATAACTTCTTTATTTAAAATCTTTATTTGTTTAATATTCTTGTCGTATTAAAGATTTTCCAATATTTTGATATCATCATTTAATATACCATATTTTATCTTGATTATTACTGGAGTAATTTCGTTAAGCATTAATTTGTACGGAGTAAGTAAAGTCTCAGTAAAATGTTTTATGAATTATATTTTGAACATAAAATTGTAATAATATTATTAAATTTACAATACCAATATTAATAAACTATTTCTCGCATATGACAGTTCGTTGAAGCAGCAATGATATCAAAAAACATGGATAATTTAACATTATGTTTTATTCTTACATTAAGTCATTTGATTTATATGTATATAGCAAATTATGTTGGGCAAAAAATTATCGATTATAATAACGAACTTTTTACATTAATGTAAGTAGCTAAAGCTCTTTTTGTAGTATTACGCAACAATCAAAAAAATAAAAATTTTAAAATTATTACTATTGACTTTCTAAAAACAAGAATTAAAAATTTTTAATTAATCATTTTGCACAGAAATTTTTAAAAGTAGGAAATATGTAAATCTTTTATTTTTGAAAGAAAGACAAGTAAAGAATAATTAAATAGGAATTTAAATAGTAAGATTTTATCTACTTTCCATGAAATTCATTTTTTGATTGTCACAATATAAATTCTTTCGTATCTCTTATGAAAAAAAATTATTATCAAATTTTTAGATACAGTACATCGTGGTATTTAATACCTGTGCCATCGCAAAAACTAATTTTGTTTTTAATGCAAAAAACTGGCAAGGATTTTTATTTCACGATCGGCTTTATATTTATAGCGAAGATGGAAACTTTTGCTATGGTAAGGAGAAGAATAGAAAAGTAAAGAATACGTAGATTACTAGAATATAACAGAATTAAATTTTTTTTCCAGCTTGTGAATGCTGCGCTATCCTATGTTGCTGTGATGTATAGTCGCATGTATTAATTTATATTTTTATTTACATAATTAATTGTGTACGATACGATTGCTTCATGTTTACAAAAAATGAGAATCAGTGAGCTGCATAGTATGAAAAGATTTAAAAATACAAACTTGCGTATTGTTAATACATGCGACTGTTGTCTCTGTCTGGTAATAAAATAATCTATATATAAACTTTTAATTTCCCATAGAAATATGCAATATAATAATGTGTAAAAATTTTTGCATTATGAAGATTTGCTTTACTAAATTGTTACATAGTTTTGTAAGAACTTCAAGATAAGAGAAAATGAAGTAAATTCTTATAATTTAATATGTGTGGGGGAGTTTCCCTAATAGTGTACATTTAAGATTTTCTTTAGATTAATAAAAAAATCATGTTTTTTTTAACTTTTTTTTTAACTTTTTTTCCTACATCTCTCGCTCCCTAATCTCTTTCGCGAGTACAATCGTTTTTTGTTTTTATTCTCAAAAATCAAGCTAGTATTCGACGCTAATGCCGTTCGGCGTTAAATTGAAAAATTAACAAATTTAAAGTATTGTCAATAATCAATTAATCTTAGAAGGGCTAATAAGAGCAATGTCGCAATTAACAGAGCGTAATTAATGTAATTTATTATTTATATTTACAGACGTTTCGCCTTTCCTTTAAGCTATCCTCAGTGTATGAAAGTACAATGCTTCTTCTTGTATTACCTCATGAATAAATTAATCACTCCCGGACAGCACATCCACAGTGCATATGATCTTTTTATCTTGTCAGTTGTAATATCAACTGATAGGAGAACGAATTTGAATTAATTACTGTGCTGAATGGTTTACACTATGTATTTAATCTATATGTAGACCCACTTACCCAGCGCAGTCCGGAGTGTCACATGCGATCAATTGTGCATTAAGCAACGCTTGTCGTGTATTAAGTATTCGTTAATCAAAATGTACGTGTTCTTGTCGACGTTCGATGTTCAAATAGGTTTACATTAATAATCTTAAAGTATCGTACTAGGGCGTAGTAGCCGGGGTGATTTTCGATGGTTAGAGGTGGAGCAACAAAATCGTGTTCAATTGGAATGTCAAGCAACAAAATCAGAAAGACGTAATCCATCGAAATAATTGGAATATTAAGTAACAAAATCAGCCAGACATAATACGACAAAATATGTATTAAAATTATTATTTATGTGTTGTGTTAATTCAGCGTAATTAAAAGTTGTTTTTTTTTTAATTAAAAATGTTGCAATCATCTTGGCAATAGAGCAACTAATTAGCAACAAAATAACTTTAAAGAAATACGTATTTGTTTTTTTTTTTTTTGGTGGCTATGCTAACTATAAGTTAGCACAGCCATTGTTTTTATTGAATCGGCTTGAACAACAAAATCGCGAATAAAGCAAATTAGCATCAGAAAAGCACTAAATGTTTGTTTATGTTTCATCTGATTGTGCTGGATTGGCTGTGCCAGCTTAATAAACGTATTTTAAATAAGGAGGAGAAAGGGCCGATGGGAATCGGCGCGGTAATTAGTGCGCAAATTGTTAATACGTAAAATTAGTTTATTAAGCATACGTTTCGGCCAACTTTTTGACTATCTTCAGTACAACAATAGGAAACAACTACGAAAGAAAGAACTACGCATAAGTTATTCACGTATGATGTGGCTGTCACGAAGTTGAGTTGTCTGATTGTTTTTATTGTAATTTGTACCGATAACTTTTGGAAAGCTGATATGGAGCAATTCTATAATATGTGAAGTGAAATCCAAGATATTAAAACCAAAATTATAGACCGATTGAGTAAGCAATTAAATATAATGCAGACAACTCACCTCCAACAGCCAGATCACATCCTCAGATTTAAACGAGCGGCACATCAAACACAACACGTCGGTGTTAGGAGAAAGTCAAACGTATTTTATGTTGAATAAAGCATAAAATCATATAAAAAATTGAATAAAATCGAAGTATGTTTTTAAATATATAAAATGTATCTATATACATATATATATATATATACTTTATAATTTTTATATGTATATACATATCAATGTGAAGTATTAAATAAGGTCATCTTAAATAGACAATTTTCAATTTAAATTTTTTTTTATATATTTTATGTTTCCTTCTAATAAAATATAATAAAATTATATATAGTATAATTATATATAATATAAAGTTTAACTTATGATTTGCAATGTGTATATACTCTATAATTCGATGCAAGACGAAAGGCATCCTACAAGGTCCCTAAAGAAACTGAAACCTTCTCCATTGCTAAGACATTACTGCGTTTGCGTAAAAAAAAAATTATTCATACTATACATTTATGAAACATTATTCTAAATTACAAATTGAGATAATTCAGACTAATTTGTTTTTGTCATGAAATATTGCTTCAAAAAGTGCTGTTAAAAAAGCATAATAATCTTCTTACTGCTCTTGTATCGATTGTTCGAAAATTGCAAAATATTCAAGAGAAATAATTCTTACTATGGACTACTATGGTAGTTGTATTGCAATTCTCATGTAAAATGTATGCGATCGAGGAACGTTACAAGATTAACCGAATAGTTCTTAAGACACTTGGGTTATGGCCATATCAACAATCATATTTCACGCAAATACATAAAGTTCTATTTGCTAGTATTCTTTTGACATTTATTCTTGTTCAGGTATGTCATAACGAATAGTGACATGTTATAATGAATATGTTATAATGAAATAGTGACATTTTTTAAATACTCATATTTATAGATATTTCACTTTTATTTTGTCACATCTTTATTATCTACACATAATGTACGACTTTTTATATTAGCATTTTTATAATAAATTGTCTTTTATATATTATATAATAATAATTATAAATTTCTCAAATAACATTTTTGTTTTGTCTTTTATCATCAAGATGAAACTTGTTTTATGTATTAAATATTTACGTAGAAATAATTTGCAATCAATATGTTTTGAACATTGTTTGTAGTTGTTGGTATTTATTACAAGACAATACAATACGGATCTTCTTTTCAAGATTCTCTCATTCGTCCTTCCTGCTCTTTTTACTACTATAAAATATTTCCTTTTTATCATTGAGACAAACAGTGTAAGTTCAACAAAATAAATTGATTATTTTAACATTTATAAATTGTAACATAAAATAAAGTGTATTTTAAATGTTGATAAGAAAAAATGGTGGTAAACAGTTGAAGCAACTACTGGAGCAAATTCAAAATGACTGGAATTCGTTGAAGGACAAATTGGAAATTGATATTGTAGAAAAATACATTAGGAGCGTAAGAATTTTAACAATAAGTGTAATGGGTAAGAGAAAACATAATTTTATAATAGTAATGTATTCTATATAAACACGCATAAAATTACTTATTTTAATTGTTTTTTATATTGTTTTACTTAAGATAAAGAATGTTTGAATATAATGATGTATATTTTAACGCTTTTTCAAAATAATTTACATAATTGAATTCAAATTAGATTTTAATATTTCCCAGCGTCGTGTTATATTGGCATATTATTTTTTGGAATATTTCAATACCTGCCATTGATTCTTGACGTTATGTTACCATTGAACGAATCACGGCCTTATCAGCTTCTTACGATTACGGAATATTTTGTCAGTCAAGATAAATATATTCATGTTTTATTGTTACACGAGTTTTTAGTCGGTTATATAGGAATGGTCACAGTGTGGGGCACTGGTTCGACACTTACGATATATCTAACGCATATATGTGCACTACTTGAAATCGCAAGGTAATATGAAATACACTTATTGTTCCTTGTCAAGCACTTACTTCAACCATAATATATATTAATAGATTTATATAGTTATCGAATAGAAAATGCAGTCGAAAGGAATATATTAGCGATTCCTAGTCCTAAAAGAGAATATCTTCTTCATCGGAGGATTGTGCATGCAGTTATTATACATCAAAGGGCTGCCGAGTCAGTATTTTATATTTTTTGTTATAAAACTTTCTGAAAAGTATCCTATTTACAGAGTCACATAGTAGTTAAATGCAGTCCAAATCACAAATTAATTAAAATTTAAAATCAATCAATATTCACAAGCTAAATCTACATTGAATATCTATAATTAATTTTATAATTAAATTTAACAATATAGTTATCTCTGTAAAACATTAAATCAGATACTTATTGACAACATTAAATGTGTAATTAGAATATTTTGTACATTCTCCGCATGGAATCGTAATATTTATCAAAGTGAACATATATTAAATCTTAATGCAATATTTAGATTGATAATGTAATAGATCTGATTCTCTATAAAAAGATATCTACTTAATATTCAGCTTCTCATTGAAGGTTCAATGAACTTGTGACATCCATTTTTTTGATACCATTCTCTATTCTGATCGTAGTTGGCGTTAGTTCTTTAACTTTTAATCTTTTTCTAGTAAGTGACTTTTTCTCTATACTATTTAATTTTAAACTGCTTTCTAAGTAACAATTTGTTATACAGTTTCTTCAACAAATAACAACAAACAATATCAGTAAGGCATTTATAATCGCTATATTAATACTTGCTCATTTGGTTTATTTGTTCGTCTCTAATTACTGTGGACAAGCAGTAATCAATAATGGAATAAACTTGTTCAAAGCCATGTAAGTATTGCGTTTTTATATAAGTTGTAAATAAATTTATATAAGTTGTAAATTTTATGTAAGTTGTAAATGTAAATTTATTCTCTAAATTTGGTTTAAGCCGATATTTTGTTTATCATTTTGTGTTTGAGAAACATGCATAATTTAACACTAATTAATAAAATATTTTTAATTTTTTATTGATTCAGAATTGAATCTATTTTTGTAGTTATAATGGATTATGGTATGCAGCACCATTGTCTACGCAAAAATTGTTATTATTTATAATACAAAGAGGAGGAAAAAACATTACTATATCATGTTTCAGCATATTTGTTGCATCCTTGGATGGTTTTGCGACGGTAAAATTAAAATTTCTTTAACTGAAAAAATTAAATTTTAATGTTCATATAATATATAAAGAAATATTCACCTTCCAGCTCACAAGTATGGCAGTATCCTATTTCACGGTGATTTATTCTACGCGAAAATAATGAATCAAAAACAAAAATTGATTTTCAATTGATTAAATCAATTGATTAAATTTTTTTTCAAAGTAACATACAGTGTAACGTATTGTGCATAGAAAATGCGTTGAATATATACTACTAACAATTAAATAA
The DNA here is from genome assembly GCA_037157785.1 of Cephalotes varians. NCBI lineage: Eukaryota > Metazoa > Arthropoda > Insecta > Hymenoptera > Formicidae > Cephalotes > Cephalotes varians. The sequence goes on from JANQDE010000128.1 coordinate 322,197, forward strand.
ATGTATATTTTTTTACTCCTAGTACTTTTTGCACAACATTAATGAAGATATTATAAACAGATAAATCGTTAAAGAGAAAAACAAATATTTTGATAGAATTCAGTAATATATGTGAAATATTGATAAATAAATAAATAGTTTGTTATTATGGTAACTTATTTTAATCACGAAAATTAATAAATTATAGTTACTATTTAATCGCACCCTTACTTCAAAAAATTAAGTTTTCCAGAAAAATTATTTTTCAAATTGATGGAAAATTATTGATTAATCAAATAATATTTAAAAAAAGAATGTATTTTTAATTCGATCAAATGTTATTTTTATCATTTTCGTTTCACAATCCTTAAAAATCACTCTTTTTAAGTTGTGATAATTGTGGTAAAAAAACTATTTTTTTTTTAGTTTAGTTTTTTTTTAGTTGTGATTTTGACCAGTTTTTCATGAAGTTACGTTTTACTTTTGAGTAATTAATAAATAAGTAATGATAAAATAATGTTTACCTAATTCATTTATAATAGTAATTTGAAATTGTTTTTGGAGTTGTCATTTTTAAAGTGTGATTTTAAGAGTGTGATGTGAAAATTATAATAATTATTTAAATTATTTAAAATATTCTGATCTGTGACTATGTATTTCGAGAAAATATTGTTGTCTAGAATAAGAACATTTAACATAATACATAATTTGGCTATTAAATAAATATAATTCAACATGTTTTTTTCAGTAATCGTATATTTCTTATATATATTTACCTTTTTTATACGTATATATTCAACTTGATTGAAAACGTTGAAGAAATTTTATAATCTGTTTTCCAAATAATTGAATGGATAACGTATAATAAAATATTAACATTTATTAAATTTAGAATAATCTCGATTCGTTGTTTCATGACTAAGTATATACAATATTTTATCAGTATCGCGTTCGACGGTTGAGAAGAGACTGATACGTCCAACTGCACTATCGTATATTAGTACTCACAATCTAACCATAGATAGTGACACAGATGCTCATTTAGTCTACGCTCAAGTGATATGCTGCTTTAAAAGAGGACTGGGGTCTTCTGGTACCCCATATGCGCCTTAAGGGTTAATAATATTTTAGGTTGAATTATATATATATATATATATATATATATATATATATATATATATATATATATATACATACATATATATGTATGTAATTCAATTATATACATGAAATTAAAAAATATTATCCCAGCCAGAATGATAATTTTTGCAATAAATTCTTTACAGTGTTTTATAATCCTTATTAGCATCAATATATTATTATTAAATTGCTTGTCAATTTAATTTTTGATAATATTATTCAAATACATATAAAATTTACGTTGAAATATTATTAAGCATTAAGATCTAGTAAATTTTATATGTATTTGAATAATATTATCAAAAATTAAATTGACAAGCAATTTAATAATATATTGATGCTAATAAGCATTATAAAACACTGTAAAGAATTTATTGTAAAAATTATCATTCTGGCTGGGATAATATTTTTTAATTTCATATATATATATAAAATTTACATTGAAATATTATTAAGTATTAAGATCTAGCTCAGGTATTTTCTCCTTAGTTATTCACCTATCTAATAGTTATTTATTGTTGTAAAATTTTAAAATTGTTTGCTGACCATACACAGCGACAATACTTTTATTATATTATTGATAACTGTATTTATTGTTTTAGTTGTCAGTTTTCATTACAACGAAATATAATATGACTCTTTTTGTTAAAACTATGTCTCTCGCTTTTCCTACTATATTAATTACAATGAAGTATTGCGTTTTTACTTTTAAATCGAAAACTGTGAGTTGCTTTTCAATTTTCTTGTACAAGCAACGATTATAGATTTTTTATAGAAATTATATTTAACAAGTGTTAGTTAAATAAATGTTTTAATTATAGATAAAAATCTTGCATCATCGTATCCAAGAGGATTGGAAAATAATACAAAATAAATTAGAAAATGATATTATAGAGGAACATGCTCACAACTACCGAACTTATACTAGCCTTATATTCTGTAAGAAAATGTTTTGTTAATTTTATATTTATCCATAATGTATCTGTTATATCTTGTGTGCGATATACTTCTTCCCAAGTTGATTGGGCTCAAGAAATTACTCAGTTTCCTTTGATTCACGCCTTTATTGAATGCGCATCCTGATTACACATCATGCACGGTTGTAGACTTACTATCTATATATAAAAAGAAACGGGGGGAGAGCAACGAATGCGCGCGCAAGGTCGCAAGGCCCTCAGTCGGACCAACTTTGTTTTCATGAACGCGGTGCGCACGCATGAGCGCGCTAAAATCAATCGCATTGGGACACAGATCAGTAGACAAATAAAGTTAATTTGCATATCGCTGTGGAAAGAAAATCGGTGCAGTGTCCCAACAAAGGCCAAATAAAGATTTCTAATCGAAGTAAATATAATACTTAACAATACCGCCGGCCTTGAAAGCACTCGCTTTCGAAAGGTTTATACATCGATGGGCAAAACGCAAAGTTTGYTCAAGGATCTCTGATACGTGCCCGTGGCAGTCTTCACGTCTACGACCCTGACCAAACCRTCTCTTCCCGGGTGCACGTCCACGACTCTCCCTAAACGCCAGTTCATTGGCGGGATATTTGGCTCTCGCATTACAACCATGGTGCCCCTTTTTATCGTGCCTTGAACCTCCTTCCACTTGTTTCTCTGTTGGAGCTGAGYTAAGTATTCGACTGACCATCGTTTCCAAAAATTTTGTTTCATCTGCTCTAAGAGTTGATAGCGATCAAGTCGGTTCACGTTAAGGTTTGTGAGGTCAGCATTCAAAATGGAAACAAGTGGACGTCCGATCAAGAAATGACCTGGGGTCAACGCCTGGAGATCTGTGGGGTCCGCTGACATCGGCGTTAACGGTCTTGAGTTTAATATAGCCTCTATTTGAGTGATTACGGTAGTTAATTCTTCGAAAGTCAGTAGCGCTGAGCCAACTACTTTAGCTAAATGAGTCTTGCATGACTTGACTGCGGATTCCCACAGACCCCCCCATGTGAGGTGATTGCGGTGGGAGGAAATGCCATTCGATGGTTTGYTCGGTTAAAAAATCATGAATTTTTTCGTCGCTCGCGCTTACTAATTGATACATTTCTTTCAATGCGTTATTGGCACCTACGAAGTTTGTGCCATTATCGGAGTAAATGCTGATACATTTGCCGCGTCTAGCGATRAACCTCTTTAAAGAGTTTAGAAATGCCGTAGTGCTTAGATCCGATACGATCTCTAAATGAACCGCTTTTGTGACGAAACATACGAAGACGCATAAATAAGCCTTGCTTG
>JANQDE010000128.1:325613-342827 GCA_037157785.1 Cephalotes varians
AAACATACGAAGACGCATAAATAAGCCTTGCTTGTCTTGTTGCGGCTGATCTTGATGTTTAAGGGTCTCGCATAATCGACCCCGCTTTTAGCGAATGGAGGTGAAGGCAACACTCGAGCCGCTGGCAAATTTCCCATCAACTGAGCGACGGGCGCGGCACGAGCTCGGCAGCAGACGAGGCATCTGTGCAGAACCTTTCTTATGGCRTTCCTTCCTGATATGGGCCAATATTTCGTGCGAATTATGGATAGCAGTGCCTGAGTCCCTGCGTGTAGATTTCTTAGATGCTCCTTCATTATGATCAAATGAGTAAGATGGTGGTTTCTGGRCAAGATTATCGGATGCCTTTGACTGTAATCCAGCGAAGACTCCTGTAGCCTTCCTCCGACTCTCAATAACCCATYAGCATCGATAAAAGGGCGAAGAGAAARTATTTTACTCTTAGATGATATTTCACGCTTTCGCGCTAATTGGCGAATTTCTTCGCTGAATTCGTCCCCTTGGGCCAATGCTAGAAGCGCTCGCATACTGCGCTCAAGCTCTTGTAGTTGCAAATGTCCTGTGTTTGGGAGTTTGTCCTGCTTGATTTTATRCTTGGCGTTGTAGACGAAGCGAAAACAATATGCGATTGTGCGTTCTAACTTAGTCAAAGAAGAGAATCTGCTTATGACATCTAGCCTCTCTTCCACTGTTGCAGCCAAACTAGCGACCCGACGTTTAATCTCAGGCAGCTCTTCCGTCGTGAGCAGTTGTGGTGAGTTGCTTACGATGTGTTCGTTGTAATCCTTATATAAAATGGAAGGYCCGTTCCACCAAAGTTTGCAGTTTTTGATCTCTGCTGGATCCATTCCTCGTGAGATAGCGTCGGCTGGGTTCGATTCCGAATTAATATGATGCCATTTTCCACTCACTGACAACCTCTGAATTTCAGATGTACGATTAGCAACGAAGATAGACCATCTGCTGGGTTCTCCTGCGATCCAAGATAATGCTATAATGGAATCACTCCAAAAGTGCGTGCTGTCTATTGCTATGTTTATCGACTCAATCACTCGTTGATACAATYGAGCTAGTAATAAAGCGCCGCATAACTCGAGTTTGGGCAAAGACACGCTTTTTAAGGGAGCTACGCGTGACTTGGCGCATARCAGTTTAACATGATGGCATTGAACTGAATTTGTGCTTCTAATGTAAATACAGGCTCCGTAGGCTTGCTCAGATGCGTCGCAAAACCCATGCAACTCTATACGAGCTGGGTCRTCACATAGGATGCGTCGAGGTATTTTCAAATGATTGAGGCATGATATCTTCCCGTACCATGCGATCCATCGCATGTGGACCTGTGCGAGCAGCGACTCATCCCAACTTAGCTTCATTTGCCATAACTGTTGCAAAATTATTTTGGCTTGTGTGATGACTGGCCCTAAAAGTCCGAGCGGGTCAAAAATTTGCGAAATGCAAGACAAGACTTGYCTTTTTGTTGATTTCTGCGATGGTTCTGATGGWCCGGTTGTGTAGCTGAACGTGTCAAGCCGAGTATCCCACAATTGGCCGAGAATTCTTGTGCTGCCGTGCAATTTGAAAACCGCTTCATTTTTGTTCGCGTCATTCAAAGGCGGATAGTTAGATTTCCATTTATGCAGCTCGAATTTGGCTGATCGAAGAATCGCTATGATCTCTTCTTTCAATTGCAACAAATCGTTGATGTCGTCGCTGCCTGTTAAAAGGTCGTCTACATAAAAGTCGCGCTTAACAGTCTCTGCGGCTCTTGGAAATTGRTGTTGCAAGTCCTCTGCTGCCTGGTGAAGACAACGAATAGCCAAGAACGCTGAACAAGCCTCTCCATARGTGACCGTTTGGAGTTCGTATGTCTGTATTTCCTCGGCTGGACTAAACCTCCATAAGATGCGTTGTAATTTACATTGTTTCTGGTTCACCTTGATTTGGCGATACATTTTGGATATGTCGGCGGAGACAGCGTAAACGTATTGACGAAAACGCATCAGAATGTTGAACAGGTCCTGCTGGATCGTCGGTCCTACCATCTGAATATCATTCAGAGATAGTCTTGAACTGGTTTTTGCAGATGCATCAAAAACGACTCGCAATCGCGTGGTGTCGTTGTCCGGCTTGAGCACCGCGTGATGTGGCAAATGATAAGCCGTGTAACCGTCTCCCGTTTCTTGGGAATCATCTGATACTTGCTTCATATGGCCGAGAGCTATGTACTCGTGCATAAAGGAATCATATTGCAGCTTCAAGTCTGGTTGCCTTGACAGTTTTCTTTCTAGCGTGAGCAATCGACGTTTAGCGATATCATGAGAGTCGCCCAATTGTGCATGRTTTCCCTTTAGAGGAAGCTGTACGATGAATCGYCCATCYTTCGTGCGCACATGCGTTYTGCTAAAGTGCTCTTCGCAGATTCGCTCTTCCGCGGACAAGTGATGAGTTGGTCGCAGCTCTTCAAGATGCCAGAATTTTTCAATTTGATRTTGCAGTGCTTCACAGTGGGCATGRTGACTTCGTGTAATGGATTTGGCCTGCTGAGTAAGGTTGGCAGTTCCTGATACTACCCATCCTAGCTTTGTTTTCTGGAATATGGGCTTGAATTTGCCTAACTGTATTTGCCCAATGCACAGCAGGCTCCAGAAGACTTCGGAACCYAAGATCAAGTCAACCTTGCCAGGCAGGTGAAAGGCTGGATCCGCCAACTTTATGCCGGACGGAATTTGAAATGAGTTGACGTCTATGGATACTGCTGGTAATTTGCTGGTAACCTTATCGACTACTAAAAAGGATAGTGTTTCCTGATAATTATTGAATCTTGAGTATATTATAGCAGTGGCTTCGCCTTGCGACGCTGATGAGGCTTTGTTGACTCCACCKATTGTGATGCTAATGTTTCGTTGGGGCAGTCCTAAACGCTCTCTTAATTCTCGAGACATGAGATTGGGCTGCGATCCCGAGTCTAATAAGGCTCTGCACTCGTGTAGCCCTCCGCCGCCATCGCGCATGCGCACCACCGCCGTTGACAACAAGACGCACAAGGGGGAATCGCGAGCATGATAAGAGGACAGAGATTCGTTTGTGCCCCGCTGATTATCTTTATTCAATTCGCTCGCTATGTCGGGCCCCGCAGTGGAGATTGAAACGTTTTGCTGGTTAGCGCTATTGTCCTTGTCTACTTTAGGCGGAGAATCATTCGARTCAGCAGCCYTRTCTGCRTGTAACAGGGTGTTATGATGTTTGTGACATCTTTTGCATGATCCGTAGGTACATTTTTTGCCGTGGAATGGCTTTAAACAATTGTAGCACAACTTATTACTCTTGACCTTTTCCAGACGAGTCTGCACTGACATGCCACGAAATATGAGACACTCAAATATCTTGTGCGTGTTTTGACAAATTGGACAGGTTGCTGTTTCTGTCCCAATATGAGTTCGGACTTGATCGCCCGATTTGACAGACTGCTGCTTCGAATGGCCCTGCACACCTTTTGATACATTAGCCGCTGTAGAGCTGGTGCGTGCTAAGGCTTCCAAGAAAGAACATCTTGTCTCCAAAAAAGTGACGAGCTCTTTCATATTAGGGACTTCTTCTTTGTCTGCCCTTTCTGCTTCCCACTCTCGTCTTGTGATGTTATCTAACTTTGGAACGAACAAGTGAATAAGTAACGAGTCCCAGCTTTCTGTTGGCTGACCCAAACGTTTTAAAGTGCGTATGTGTTGCTGTACTGTATCTACAAGTTGCCGGAGAGAGGAGTGTGATTCYTTCGAAATACATGGAAAGTTGATCAAGGATTGAATATGATGTTGAATGATTGCTTTGTTGYCCTTGTATCTTTTGTTTATGATTTCCCACGCGATTTTGTAATTTTCATTTGTTACTTCTAATGATTCGACAAGCTTGTAAGCGTCCCCTACTAATGCCCATCTCAAATAGTGTAGTTTGTCAATRTCGGGCAATGTTTYRCTGTTGTGAATCATAGAAGCAAAGGTGTCGCGAAATGGTAACCATTGTTCCCAGCTGCCATTGAATTTTGGAATTTCTATAGTGGGTAGGCGCATTTTGTTTTGCTGAATTATATTGATGGGCTGATTTAATGCTTGAGCTTGTTGTTCTGACCGAGGAGCGTTTRCGCTTGGTAACTGCAAAGCCGAGATCATGTTTCGAGCCTTGGTTACTAGATAATGAAATTTGTTTTCGAAAGCATCACGTTCTCCGCTCTCAAGCTCAGCTTCGTTACCATCCTCTAGTTGAGTTTGTACCTCGTCGAAGTCCTTCCATATCGGTTCAACCCTTTCTAATCGTGACGGTATTTCCTTTCGTTTTTGCTCATCGTCGTCGCAGCCGCTTAGAAATGTCGCGAACCGCGTTAACTTTGCCTTAATGTGGCTTCTTTTCTTGACTAGTATTTGTTCTGCCATTTCTTTGTATGAATAAGGCTATACCGTACCAACGATAATTGAGGCTATGAATGACTTCGCGCGCGATCTTATTCTCGCGGAATATGCGGAATACGTATGCGTTATGGAAGGACGCGACGATGATGGAAACGTTTCGAAATGTGAATGAACTGATTTTACCTTTGGGTGAAAGCTCTTTATCGAGGCTTGTTCACACAAGGTGTGTGCTCACGTTTGTTGATTGACCATGTGCGTGGCCACAGAACTTACGCTGCTACCGCGCCCATGCTTCTTAAATCCGGCTCGAAGGACCATTTGTTATATCTTGTGTGCGATATACTTCTTCCCAAGTTGATTGGGCTCAAGAAATTACTCAGTTTCCTTTGATTCACGCCTTTATTGAATGCGCATCCTGATTACACATCATGCACGGTTGTAGACTTACTATCTATATATAAAAAGAAACGGGGGGAGAGCAACGAATGCGCGCGCAAGGTCGCAAGGCCCTCAGTCGGACCAACTTTGTTTTCATGAACGCGGTGCGCACGCATGAGCGCGCTAAAATCAATCGCATTGGGACACAGATCAGTAGACAAATAAAGTTAATTTGCATATCGCTGTGGAAAGAAAATCGGTGCAGTGTCCCAACAAAGGCCAAATAAAGATTTCTAATCGAAGTAAATATAATACTTAACAGTATCATAAAAATAATATTTGTCAATAATAATGTTTAAAATACATCTATTATTACCTATTTCATCTTTAATTTATAATATTTACATATATAAACAAATGCAAATATAAAGAAAAAGCCCATTTTTTAAAATACAATATAATTAAAATAAGGGAAAATTTGAGAGCGAGCTCCCTACCAAAACATAAAAACAAGTTTATATCAATATATCTGCAAATCAATTATTACTGAGATATTGAAATATTCAAAATGTTTATTAATGTAATTCACTATTTCACAATCGGAACGATTCCTTGTCTAATCTCTGTTTATTTCTGTGTTTATAATATTTTCTTATAAAAAGTAAACATTGTTTTTAATCAAATAACATTCGAATTTGACAATTACTGTCATTTTTCGAAGTAGTACACATTAGCACTTGCTCTCATTTTATTTTATACACTTCATGTACACATACTTCATGTTATATCGAGAAATACTCATTCTTTCAATTATCGCTTATTTATTTTAAAAGTTAGCGCAATAACAAACTATTTATTTCATAAAAAAGTAGACATAATCTTCATATGTAATTGTTAATGATAAAAATAAAAAATAATATTAAATGATAAATATTTTTTATGTTCCATTAATAAATTTAAGCTGTATCTCTTGATATAAACTTTTTTCATGTGAGGGACGTGACTTTTTCAATTTTTTTTTGGTGTAGGGAATTCTCCCCCGAAGTTTGTCCTTTTATTATAATTACATATTACATATTATTTTTAACGTTATAAAATCAAGATATATAATTATATATCTTGATTTGAATTATGACATTTATAAAATCTATTTATGTGTCTTACAGGGTTTATTAATCTTGTAATAATCGCTCTAACCATCATTCAATTTTTTCCGCTTATTCTTGATTTTGTTTCACCATTGGACAAACCTCGGCCACGAAAATCTATTATTACAGTAGAATATTTTATCTCTCAAGATAATTATTTTTATACTACAGTATTCCATGAACTTATTATTATGATATTATTTGCATCAATAATGTTAGCCACGGGAACACAACTATTATTATTTACATATCATTCTTTCGGAATATTTAAAATCGCCAGGTAACGATTGCTTCTTATTGATCACAAACATATCAATCACAAATTAAATTTGAAAATATTTGCAATCATCGAATAAAGCATTCTATCGATGATCATATATTATATATGCCAAATTGTGAAAAGGAACGTGCAATTTGCAAGAGGATTATCCATGTTGTAATTGCACACCATAGAGCCCTAGAGTTAGTACACTATTTTTCCTGTTTCTGTAAAATTTTCTAGCTCTTATTTTTATTCAAAACACTAAAATCTTTATTACTCTATTAATAATTCTATTCCGATGTTTTTGAAAATATAAATAATATAAATATAAAAAATTCAAGTATAATATGTGCAGCTTAGGTTTTTACATCATCTATTTAACTCTTTTTGATATCTTTACACAATATTTAATCAGTTAAATGGCTTCTGATTAATCTTGACTTCTCAAACTAATTTACTTTTCCCATTAGTAAAAAAAAAGTTGGACTTTCCTTTGCGTGAAAAGTTGAAAATCCATGTAAACCATATAATTATAGACTTAGTTTCGCACTATAAATAGGAGATAATGTAAAGTGAACCTCGAGTCGCACGGAAAGTTGAAAACTCATGTGGAACCCTACAATGATAGATTTCGTTTCGCATTGTAAGCAAGAGTTGATATGAGATGGACCTATCTTGGAAAGTTGAAAACCCATGTAGAATTAAACAATTATAGACTCATGTGAAAACGTACAATGATAGATCTCGTTTCGTAATGATTAATGCAAACAAGATTTATAATTGTACAATTACATGGATTTTTAACTTTCCACGCGAAACGAGGTCCACTCAACACCACTCCTTGCGTACAGTGCGAAACAAGGTTTACAATTGTACAGTTCCATGGATTTACAATTTTCAACGCGACGATGAAAAAATCTTTATATATTTAAACGCTTTATATATTTGAATGAGAAAGGGAGAGAGAGAGAGAGAGAGAGAGAGAGAGAGAGAGAGAGAGAGAGAGAGAGAGAGAGAGAGAGAGAGAGAGAGAGAGAGAGAGAGAGAGATATCGACCTTCTCCCTCTTAGTCGTTTTCTTTTTAATATTCTAGGTCATAATTTTAAAATATGTATGCAAAGATCAAAGAAATTGTGGATTTTCTTCAAATTTTTTAACGCAGAATTTTTTTATCAAAGACGAGAAAGATCAATGACTTCAACTTTTTTAGAAGTTAAGCTCAGCCGGAAGTAATTTCAAGTTGGCTGTGTAAAGATAAATATTTATTTATTTCTTTTTAATATCTTAATTGTCGTTTAAGATAGAAATAAATTTATGAAAAAATTCCTCAAATATCATTTGCTATGTCGTACAATAATTTCATTATATAAGATTTCTTTATATTTAACTTTTCCTTTATATTTAAAGGTTTTCTAACATTTTAATGTCATCATTTAATGTGCTATATTGCGTCATTGCTATCCTTGGAGTGTTTTCATTGAGCGTCAATTTATTCAGAGTAAATATGGTTTTTATTTTTTATTATACAGGCCTACAAAAAATTTTTTATCAAGTAATTTATCAAATAATTTTAATCAGAATAGATATTTTTTTAAATCTCATAGATTTTCAGTTAAAAAAACAATGCAAATTACATCAGATTTTAAAATTATTTTGAATTTTAAGATGAGAAATCAGTGAAATCATAGAAAACAAATGTACAATAAAAGAATTAAAGAATTAAAGAAATCAATAAAGAAATAAAAAATAACTAAATGTTTAATTTTATATATTGATACATTTTTGATAGAAAAAAGAATTGTTTTATAAATAGCAAAAATTTTTTAAATGGGCTTGTGTTATTAATTATTAACACAATTATACATCAAATGTAAATTTATTCCAACATTGTCATTTTTTATAAAAAATTATAATTTTTATTCAATAGTTTGTTCAAGCGGTAACAGTATTAAGAAACATGGAAGATATGTTATTAACTTTCTTTGCCATTTTGAGTCATCTAATTTACATGTTTTTGGGGAATTGGACAGAAAGCTACTGATTCCAATAACGAGATTTTTAGATTAGTGTAAGTATTAATAATTATTTTTGTTTAATTAATAATCAACTTTTGTTAATTAAAGCTCACATTTAATACACTAATACATCAAAGAATAATTATTTTAATGGTTGTTTTATGAACATTCGAATTCTAAAAGATAAAAGTTCTGCTTATTATTTTATAGATAAGAGTCTTTCTATTAAAATTGAATTCTTTTATTTTCATATTGGTGAAATAATAACTGTATCTTTAAGCAGCAAAATTCTATTCGTTTTTTATAAAATTTGTGTTCCAATCGGAGTAAATTCCGTTGCAAAAAGTTTTTTATATAAATAAATTTTGCATAATTTCTTTTGAGCTATCTCTTCTTCTTTACCCTTATTTTTAGATATGATACATCATGGTACTTAGTACCTATCACATCACAAAAACTGATTTTATTTTTATTGACAAGAACTGGTAAAGATTTTTACTACACGCTCGGTTTCGTATTTGTGGCAAAAATAGAAAATTTCGCCATGGTAAGAAGTACTAAAAACGAAAAAGCAACAGAATTTTGCTAAGATATGTACATTAAATATTTTTTTAGCTTTTATTTTATTTATTTATTTATTTACTTGTTTATTTTTTTAGCTTGTTAATACTGCGCTGTCCTACGTCGCCGTAATGTATTCTATCCAATGAAAATGAAAAAAAGACATTAATAAATCAATTTTTATTTTCCCACGCGGACACATGAGAAACATTGCGTTTCTTTATAAGATGTTAATCACGTATAATTTTTTAAAATGAACTTTTAGTTTTTATGTTTTTTAATCTATTTACTTTATAATATATTTATACTTACAAAATTGGTTCTAACAACATTATTATATTTTATATTTTGAAGCTCTTTGTTTGAAATTATATGTGAACTACTATCAGTACAACAATAGTAACTAAATGTGCTTTTTGTAAATGAAATGTAATGTATGTTACAGAAGAAATTCTGCATAAAAATCTTTTCTTTTTGGCTTTTATTGTTAATTAAAGAGCATCGTTAAATTATCAATTAAATGTGAGATTGAACATATCATTATTTAATATATTATTATTAAAAATTCTTTGCGTTATGATCATGTTTCTGCATGTAAAAGAGCAAAAAGTTTTCAGTTTTGTCCTCTTCACTGTATATTATAGCTCTTGTTCTTTCATATATGAGAAAACATCAGTAGAAGAAAATAATTTTCCTATAAATATAATTAAATTAATTCTTCTGCTGGAATAATACAGTTACTTTATATATTTATTTATTATAGTTTTGTGTGTGTGTGTGTGTGTGTGTGTGTGTGTGTGTGTGTGTGTGTGNTGTGTGTGTGTAAGTGAATATATTAAAATTTTGTTTTAATACTTTTGTCGATATCGACCAATTGAATAATTATTGAATAATTATATAATAATTATATAACTTACTTAATCAAGCTTTATAAACATTATGTATTTCTTAATGCTATATCTACATCTTTTTTTTTATATACACCAAAATTCTCGCATACAAAGTACAAGACGTGATACTTTGCAAAGAAAACAACTATTTTCTTTAGCAAAATTGCGTCCGACAAGTAGATTTTGCAGGAGAGCAGGAAAAAGTTGTTTCTTTTATAAATATTATTATATATGAATATATAAATATATTATTACAACAAGAATACGTCCGTATGAAAAACATCAAAAATTTCAACACATACATTTACTTTCTGTTAAAAAAAAAACGTACAAGAAATTAATTATAGAATCACAATCAATGTCTACGTGTTTATATCTACTTGTTTATATCTTGTTCACCTAACTTATAAGAAACAAAAATTCTGAACCATAGTATGTTTTGAGGTATAATATCTATCAGATCACGAATTAAGAACAATTTTCTATACAATTGATTACAAGGCCGTTGCGCTCTTTACAACGGACTTGACAACGAACGCATTATCTATTTTATAATTTAACAATTTAAGAAATTTATTTATTATGTACACCGAAGATTATTTTATTAAACGTTCGCAACTTATATCTTATATGTAATTTATATATAATTATTTAGTATTTTATATTTATGTCATTGAACTCACTTTATATAAATTAGCATTATCATCCAGCTTGACTCACGTCTTTACATTGCCTATAATTTTTAATTGTATATATTAAATTTCTTGATTTATATTAACGCATTTATATTAAACGCTTTTATATTAAAAATTAAGTTTAATTGTGATAATTTATTATTATTCAAAGCAATAAAATGATGTTGTGATTATTGCATTAATTACTAAATTATATATATATATATATATATATGTATATATATGTATACATATATACAATATTAGTGGTAATGTATTATTAAAATAATAAATTAGAATATAAAAAGATAAGGAAGAAGTGAGAATTATAATTAGAATAAGAAACTATAGCATATTTCATATTTATATAAAAAAAACTCTTAAATAAGCTTTACGAAAAAAATTAAGTATCAAAGCTGATCTCATTCTTAAAAAATTGCATTACAATTAGCAACAATTAGTTGATGATAAATACTTGAAAATTTTCACATAAGATTATATTATGAAATACATTATAATTATGAATCATATTCTATTACAGATTTTCTTAAACTGCTTTTGCATTAATACACTTTAGTATCGCACCTAAAAATGTTTGAAATGTCTGAAAAGAAAGAAGTAACGACAAGCACAACAGTTCGACTGACAATGAAAAATGTACACCTTTGTCACGATTACTGCGCTTGCGTTGCTTATATTGATAATTCTTATTCAGTATATTTCACTAAAAAAATATCGTGTCTGTTTTGTCTATACCTGCAATTATCTCTACTTATGTACTATTACAGTAAAATTTATAACTATATTTTAAATACATAAAATACATCCGTGCACGCGATGCATTATGTCTTACCTTCCCGCAGCTATTTTTGAATTTATCTTTTTCCAATTGTGCAAAATTAGCACAATTAGATAATATTCAAAGAAATGAAATAAAAGAGAAAATGGAACTTGTGAGCTTGCGTTCAAACCGTTTCTAACTTTCGTGCAAGATGCACGCCATCGAAGAACATCACTACAAAATCAATCGTGCTCTTCTTCTAATAATCGGTATATGGCCCTACCAAAACTCGATTTTCGTGAAAGCACAAAAACTGTTTGTTTCTAGTATCTTGATGAGTGGAATTTGTGTCGAGGTATGATTTGAAAAATTACTCTTATCTTCTCAATTATACATATATCAAATTAAACATTTGTCGATGTTCTGTCGCTTCTTGTACATATATATGCGTATGAAATTAAAATTTTACCGAATAATACTTTGTGCTTTTAAATATAAGTGTAATGTTGCAGTTAGCTCCATTCATCACACATGAATTTAACACAGCTCTCATCATTGAAGTTTTATCCTTTATTTTTCCTACTTTTGTGCCCATAATAAAATACTATTACTTTTACATTAAAACAGAAACTGTAAGTCTTTTCTTAACACTTTTTTGATAAATATTTTATGATTTTTTTATGCGTAAGCTTTTTTAAATAAATAAATATAAATATTATATTAAATCAATATAATAATTTATTAATTTGACTTGGAATTATTATTGAGTGTTGCTGAAGGAGGAAGAAATATGCGGGTTTTCTAAATTGATGTTATGAAATGGAGAATAAATAATCTAATCACAATTTACGATAAATATAAAAAATTCATATTATATATATTATATAATTGTATTATATAATTGTATGTCTTTCTTAAATTCGGTAACAGATAAAACAACTTTTGGAATGTGTTCAAGCCGATTGGAACTTATTAAAGGATAAGCATGAACGCGAAATAATAGAATCATATACCGAATACGGAAGATTAATTACTTTCTTTGTAACATGTAAGAAAAATGTTGTCAATTATCTTTTATCCGCATGATATTTTGCTTACAAATTATTATTCAAAGATATTTTATGAATTTTATTGAAATTTTTATAAATAAAATCAATTTTCTATATTAGGGAATAATAAAACATGTTTATTTGCATTATGTATTTTTTTTTTTTTTTTTTTTTTCTTTTTTTTTTTTTTTTTTTTAAAAAGAAAGCTATTTCAATTATGTGATGAAGATATAAAATTATGCTTTATACATTTATCTTTCTATATTATTATATTTATTTTATAATGTGTGTTTCAGCAATCTGTATAAAACACATATTTAATTATTTTTTTTATGCACCCTAGTATTTTGCTGCAGCGTTATAATTGTATATGTGACATCGCCAATAGTGCTTTATATTATTAACATATACTTATCTCACAATATCAACAATACTTATTCGCAAAATATATATATTCCAATCAATTATTCCGTTAATCAAGAAAAATATATTTATATCATATTATTACATTTTATCGTATTTATAAGTGTTGGAGCAATAATAGTTGTAGCTATTGCTACATTCTTAGGATTATATATGAAACATGCTTGTGGTTTATTAAAAATTGCTAGGTAAGTGATGAATTCAACACCTAGTCATTGGATAATATTTTGAAGTTTTGTAGCTATCGAATTGAACATGCAATAGACGTGGAAAACATACAACAAATTTCTCCATTAAAAAGAGAATATATTATGTGCATGAAGATAATGCGAGCAGTAGATATCCAACAAAAAGCAATGAAGTTTGTATCTAATGTGAGCTAGTGTATTATAAAAACTATTTTATCTGTAAGATTATAATAAACTTAAAAATTGTTTAAATTAAGATCTAATTAAAATTAACCCTTTCGCGACAGCATTGATTGCCACTATGCTATACGAGAGTACTCACCGCGAGTACACGGGAGTGCGAATCTGCGCGAAACTGTTCTAGCGCAGGAACAATTTCGCAAGTGACCACTATAGTGATCATTTGTCGCAAAAAAGTTAAAAAACATAAAATGTCTTAAATATATATAAAATTACTGCACTGAAATAATATTTGTTCTTATTAGATAATATATATCAAAATATAAACAAATACATAGTTTTTTAAAGTTTTTTAATTGTTTAATAATAAAATTTAATATATAAATTTTAAAACAAGGATATACGCAACATGAGAAAAATATAACCGAAAAATATAAACAAGGATACACGCAACATTGAGAAAAATATAACCGAATATGCGTATAAAAAGTTCACATACAAATTTTGACAAGTGACTATAGTCATCCTAGTATATAGCGAGCGCTGTGCAGCGGGTGACTATAGTCACTCTTAGTAATGAAATGAATGTTTTTATTTTTTTCTTTTTTACACAGTGCTTATTTTATTTGAGAAATTATTTCAATTTTAAAGGTTCATGAATTGCCTGCTATCTTCTTTCGCAACACTGTATCTTATTCTAATTATATTAGGCGCGGCTACCGTAAGCGTATTAATGTTTCGAGTAAGTAATATATCTATGTATTAGAAGCATGGCACTTAGGAATGCATTTGCCAGATATTGAACTATTTTTGAAGTAAAAATTTAATTATATTTTAGTTTCTTCAAAACTTACGAACAAACCGTGATTGGTGTGAATTTTTTATAATCTTATCAATGTTAATGGGAAACTTCATATATATGTTTATTGCGAATAACATATCACAAGAGGTTTCGGATCATTGCAACAAAGTGTTTTTTGCAGCGTAAGTATTGACTTAGATTAAACTTGATTATTTAATGTAGTAAAAGAAAAATATGAAAAACTTTATTTACAAGTTAGATTCTAATCGTAAATATGTTCAAATTCTATTACAAATTTAAAAATTTCTTTATTATTATTAAAAAACTATTTCTATACATATAATATTATATTTACCTAATGCTAGTTTTATAAAAATTTATAGATATAACTCGATGTGGTATGTAGCGCCGCTTCGAGTTCAGAAATTAATATTGTTCCTACTGCAACATGGCACAAAAAATTTTACCATTATCCTTGGCGGATTTTTCGTTAGTTCACTAGAAGGTTTTGCCACGGTAATAAGTGTCGATAATATAATATAAACGGATATCATAAAGTTAATTCTCACATCCAATTATGAACATAAAAATAAAGAATATTTTAGATATTAAGTACATCTTTGTCCTATTTTATGGTAATTTGTTCTACACAATTAAAAGACGAAGGAATGAAAAAATAAACATTTTAAGATATCACTAAAAAAAAAATAAAACGCAAAATTCAAATTCTTGTCATATGGAAATCATATGGAAATTGAGGTACTTCAATTTTTTGTCAACACTGCTAGAGAGTCGGATTTTGTATTAGATCTTAAGCATAATAGGCCAAGATAGAATATTATACAAAATTTTTAAGTCTGGAGAGAAAGAGAGAGAGAGAGAGAGAGAAATAGAGATCTAAAAGAAAAAAATTAAAAAGAGGAAATTTTTTAAAATAAATTTTCAATTACGAATAAAGCTTGAAAATAATAAAATGCATAAAAATAATAAAAGTTAAGTTATTTCAATTGACGCGATTCCTACTCGAAGTGTATTATGATAGAAAAAAATCTTTTTTTTTTATACGTAGCTTAATATACAAAAATATAAAAATCCAGCTCTGAGCAGTATTATTTTTTTATTTAAACAGAAAAACGTAATAATCTATATAATTTTCTTTTTTAGCACTTTTCAGCAACAATTATGAAAACTACGTCCTTTTGTATACTAATAAATGATGTTATTTCAAAGTTTTTTTTACTAATTTTTTACCAATCTTTTACTATCATTGTAACTGCAATGATGTTATTTCGAAATGTTTAAAGTCAAAGATGTGTAACGGTTGACGATTGAAACTATACTAACAATAAGTCCTGAAAGATTAGCGACAACTTCGTCTGCGCCTGCGTCAATGAGAAAGGGAATATGTGAACGTGTGGTAATAGCATATGCAACGTTTGTACAAAGAAAAGCAATTTGATAATTCTTTTCTGAAAATACAGTAATAATTGACCCAATTGATATTTGTACCACATATTAGTTACGATAGATGAATATTAAATTATAGATATACCCTGCCACTTTCGAAAAAACAATTTTTTTTATGACTTAAAAAAATTTAAGAGAAGAAAATATTAGAGATATTTAATCGCATATTTTTCTATAGGGGAGTGAAAATAAAGAACCTAGTTCATATGTTGTTCAACATTTGAAGAGAAATGATATCATTCATAAATCAGTACTACGACATGAATC
This sequence comes from Cephalotes varians, assembly GCA_037157785.1. Classification (NCBI taxonomy): domain Eukaryota; kingdom Metazoa; phylum Arthropoda; class Insecta; order Hymenoptera; family Formicidae; genus Cephalotes; species Cephalotes varians. Next base: position 341,102 of record JANQDE010000128.1, read on the forward strand.
GAAAGTCTTTAACAATTATGGGATTGTGGCCCTATCAAAAGTGGAGATTCAGAATTTTTCAAATTACATTGTTTCCTATTGTGCTCTTTTCTTTTTTGATTGCTCAGGTTTGCTTGCATTCACTCGGCATTCGGTTTTACTATCTAACAGTTGCTTTATATATTAAAATATTTATTATACGCATATATGCGTACACATATACACATTTTTTTTAAATAATAGTATTTTTGACAACTTAAAGTTAATGAGAACCCATAAATTGTAATTTTTCAAATATTTATATTTATAATATAATAATGTTATGAGATAATTATTACATTGATTTTATTTAAAATTATAATAATAGTTATTAATTTTATTAGAAGAGTATTTTTTATTATTTAAATTAAATGAATCTTCAAATTATTGCTTACAGTTGGCAACATTTATTACGTCAGATTTCAATGTAGATATTATGTTAAAGATTCTCTCGCAAGCGTTTCCTTGTTTGACATATTTCTTAATATATATCTCTTTTCTTCTGAATAATAAAGAAGTAGGTATACAATTCCAAAAATAGCGCAAAATATACACGCATATATCATATTTAATATTATATGTATATTCATCATTATCGCTTTCCGATATTATCATATGTATTCAAAGTTTATTCGAAAGTATAGATAAAAATTTTCTTCGAGCGAGTTCGTTACGAATGGACGATATTAAAAACTACGGATGAAATCAATATATTAAAAAAATACACTGATATTTCAAAACGGTTCATGGTGTCTATGATGGGTAAAAATTTAATTCGATTATTTCGATCATTTTATTTTCGCATTGCATGGGCTTACTGCTAAAATTTGAATCAAATATATATATATATATATAAATATCGATTGTTATAAGTATTAAAAGTTATATAACAGTATATTACTTAATAACAGTAGAATTTAAACATTGGGATATTTTTATTATATAATTATATGATTTTATTTATCATATGATTTTATTATAAATTTTTTATTTTTGATATAAAATGAAATAATATATATATATATAAAATAAATTTACGTTGTTGCATTCAATAATTAAAGTGGAATACATTGGAATAGAAGAAAATTTTAATATAATCAAAATTTGAAGATAATGATATTATATTATGAGTATAATTTATTTATCTCTTATTATAGTGCTGCTAATAATTTTGGTGAACTTTTGGGGCTTGTTTCAATTTTTTCCGGACTTTCTTGATATTATTGTACCGCTTAACGAATCTCGTAAGCATCATTTCTCATTCATAGCCGAGTATTTTGTCGATCAGGAGCGATATGTTTATCTTATTTTAACACATAATCTGTTGGCTATTTACATCGGAGTAACTGCAGTAATTTTTACTGGTAGTACGCTTATGGGATTTATATTACATATCTGCGCAATGTTGCAAATAGCAAAGTAAGAATCACAAGAAAAAATTGAAATGACTTAGGATAACTCCAGTATTTGCGCCGTCAGAAAAAAATATAAGGAATTATGGTAATTTACGTCAACCACATCACGCCTTTACGTTATGTACTATTGTGTTGTAATTAAAGAGAAATAATTGAAAATTTATTCTGCAGTGCAGACATTATAAGTAAAGATATAATGAAAAATGTTTATGTTTAAAATATTATTCAAAATATTATTCTACGTTAATAAATAATATTGATATATTAATTAAAAAAGAAGTGCAAGATTATTA
>JANQDE010000128.1:342847-379132 GCA_037157785.1 Cephalotes varians
ACACACACACACACACACACACACACACACACACACACACACACACACACACACACACACACATATGTATCTTATATAGATATATATGTATTTTTTGTGTGCGTGCGTGCGTGCGTGTGTGTCATTATTATTCCATAATAAAATATATTGTAAACATATCTCATGAGTTATTGTATCATTTTACGTTTTATTTATAAGCATATGTAAATTTTGTATGACCAATATATCTCGCGCATGAGTGGTCGTATATCTCATCTCTATGGGATATATGGCAAAAATGACTTTTTAAAAGTTTTTCTTTAAATATAAATGAAATATTTCGTATTTCTAAATTTCTTTTGTAATAGTACATAATATGAAATTTTGGGTATAGTTTATTTACTTTAAATACTTGAAATAATAAATAATACTTGATAAATCAAGTTTTTTGAAAAGTGCGGCACATATACCGGAGTTGTTCTAATAATGGCTTGAAGATGAAAAATCTTTTTTACTATGTATGATGATGAAAAAAATAATTTTACAAAAATTATTTAATATAATATAATGACGTTTTTATATTTTAACAAAATTAAAGTCACGTGGAAGAATGAAAATGATTCAAATATGATAATGAACAAAATCATTATTTTATACTTATCGATTTAATTATTCAGTTGTACTTCATAAAAAAATGTAACGGTGAATAAAATTTATATACATTTGAAATCACTATTAATTTATGTAAATGAATTCTTTTTCGATAAATGGATTACATTAAATGTAATTCGACTTCGCAGCTATCGTCTTGAGCATCTAAACGATAATATATCATCAGTATCTAACTCTGAAAAAGATCATATTATTCATAAAAGAATAATCAACGCTGTTGATATACATCGTAGAGCTCTTGAGTTAGTATTTCATATGTCAAAGAGAAAAAGTTTAGGGAAGAAATATCGAAAAGTTAACATTTTATTATTTATTTTTCACTAACAGGTTTGCCGAATTTTTAATATCCAGTTTTGCGAATTTTTACTTCGTATTAATTGGAGTAGGTATCTCATCTTTAACCGTTAACATGTTTCAAGTGAGTACCTATTTCGATTGTTTTATGTATTATAATAATATCTCCGAAAAAATTCTATTTAATAAATGAAACATAATATAGGAATAATTAATTTGATCTTTATTGTTCTGATAATACAAAAAAGATTAGTTTTTAAGATAAAATCTTTGGTAAAAAATCTTATGTAGAAATAGTATTAAATTAATTATATTAATTATATTAACTACATGTATGAACAATATATATGACAAAAATTGCAATTTCTTTGAGAAAAGAAATTTGCGTTACAGCTTCTGCAACTTATGATGTTTACAAATGATATGAACGGAATGCTAGCATGCAGCTTCTTAATTATCGCCCATTTCATTTATATGTTCTTTGGTAATTTGGCCGGGCAGATAGTCACAGACCATAATATCAATATTCTTAATGCAACGTATGTAATTATTATTTAATGTAATAATCTAACGATTACAGTCTAAAAATTGTATAAATTTCAAAACATCTTATTCTTAAACATCTATTGTAATTTTACAAGCAAGGAATTACAATACATTTGTTTATTGCTTGAAAACTTTCACATGAAGTTTATTAATTTTAACACCTAGGTATTCTGTGCAATGGTACACGATTTCATTACAAGCACAAAAATTGCTGCTTTTTATAATGCAGAGAAATACAAAAAATTATTATTTTGTTATCGGTGGTATTTTTGCGGCTTCTTTAGAAGGTTTTGCAACGGTAATTATTTTGTGTGTGTGTGTGTGTGTGTGTGTGTGTGTGTGTGTGTGTGTGTGTGTGTGTGTTTGTTTGTATTTTACACGCACGTCTAATATTTTGCACATACAGAGTTTATTGTTCATTTTAAATTATTTTGAGAAAATTATCTCAAATAAATATATATTCTAGTTGATGAGTATGTCGGTGTCTTACTTTATGATGATTTACTCCACACGATGACCACATAGAATGTGACACAACATTTAGTAGCCCATTGTAGATAATTACACGAAATTCTTGAAGGAATCGATATTCTATTGGCGAGCAATCGGGTATGTACTATGATATTTTCAATTTCCATGAAAGAACATTGCTCAATAAATTAAAGAATCAAAATTTGCGATAACATCATATCATTTAGAATAAAATATTGATATCAGTAATAAAGATTGATTTCAGCAAAATATTTTGTTGAAATTATGAAATTATGCCTTAGTATTCAATATTTTTTAATTTATGATTCGCAAAAACCATTGCTTAAAAAATAATCAAACTTGAAAATAAACCTGAGAATCAATATTTATCAATATTTCTATAATGTCATCACTATATTATCTTTTATTTATTCAATTAACTAAATCAAACATTATATATACATTATATATAACATTATATAAATTGAATGGTATATATTTAAAAAATTGTGATAATTGCAATATTTAAAATATGATATACTTATTTTTAAAAAATTTTTTTTAGAATTACATTCATAACAATAGAGGATAATATTTATACAGGAGATTATGTATAAGAATATGTATAAATATGAAAATTCGTAATTTTATTTTGCACAAAGTAAAAAATAAAAATGTATTAAGCAAACTTATAATTATTAACTTAATACATTATTTCATACATTTTTTATTTTCATGCATTATTTATCTTAATTCTAAAATTTTATTAATTTCTATCTATTCATTTCAAATTTTTATTAAATTTATTGTTTGATTTATGTTTTTTATATGTTGTTATAATTAAAATCCAAATAAGATTGAACAGTATATTTCCGAGTGAACATTTACTGGAAAGAAAAGAATTTTTAAAGAATGCTATATTCCTTTAATATACATTTCACGTAGTTCTACACTCCATGAAACCGCACATTTTTTTGCACATTAAAATTTTAACAAAACAAAACTTTTGTATGGAAAACACTCGTATAATAGAGCAATTCGTAACACGACGATCAATGTCGAACAACTGAAAATGTCGTACGAGAAGCCTCTAGAAATCCCTAATCGCGCTTGCGCCAAAATTGAAGAAAAAAGTGAGGGATATTATTTCACCCTTGCCTTGAGAAAACTACATCGGACAAACAAAACGTACAATTTCGATAATTCAACTTCCTGTCGTTCCCTTCGGCGAAAATACGCGAATGCGAGCGATCGATGGTCACCCTTAACTTGACGCGGCACCATGAACGTTGATGACAATATTTTATAAAAACATCTGGCGAGGGTGGAAAACGATTATATCATTTTACTGAAAAACATACCATATGGTGTCTCAATATTGTTTTTTAATGTTTCTGAGTCGTGAGGGGACAAATTTTGCCGAAAATCATTATTATAGATTAAATCAAATATTTCTCTCAGTGTCTTCTATCTTCTGCGACCAATCTGTAGTCGTATCAACGATCGAAGTTTACGAAAATTAATCATATCTTCCATTTTACTATAATAGGATTTTTTGTGTTTTTTTTAAGTAATAATATTTTTTTTATTATATACTATTTTATATTATATTATATATTATATTAAATTATATATAATATTTTATATATTATATTATATTTAATCTTATACGCTAACATCTCGTATTTTGACTAACTTCGGAAAAAATTTAACTCTAAAAATTACTTCTAATAACACAAATCTATTATAAAAACATTTAAATTAAACACATCTCATTATCATATTATCTTACTTTACACATTCAAAAAAGTGTGCCATTATGTAAGAGCTTACCAATTCTAATATCTTCAGCACTTTCAGTTAACATCGTTTCTCATGTTCAATTTATCTTGGATCTTTTTATTATGATACTCTTGTATATGACATCTTTGTTATACAATATTGTACAGTACTACTCATTTTATGTTAAACCCAAAGTAAGTTGGTCTATATGCCATCATTTTTTCTTGTTTAGTTAGAAGTCATCTGAAATTCAATCACAGGTAAAGCGAATTTAGAACGATATGTATAATAATTGTTTTTTAAAAAATGAAACGCAATACAACATTTATCTTCTGGTGAATTATGCACGATGTTATTTTATTATCATAAAAATTATTAAAAAAAAGAGTACATAGCTAACCAGCAACAGTTCACTTTTCACATGTATAAACTCTTCTTAGTTCTATATTCATATTATAATTATTAATAATTACTGTATTAGTATTATTATATTTAATACTAATATAGTAACTATTAATATAATTACTACTAAAATTTCATATTAATAGCTAGCACTAATCATTCTGTCTTCTTGACACAATCTTGTGCCAAGGAAACTTCGTGTGAAGTACTTTATTTTTAAAAGATTATTATTCTATATGCATTAACCTATTATTGATTCTAATCTTTTTACTAAATAAAACTTGCCTACGCGAGCTCCATTCTTTGAATATTTCGTCGACAAGAAAACACAATTTTTATTTAATGTTATACCATTGATTGCTTTTTTTTTATTTTTAGTTTTGTCTTTATGATCAAATACGTTAGAAATTGGTGTACATTGAAAATGTTTGCGAGTTATTGAAAATTGCCAGGTAAGGTATAAAGTTTAATACATTGATTTAATGATTTATGTCTATAATATATTGAAATAATAAAAGTAAAATAATAACTTTGGAGCTCAGTCAATGTATATTAAAAAATTCATATAAAAATTAAGATTATTAAATAACTTGTACTTGTTTTTTTTCCGAAGCACATAACTTTTTTTTCAGAAACATATTCGTAACTTTGTTTATTATCAAAAGAAATGAGTTTATATTGCTAAAATATTTATTCATCTGAGTAATAAAATTTTTTTTTGCAAATCATCTATATAATTTGTTATATACATATATGTATTTATTATATAACTAATATAAAGCAAAGCTTGTTCTGTTATATTTATATCATAATATTTTTTTATAATTATACTGCATGAAAGTATTTATTGTGATTACATATTCTTATTATTTCCCATTAGAAATTAAACTTTTTAAATAAGATTAAAAAAAAGCTCAAAATATGAATAATAGAGTAATATTTTATCAGATACAATATATAAGACTCTAATAAAAATTTAAAAATTATATACATGAAAAATTCTTATTAACGAAGGTTCACTTTTTTGACAGCTCGTAAGCATGTCAACGTCTTATTTCATAATAATTTATATTCTACTATAACGAAAAATACGAATACTATACGACAATACGAATAATTTGCTGATTATAGTATAATAGTATAAAAGATATTATGCAAAGTAAACAATCTGCGCATGGTAAAGAAACATAATTATTGTAATTAATAAGCAAATTGTTATCTTACTTTATGTTTTATTTTACTATATAATAAAAAAAATTGATAATACAATATATATGTGAGCATATACGGAGTGTCTGAGATCAACTATACTTTTGTTTTAAAATGAAGGGAAATAATTTTCAAAAATATTTCAAACGAAAGTTGTATGGTCTGAAAAGGGACAAATAATGGTAAAATTAATTTTCAAAAAAATTGATTTTTCACATTTTATTCAACATTTTTTGACATAAGATATAAAATATCTCGTAAACTCATAACTTTTTCGATAATTTCAATACTTTTATTTGCAGAATAACTAAAGGAATCATAGTATGTAAAAAAAATTTTTTAATTCTATTTAACCTCCAGGCGGCCGGGATGGTACTTTTTGGGATACCCTTTTGGTCGACCCATATATACGGTCCATTAAAAAACTTTTATAGGGAAATAATCCCCAAAGTCATTGTATTTAAGTATTTTGAATGCCGGCCGCCTGCAGGTTAAAAGAATAATCTCTCTTAAAAGATAATCTCCACGTGATTTTAAAAAATTAATTTTTGAAATGTAAAAGTGGTCTCAGGTATCTTGTAAATAAAAGAAATTAACACTGGTGCAAATATTCAGATACATAATTTCTTACTTTGATTATTTTGCTTATTAAAATAAATAGAATTGATTATATTAATAGTATTTTACTTGTCTTCTTTTATTTTGCGATATAATGAGAATTTTCTCTTATTTGAATGAAATAAATTCAAAGAATAAAAAAATGTAGACATGAAGCAAGTTCAATAACATTGAAATTTTGTAATTAAAAAACAGCAAAAATAATTTGCGATAATGATATTTGGGAAAAAGATATATAAAAACAAAGTAGATATATAAAGATAGCGCTTGAGTAAGTCATGAAGAAGAATACGTTCTAATAGTTCAAAATATAATTATAACTAATTCCTTCTTTGTATATCAAAAGATTTAATAAAATTATAATTATCAAAAAATGTCCCAATTTAATATATATGCTACAAATTTTTTTTCTAATTTCGTTTCTTCTTATAATTATTTTAACTCACGTTTTAAATTCACTCGGAATGATGGAACATAACATTGTTTATGATATACATGATGTATCAATCGTTTATTGTAGTGTGACAAAAGACACGTAGTATGTCGTCGTCGAAGTTATTTTATGAAGAAAAGAGAGTTATTTTATGGAGAAAAGAGAGTTCTGTTGAACGACTGATACGGGAATGAATTGCTTCAAAGCAACACTACGCGAATGCGCTTGCGCCAATTCAGAATGGAATGGGGTATAATTGCTTATGAAAAATTACTAGTAAGAAAAGATTTTTTTATGCCCAACATTTACATGACTCATGTTTCCTTTGTTTTGTTTGTATCTCAATACCTCAACGATGGCCAATGAAAGAGCTCGGTTTTTTTTCTTCTGCCATGGACATGGCTTAAATTGCTACAACTGTCACTCATCTCTCGACATTGTATCTCCCGCTGTCTATCACGCGCCGCAAAAAATCCAAGAAGAAATTGGCTGCTATATTAAATAAATCATTACGGAGGAAAAAGTGCACGAAGTAAATTCTGCTCTCTGAAATCTGTTCTTGCACAGATCCGCTTCTCATTCGCGTCTCGACCATTGCTGGAGAATGGACATGTTTGACGACCACTATCATAAATTCAGTCAAACTCTTTTGAGGTTTTTCGGTTTGTGGCCTTATGAAAAAACCAAGTTTGAGCGTTTCCGTGCAATGTGCTTTCATATGTTACTCATTTCTCATGTGTTTGCTCAGGTAATTCTATTTTTTGGTTGTTGTTATATTTCTCTGCAAATTTAATAGGGGTACTAGAATGAGGCAACTTGTTAACTATTTCAAAACATACGTCGGTACTGTAAAAATTACTGTAAAAATTATTTTAAGACTTTTCAGAGAAAAGAGTTACCCCTAGAAAACTATATGTTTATATCATAATAATTTTTTTCTCTCTTTTTCTTTTATACATATGTATACATGAGATATCTCGTAATTCGCAGATTACTCTCTCATGGGCAGAGCGGTCCAGCTTTATATGTTTGAAAAGTTTGGAGGTGTGGTCTGTGAACGGTATTAACTTCGCAGAAACGACGTAAATGTTGTTTGTAGAGCACACCTCGCTATGTTCTTAGCAATGGTGAATGCATGGACTGTCTCTTCATGCGGACGCATACTATTCGCAAATCTTAATTTTTATTATCTTATTAACTATTGTAAAAATCGCAAAATGTTACAGAATTTTTCGATTTAGTTTAGCCCACTCTACTCATGAGAAGTGACCTACGAATTATGAGATACCTATGTACATACAGTAGAATCTCCTTACTTTTGATTCTATGAGGCGATAACAGCGGAATCCCAAAAGCCCTGCTTGTGAGCAAATAGAACGGACTAAGGATTATTTCGATCAATTTCGATTAACTTTAATCGGCAGAGTTGCCAACGTGGAAGATAAAACATAATTTGTTATTGGAATAAGACGGAAAGTTCTCTTATTTTCTTTTTATATCTATATTTGATCGACATTTATAATTTACAATTATATTTACAATTATATTTACAATTATATTTACAATTAATGTATTTACAATTATATTTACAATTAATCTATTTTCTCAAGAAAGAAAAGAAATATTTTAATTTATCACTTAATATCACGATATATCACGCATCGAAGAGGCTACATAAAAAGTCTTGCTATTGGCAAATTGTTGATCGTTAATCGTCAATTAATGTTAATAAAAATTGGTCGAAGTGACCTTAAAAAAAAAAACTGAATAGAAAGTCTTGTATCATTTTGCGATTTTAGCAATAATTAATGAGAAATTAATTTATAAATATCTACGAATTAGTGTATGTCCACGTGATTTGATAACAAAAGACAGCTCAGTGTTTACAATTTCTTATAATTCTTCTGTATTTCCCTTATATAAAATGTCTGATAATTAATAGACATACACTGGAAAAAATCTGATTGCATTAATTGGAAATCTGATAGATTCAACCAGTATATCTGTTCGAAAATGGACGAATCAGTATTTTTATACATATTATCAGATGAATTTGATTAATTCTTTTCTTTTAAAGGTTTTCTTGATGATCCAGAATTTCTCGATGATTAAATTAATTATTGTTGTAACGATTAGCTAACATACATAATTTCACTGTGAGTGACACAAGATTTGATGTTTCTGAGAATATTTCAAGTGCCATTATTATATCTTGAAACCTAAATATAACTTTTAAAAATTATCGGGTTTCTAAATTAATTGTTTTGTACAGAACTAAAAATTGTACTGTCAAAATACATCTCTTATTTACTTTCATCTTCGAACAATGTTGAAGACTTAGATTTATTGTTTATATATGTCATCAGAAAATATAGTTTTTATTATATATAATATATATATATATATATATATATATACACACACATATATATATATATATATATATATATTATTGCGATGAATATTATATACATGTGACTTGGAAAAGACGCATGTTCTGGATAGGGAGAGTTCCAGGTTCAAATTCTGGCTGAGGTCATTTTCGCAATAAAATTTTTTGCAATGTTTTAAAATGCTGTTGATATTATTAATTTATGATATTATTATTATTTTAGTTCCAGTTTAGAATTGTGTTTTAAAGTTCCTGAGTAGTCACCGGCCATTATTGGAGTCGTGACATCACAAGCAAGAAATGACACGTTGAACTTTCTTGCATGCCATTTGTAAATAAATTTGGATAAAACAAACTAATGAGATTGCTTTAAAACACTTGTAAAAAGGACAGAAGCTATTTTTTCTTCTCTTGTTAGTAAATAGTCGTAAAGAGCACGAAATGAATTATTCATGTAAAAAAACACACAGTTTTGATAGCTGTTGAAAAGAATGAAAAATGTTTTTACGCATAAAATTTAAAGATAACTTTACTTTCGATCCATTTTTACAAATTTGGTAAATATGAGAGTTATATTTTCACAATTAAACACATAATAATGAAATAGCACGCAAGAAAATTTTAACATGTCACTTTTCACGCCTATTAGTTCATCCTTTTATTATAGTGAGAAGCTGTAATAGAATTTCTGACCACTCGGCGCGCAATTTATAAACTGAAAATGTAAATTACAAAAAATTTACATAATAATATTATTATTAATATTAAGCACTAAGATCATTGTATTATCGTATTTGGCGTGAATTATTTCAATTTCTTATTTATCTAACAGTTTAATTAAATCTATTTATTGTTAATTTATAAAGATCTGCAAATGAACATGTATCCATGCAATGACAAGGAACAACTTAACATCTCTTGATTGTTACGACAAGGCAATAGGAGGAGCGTTACTTCTAACAACGACCAATGACTACGATCCAAATGCTTTGAAACATTCTTTTACTGGTCAATTTATAAAATGCTTTCTTCTGATTGGTCAAATGCTTCGGAACATTTGTAGCGTTATAAATAGACAGCATTGATACGTAACGCTGAGTTGTCTTTTACTACTAAATCGCGCAAAAATATGCTTATTCGCAGAGGTTTATAAATTAATGTCTTATTAATTATTGCAAAAGAAAGAGGACTTTTCTATTCAATTTAATCTGCTCTACGTGTGTGTCCAAGAATTATTTTACATCTATTATCAGACCTGTATATAATTATATTTATAATTATTAATATATTTTTTGTAACATATCTTTCAAAATTGATAAAATGTTTCACCAACAAATTAATTTTTTTAGATTTTTTTTAAATGTAAAATTGAGTTTTGTTAAAAAAACATTGTAATTTTAAGTGATTTACATTCTAAAAAATAGGCGAATAAAAGAATTAATAAATATAAAAATATTTAAAAGTAAAGAAAATATAAACAAATAATAATACATCCAGTACAAGTGAGAAAGGTGATTATCGACATAAGCGCTTGGATGCAAAAATATTAGATGGATAATCATTGTTTCATTTTTCAATTTCAGATTGATTAAAGCCGTAAAAAGAATTTGTTGGTGAAACTGAAAAATTTATCCTATAGAAATAATATAAATAAAACGTTGAATTAGTCATATTATTAAATGCACAATTTAACATAGAGACATGTGTTTTTTTAGTTAGCACAACTTGCTATAATTGACTTTAATATAAATGTCATTATCAGAATTCTGTCGGATGCTCTTCCGGCTTTTTTGTATGTTGTAAAGTTCAACATGTTTTTCTTGGAGACAAAGAAAGTAAGTTGAGATCTGATTTTAATTAATAAAGCCGAATAATCATTAATTCATGATTAATCATAATTAAATAAGAATTTTTATACTTATTTTTTTAATACTTATTTGAGACTCCGTCTAATTTAAAATTCACTTAATACAGTTAAAACAAATGCTAGAAGAACTTATTAATAATCGGCGAATGTTGACAGATGAGCAGGAAATTAAAATAGTAGAACATTATGTTCACCAAGGAAAAAACTTTATAGTTATTGTTGCATGTAATAACGTTATTTTTACGCATAAAAATGTTAGCGGAGTAGAAATATATATCATATGATCATATTTGTAATAATTATATATTTCTTAATAATTAATGATTTTCTTGCTTAAGTTTTATTTTATGCTTAAAATGGAAAAAATATTATAGTGTGTGGTATATCTTATATAAATGCTTCTTTAGTGTTGATAATATTAATAATACTTACGTTATCAATGATGGAACTGCTACCGGATATCCTAAATTTTTTCCGGCCATTGAACGAATCACGTGCACATTATTTATTATTCATGAACGAATACCATGTAAATGAGGGAATACTGTTTTATTCTTTTTTCTTGTATTCTACTCTAAATATTATTATTGGTGCTTTTTCGGTATTATCCATCAGTTCGATGCTTCTGTTGACTTCTTTACACTGCTGCGCAATATTCAAAATTTGCAGGTAAGGAGTGCAGTAGATGTGAAATTTTTAATAATATTTTGTTAGAATAATGTATAGTAAGAAAATGAATAGTCGCAATGTTTGCACAACTTAACGAGAACTTAATGTCATAATCATCAGTTATCGAATTAAACAATCCGTGGACAAGAAGATAATAGCGTGTTCTAACAAGAGAAACGTTATCATCGAAAGAATAATTAGAACAGTGGAACTTCATCGAAATGCACAGAAGTAGGTATCTAAAAGTCTCAAGTGTGATAAAACTATTAATTCTTTGTTCAATAGTAAAAGATTCCATTGTCTCATTTCTTGTTTTCAAGGATTTTCAAATTGTTGATGTCAAATTTTACGATATATTTTCTTCTTTTCCTAGTGATAGGCATATGTTCCTTTGTTACAAATTTATACAGAGTAAGTAATTCTCTCTTTTTCGTAGTATGTATTTTACAATTTATTATCAATATCTCATTAATTGTTGCTAATGCACATGAGATATACAATATATTTACATATATCATATGTATATGTATACATATAATATATATACAATATGTATATAATATATATATAATATGTATATAATATTATATTTATATTATATACACGCGCGCGCGCGCGCGCGCGCGCGCACACACACACACACACACACACACACACACACACACTCAAGTAATTTTTTTTATAATAATGGTTATTTAAATTATTTCGTTACGATGTGTTAATAGTTGCTGTACGCAATAATATGCATGGATAATTTGAATGAATTTATAATAGCAATAGGTTATATTGTTGCACATGAGCTTTATCTCCTCGGAACTACTTTTATAGGACAATTGATGGTAAACCATGCTGACGAATTATTTAACGCAATGTGAGTAGTAATTCGTATTTTTCTTGTACAAAACTATGCACAAAAAAATTTATAAAATCTGCACTTATTTATTTAGAATTATTATAAAAAGTTTTATATGTAATATCTATATGAATTTTTGTTTAATTTCTCATGAGAAAGAAATCTTACTTACATAGAGCGCTATTTATATCTATCGAATAAATTGCACACACAATGTGAACAATTAAAGATTAAAGACAACAATTAAAGATTAAAGACAACAATTAAATAATAGATAATCTGAGATGTTTAATTACTTGTCCATAAAGTTTTTTAATGTCTATTAATCCCTACAGAAATTTAATATTGAAAGATAATGATTAATTATTTTGCATAACTAAACAGCAATGTTTTTAATATTCAAAATAAATAATTTTTTATATTAAATTGGCCAATTTATTAAATTAAATTTAATGTAAGAGAAAATAGTATTGCCTTTGCATAATCGAATAAAGCGTAAACATAAATTTAGTATTTTTTTCTTTCTAATTTGTTGCTTAATTTATAATTCTATTACTTCAATCGATTCGAAATAATGGCTGTGCTAATTTAAATTTAAATTCAAAAATTCGAAGTTTAAAGAACATATTTTTTTAGTATTATCTTGTGCACCGTAAAATTGGAATATCTCAATAGATCTACATCATTCTGATATTGTAACATTTTCATTAACATTTTGTACTTTGGAAATCAGACTCAGCTACTGCGCGCCAGCGCAAAATTGCAGATGTATATATAATATATAATAACTATAAACTTTAAATAATTTTTTTTTACCTTAAGTTGATCATATCATAATCATTACCCATGTAGCATGGACTTCCAAGGATCATCCTATGTCCTAAGGACGGTCTCAGGATGTTCCTTGGATAAAATGTGAATATTTTTATCAAATTAAATGAAGCAATAAAATAGCAAATAAAGCAGTAAATTAACAAAAAAGCATTTAAATTTATCTATGTTTTCTTCGATTGTAATAAACACAATAATAAACATAATTTTATCTAAACGTTATTTTTTTAATAGCTATTAAGTTATTATTGAATTATTTTTACACATTTTATTATAAATGCTGAAAATTTTCAATTACTTTTTCATATATTCTTTCCAATATATTTCTAAATTTCTAATTTTTGAATATACAAAAGACAATATGTTTCATATGTAAATATATTTTTTTACGAATTAAATACAATTTTTCTAGATACATGTCGCTATGGTACAAAGCACCTGTAACAGTGCAGAAATTATTGTTGTTTATGATGCAAATCTCCTCGAAAAGCGTTGTACCGAATCTTGGCGGTGTATATGTTTCAGTAATGGAAAGCTTTACCTCGGTAGGATAGTGCAAATGAAGAATGCGATAGTGACTTGTCAGTAGATTATTAATTTCACTGAATTATTTGTTATAGATCATGAGCACGTCAATATCCTTCGTGATGGTAATTTACTCTGTACAGTAATTTCATAATCTAGCACAGAAAACATAATAATAGCTCGTAGTAATATACACATAGAGAAATTTTTTACAGTAGAATAAAGTAGAAAGATATAATTTAATTAAATAAGACAATATTCTTCGCTATTTCATCAATAAATAATACATTATTTCATTATATCATATTGTTTTTTTATTTAACATTCAAGAAATTTTATTTATAACAAATTCTAGTGAACTCTATTTAAAAATTGACTTAAATATTAAGCATAATTTTGACATCTTTCTTTTCTTTCTATATCTTTTTTATATTTAGATGTACTTTTTATCGATATTAATTTGTTTTAAAATGTTGAATTAATTTTTGATATATGAATTAATCGTATATCAGAATAGATATATCAATAATTGTATTGCACAAGGACTAGTTAATATCGTTTATTTGTAAAATATTACTTGCTTATTCATTTATTTTTCAAATTGCAGTAAACTTTCTAATTGTCCTAAAAAATATAATTATTACATTATTTTCTAATTATTTCTTATTTTAAATTTGCGTTTTAATTTAATAATTTCTTTTCTAATCACTAATTAAAATATTAATAAAATAGAGTAACACAGCATACAGTAGCTCAAACTTGAATGATATCTAACGTTGCTTGTTTATACATTGTTCGTGCTATCTTAGAACATGTCTCATGAATTTTATTTTATTTCTTCTCGAAAATTATGAAACGTATTTGGTATGCGTATTTGGTTAATTCGAGTTTATTTTCTTTCTCACATCGAGAGATGTAGTAGATAATCGATTGAGACTTTTCTTTTTACAACTTCGGATAATTTCGCAATTATTATTATTATTCGCACGCTATGACTATACCTAACACCTAACACCTCAGAGAGGGGAAAAAAAAGTTCTTGTTGTCATCGAGCGCATATATTGTTTGGCATTCATGGAAAGATGACCGTGCTTGAGAGTTGGTACTATAATGCTAATCGAATTTCTTTTTTGATATGCGGTTTGTGGCCTTATCAAAATACAAAATTCCGGTATGTACGAGCCGTATGCATATTAGGAATATTTGTCTTCTTCGTGATCTCTCAGGTACATATTAATCTGACCAAAAGAAAATATTTCAAAGTTATAATTATCACATATAAATATTTTTATATTTTATTGTTTTTAGTTATTATTACTGTTTACTTACGAGTACAATTTCAAGCTAGCGTTAAAGATCTGTTCGGACATTTTTCCTGCTATTTTATGTACGCTGCAATTCATCGCCTTTTTAATTAAACCGAAAGAAGTAAGTCATTATTTTTTATCTCAAGTTTAAATTTAAAAATGCTAAAAATTTATAAAAATTTATTTTGAAAAGAATATGTTATGTAAAGAAAGTAACATAATATAATATAATATGGTAAGGGAGACTGGGGCTCGTTAGCACAAAAGACAAATTGATATTGCATCCGTTTGTATTTATGGCGAAAAAATGGAAAATCGCAAGGTTATCGCAAAATATCTTTTTTATAATATAAATTTTTCCCGAAGACTTATTTAAATCAAATAAGTATCCTATCTAAAAAAGACATGTTAAATCGATATTTGCATCTATCGAAATCTTCTCGAAAGTTTCGAAGTTTATTGTTGTTTCTTTTCCGCGACGCCGATTGGTTCTCTCGCAGCGTTTACTTCGTGAGCGGTTATCATCGCATATTTTGACGGTTGTATCGTGGGGTTAATAGTTTAACAGTAACACTATAATGTTAATTTTATACAAGAATTTAAGCAAGTATAGTAAAAAGTAAAAAATAAAAAAGTAAAAAATAAAAAATTAAATAGCGCGAAGCGCGCGTCTATGATATGTGTTATAATAAACAAAGGGAAATGTCTGATTTAAGAGGAAATGAATTTTCTAGCGTTTAAAAATTTCATTTTAATGTTAATGTTTATTAATGTTCTTCTTGAACTTGAGAGAGTATATCTAAGTGACGTATTAATTAAAAGGAGTTTCTTAGGAATAAAAGTAGTTTCTGTTAAGATATGTTATTTTGAATAATAATAGTAATGATTGAAATCAAACGTATATAGGGATAAAGTATATTGATTCGACAAGCTTAGCTTGATTGTTACCGCGCGCGTGAGAAGTGTGTTAACATCATGGATGTACGAAATATATGGATATATGAAGCATATTGCTGCAGAGGTGAGGCTCGAAACATAGGACGAATGTTGAACACATAAAATGAGCAGCGATGGAATGAGCGCACTAACATTAACACTACTATTCACAATCATGTGCCCAAACTGATCACACAAAATGGCTTCTTCTCACTTTGAATTTACTTCTGATATCTTGGTCTAATACCTTATATTCCATATTTTTTATATTCAGGGTGAATATATATCCAATATTCAATTACAACTTAATGGGAAATCCTAAAGTCAAGACCGAACTCCTAAAATCGTTAATTGAACACGATTCACACACATACGATTTACAAAATATCAATATAAAATATCAAAATATTACTATATATTGTTACATCACATGCACACATATGTGTAAACACATACGTTTGTAGTACAATTAAAATCTTTTTTTTCTAGGTTTTTTAATTTTAATAAGCTCAATCGTTCATGTAATTCGAAGTGCGGGACAGTCTTAGTTTATATATAATACATACGAGATATAAATTTTGTATTAACTAAATATTTATGTCAAATGACAACTGTACGAGTCAAGCGATAAAAATATAATTTTTAAACCTTTTTTTTATTTTTTCATGAAATCAACTGTCCTACACTTTGTTTTTATGCGTACTTTAATTATGTAAAAAAATTTTGCAATACAGCCAATTCGAAGAAATTTATTCATCTGTAGTTATCGAAATTTCTTCAATTTAAGATCCTCTTAACTTTGACGAAATGCTTTATATTTAATATTTCTGTAGCAAGCTACATTTAAAATAGTTTACATTTATTTTTTTGTAACAACATTTTGCTGTTCGATTATATTACAAAATAACATTAAAAGATATAATCTTTATCAAAGAATATCTGTTTTTTATTTCTGTTACATTTTCATTAATTTAATAATTTGTCATATAAGCAACTTATATATAGTTTAATCATAATAATTATTTGTTTAAAAAGTTGGATGGTAAAATTGTGAAAACTGTGCCAACGAGCCCCGGTTTCCCGGTATAATATACAAAGATATTATTAACTAAATCGTTTTTACTTATTTCTTAACGTAATTATTTTAAGCATTTTACAAAACTCTCTTAAATATAAAGATAAACGACAACAAAAAGTATTTTTTTCTTAAAAATTTAATTAAAAAATTTAAATAACAAATAATAGATAATAAAAAATTTAATTTTATTTTGATGTTTACAAAAGAAATATTTACTATTTAGTATTTATAGGTGAGAAAATTATTAAACCAGATTTGCAATGAATGGAACGCATTAAAAGATTCGAAGGAAATTGAAATAGCAAAAAAATACGGAACGTTTACCAGGCGACTTACAGAAATCTTGTTTCGTAAGACACTCCCTGAAAGGGTCCTCTTTGATATAGATAGATTTACAATTGCATTGTTTAGCAAATCTGCTTTAGATAAGCTTTTTTTTGCAAATTCAGGCATTTTTCAGTGTGCGCCTTATCAAACTGGCTTTTTCTGGTGCTAATGCATCTTATTCCAATCAGCATCAAAGATTCTGCAGTAGCCAACGAATCTTTCTTAAGACAAGATGATGTAATGCAACAACTTGATAAAGAAAGATATATTTTATACTTTTTCCTTATAGTTGTCTTCATAGGTGTTTTCGTGATGGCAGCTACTACATCAATGGTTCTAGCTTACATGCGACATGTTTGTGCGATGTTAAAAATTACCTGGTAGAAATCTTTGATGTTTATATCGAATGTTTGCCAAAACATGTTCTAATTGTGACATAAAGTATATATTTATAGCTATCGTATCGAACATTCATTAGATGGAAACATCTTACATATATCAATTTCTCAAAAAAATCGCTTGATGTATCAGAAGTTAATTAGCGCTGTCAATATTCAACGAAGAGCTATAGAGTCAGTATTAGTTTAGAATAATTATTCTCTTCACAAGTAAAATACAATATTAGAATATTCTCGAAACTTGAATTTACTTGGATTTACTATACGAAAGTTTTAGTTATATTATATTATTATTATTATGTTAAAAAATTTATTTGATTATTTTTTCTAATAAATTTTATGTACATTCTATTAATCATACGTATAATAAATTCCTTTTGAATAATGAATAATACAAACGAGATAAATTCATTTAATGCAGAATTTGAACGCAGTTATTTTTTTGCGCATATTATGATGCTCAAATGATTCATGAATAGATACGAATTTTCTTGCTGTTTTGAAGGTTTACGCAACGTGCCTTAGATAGTTTTAAAGAGTCCTACTTCTTTTTGATTGGGATAGGTGTAATTTCGTTGGCCGTTAATCTATTACATGTAAGTAACATTTAATTGCACTTTACCAGTTATACCTTTGATTCTATAACTTTCATAGATTTTCGTTTTAACATGTTAATTCTAGGCAATGAAAGCTGCATTAATTAAAGATAACGTGAATGAGCTGACATTATCTACTTCCTATGTTTTTATTCACTTTTTGTATATTTTCATAGGAAATTATGGCGGGCAGACAATTACAGATCATAGCGCGGATGTATTAAAAACGTTGTAAGTACAGTTATTGCAAAATTTTGCATAATCTGTATCTGAATGTATCAAAATAATTAAGTTACGAACAAATCTAATAAGAAATATTTTAACTGTGCAATAATGAATAGTTTATATTGCAAATAAATTTTTAGATATCACGTGCAATGGTATATGGCACCCGTACAAGTGCAAAAATTAATTCTTTTTTTAATGCTAAAAAATACAAAACATTTCGGTTTAGTCATTGGAGGAATATATGTTGCTTCATTAGAAGGTTTTATCACGGTAAGAAAATTTATAATTAACAATCAGTGCAATTATTTAGCAAATTATGTTAATGCGATTTTGCCTATTACACATTTTACATTAGTAGCTCCATAATTATTGTTATATCTCTGTGCAATGTCACTATTTTATTGTTTATAAAAATATTTAATTTTAAAAAACAATATATATAATGTATATAAATAATAACACTTATATAATATATAATAAAAGATAAAAAATCACGATTTCAGCTTACAAGTATGTCGGTATCTTACTTTATGGTAATCTATTCTACGCAATGATAAACATGTATAATATCATAACAAAGATAATATAATTATAACAAATTGCATGAATTGTAGTTGGATTAATAATATTCCATCAAAACAAAATTATAAATATGTACATTATAGATAATATAACAAAAAATCGTTAAAATAATTTACAACTAAAAATTGTTTTGAATCAGGCGTTTCTTATAAGTTTTTGGATAAAAATGATGTCGCAAATCAGCATGTTAGATTTTCGAATAATTGAGGTTTAATGTGAGATTTAAAAATGGCTTTTTTGTGATATTTGAAATTTTTTGTATTAAAAAGATTAACGTTATGTTAAAATTTTGATTGGAATTTATAAATTTAATATTCTTTTTTTTAAATGTATTACTTAAATTTTAATATCTTTTTTATCTTTAGCTATGTTACGAAAGACTGATGAAATTGTGATATCGTTTTTTAACATTTAAAAATCTATAAGAAAAACATCTTATTTGATTCAAAATAATAATTTTTTTGTAAACTAATGTTATCATACTTCACTGAATTTATTCGTACATTCTTACGTGCCTACGTTTTCAAATAATACGCGTGCATTACACAAGTATAAAATTTCTTATATTATAAAATAAAATTACGATATCTTTTGCGATATCTTAAACAATAAAATGAAATATGGTCGCGAAAAATTTTCGCAATATTATTCACATCAGAAATTGCAGTAAAATTACACATAATTACGTCGGAATTGATCGCATTTGTCTCTCGTGCTAAAAACGATTATTCGTTTTATAAAATTATTATATCATTTGATATCGCATTGAGGATGTACATTCGACGTTTTTATGGAAAATGTAAGAAAATAATAATAGCAGAATATATAATGCAACACTGGAAGGGAAAAAAAGAATAATTTCCGCGACAGCCTTGCAGTCAAGTTTCGACATTCGAAGAGAGATGTTCGTCTCTGCGAATAAATACTATAATGTGAACCGATTGCTTTTGCTAATATGCGGTTTATGGCCTTATCAGAAGTCAAAGTTCAGAAATATTCAGGCTACATTCTTCCTAACCATTATATTTTCATTTATAGTGCTCCAGGTATGACAGCTTTATATTAAACAATAGCATAAAAATGACTTTTAATTTGAAAATGAAGAGGCAAAAATTACATAGAAGACGCATTAATATATTAAGCGTAAATAATCAACTTATAAAAATACGAAACTATATATTTCAGCTTACGACTTTTATCGGCGCAAACTGCACTATAAACCTAGTCACGAAAGTATTATCGATCATTCTTCCCATGATTGTATCCATCTTAAAACACAGCATTTTCTTTTATAATAGCCGAAAAGTAAGTTATTTTTTCTATCGTACCGCTTGTCGTAAAATTAAACAAAATGCATTTTTATAATCGCAGATGAAACATCTCATAAATCTAATATGGTACCACTGGACTATAATTCAGGATAAACAAGAAATTGCAATATTAAAAAAATATACCAAATTCTCCAGGCGATTTACAATTTTTATATTACGTAAGAATAATGTATCAGACAATATTATTTTTAATGAATGATGAATTTAAAATATATTGAAGAAATAATTATTTTGATCACAGATGCCTTTGTTTTGAGCATGTTGATTATAATGATAGGCCACATATTGCCAGTGATTTTGGACATAATAGTACCGTTGAACTCAACTCGACCACGACATTTCTATATCTTAGTAGAATGTTTCATCGATGAGGAAAGATATTTTTTTGTGCTTTTATTACATACTATTGTGACAATATCAATAGCATTGATAATGATGATATCCATCGGAACTATGCTTATGAGTTACGTTTTTCATGCTTGCGCAATGTTCAAAATTGCTAGGTAACATTATAAATAAATAAATATATATATATATATATATATATGTAGACATATATATATATGTATAGTCTCTAATATCTAATAACAGTACTTAATCTTTATATTATTATTACACGCAGAGAAATATTTCTTTAGATTTAACTAATTTTCTTAAATCCAAAGAAATTTATTTATTGGAATAATCTAATCAAATCATTGTTTGAAAAAATGCAAAATTGTTTACATTTTTAAATAATATATATTTTTATCTTAAAATATTATTGTAATTGGTTTTCTTTTTTTATTTAAATAATTTGATTATATTATTCAAACAATTTTATTATTTCAGTAAAAGTATCGTATTATTTCACTTTATTTCTTAACAATTCATTCTTTCAAAAAGTAACAAGATGATTGGCTAACATGTCACTCTTGCCGCACACTTATTGGCCGTGTTCAAGCACGGATAAAACAGATAACCTACTCATCGAATGATTGAATGCGATAGGTTTATAAATAAGAACCAATCATGTTCAATCACTCGGCACGCGGACTTTTTGATTCAATTTAGTTCGCTCTACCTGCACACGAGTGTTATCTCAACTATTCTGAATCTCAACTACCCTATATATTATCGAAATGCATTGCGCGCGCGCGCGCTTGTGTGTGTGTGTGTGTTTTTTATGTATACTTAATGACAACAATTAAAGAACAAGTTCGATAAGCGTCCATCATAAATCTGTTTTTTGGTTCGAGTCAAACACGACCAATGGCAGTGTTCAAGCTAAACGAAGCAATTAGACTAGGTCGAAAAATTTTCTACCATTTTGCAATTTTTGCAATAGTAATTAACGAGTTATTAATTATTAAAATTTGCCGTATTAGCGCGATCTATTGCCTAATGTAAGCGCGCGATGAGATGCGATCGTCTAGAAATCATCGTGGCTAGACGCGTAGGAAATTGTTTATTACAAGCGGTAATGGCTATATACGAGCAAACTCGTGGCAAAGATCCAAGTAGAAAACAACTCGCCTAGCAACCTCGATCGCTGGACGATCGCATCTCGCTTGCATTAAGTGATAGGTCGGGGCGGCGATTTTTAACAATTAATAACTTGTTAACTATTGCAAAAATTATAAAATGTTAAAAGACTTTTCGACTCAGCTTAGTCCGCTCTATCTACACACGACATCGTCTCAACTACTCTGTATTTATTGTTTCATTTGAAGTTACATTGTTTCAATGAAATAAATGTAAGACAAACAGAAA
Source organism: Cephalotes varians (assembly GCA_037157785.1). NCBI lineage: Eukaryota > Metazoa > Arthropoda > Insecta > Hymenoptera > Formicidae > Cephalotes > Cephalotes varians. The sequence goes on from JANQDE010000128.1 coordinate 364,926, forward strand.
TACTGAATAGAGAAGTGAATAGAGAATACTGAATAAAGAAATGTTTCTCTCTGTGTAAAAGTAAGATTTTAAACGCGGAGATAATTTCTCTCTTCTTAGTTAGAATATAATCACAAACTTTTTGAATATTTAAAGATCTAAATATATGTGTCTATAGCTATCGCATCAGAGATGCAGTGACCGAAAATCCTATAGAAGCATTATCCTCCGAAAAAAATCATACAATTTACAAAAAAATTATCAACGGAGTGCATATTCATCAAAAAGCTATAGAGTTGGTATATTTTTAAAAAAATTTTAATATAATATAATAATTAAATAAATATAAACTCATGACCGATATGTGAAAACACAACATTAATTAACTAAAGCGCCAAACGGTCAAAGCTAGGTCTTCGTGCTGAAAATTTCTTATGTGACTTTGTATACATATCTCAAGTTCAACTGCACGCCGAATAAATTTTCAGTCTTAAAACACAGTCTTAAGATGAACAAGGATAGTAAATCACACTATTAAATTGATAATCAATTTAATAACAACGATGCTAATAAGCATCTCAATCGCTTATTCCCCCCGAATATTGTAAAAAATAATAATTAAATTTAAAAAAGCTGTGAATTATATATCTTTAACGTATGTTATGACTAGCTAACATATTTTAACATATTTTAAATAGATAGTCATTTAAAATATTGTATTTTTCGATCTTGTGTTACATATCCTATATTAATAACAAAAAAATTTTATTTTTAAAGCTTTATTCTTAGCTTACTCATCATTAAAATGTATTATCAATTTTTTATTTAGATTGTAAATAACAAGTTGAATATCATTATTGAAGATTTAAAACTGGAATTTTTAGAGAAAGATTCGGAAAAAATATTTTTGAATTGTAACTTTTTCGACATAAATTGATGAAATAGTTTAATAGAAACTTTATTTTTTTATTTTTATGTAACTTTAACTTTATAAATTTATGCATGTTTCATTATCAGTCATAATCATTTACGTCATATTTAGCATAATTATGATTACTATAATTAAATTAAATATTATATTATTTCATTGAAGGTTTTCTGATTTAATCGTGTCTGATTTGAAAGTACCTTTTTTCATATTACTCATTGTGGGGATAGCTTCGTTAGTTTTAAGTATATTTCAGGTGAATGTTGATTTTTTTAAATTGAAATGTATTAGTCAATTCATTTCAATTGCCAAAAAGTATTTGTGACTCTTTTTAAATCTACATAGACGTAATTCTAGGTTTTTATCGCATTATCTACACATAATATGAATGAACTGTTTACAACCATTATATTTGTTACTGTACAGTTCTGCTATATGTATTTAGGAAATTATGGTGGACAGATAATTACGGATCACTATACTGAAGTATTTAACGCGACGTAAGTATCAAAAGCGATTACTATATAATGTATTATATATTTTAAAAATATATGCTCAAAGATATTAAAAAAATAAAATATCTATGATTAAAATTTTGACTTTCTTTATATAGATATGATTCATACTGGTATGCGGCTCCATTACGTGTACAAAAATTGTTATTATTCATAATGCAAAGAACTTCGAAAAACTTTTCTTTCGTTTTTGGAATATTTGTAGTCTCGCTGAAAGGATTTTCTACGGTAAATACAGTATGTAATGCTATAATTTTCTCTCTCTCTTTCTCTCTCAAATGTCATCTAAATCAAAACAAATTTACAGCTTGCGAGCATGTCAATATCTTACTTTACGGTAATCTATTCTATAATTTCAAGATAATTATTTTGGAAAAAAATTCTTTATTCGTAACAAATTGTTTTAATATTGTCAAATATTTATTCAGGTATTTTAATGTTAATAATTATCTTATACATAAGAATAATTCTTTTTTTCAATCTATTTTGTGTTATTTATTGTTGTATTACGTATTAAGGGGCTACATATACCTAGAAATTTTGAAAAAATGCGTTTTTTGTTTTTTTTTTTGCATATTCGAGTAATATAAGGTCTTGAAAATATTCCCTGCAAGTTTCAAAATGATTCCTTGAAAATTGTCGGAGATATAGTGAAAAAGGTCGCGTTCGATGACGCTCGGACGCAACGAGCGCGTCATAATTCTTAACAGCAGATAACCACTCTTAATCCTTTGATGCTGCTATGTCTGGGAAAGGTTCACTGTGGAGTAGATGACTCTATGTAAGTTTGAAAAAAAAATTGTTCTCTACTTGTTTTTCTTTATTTTTATTTTTTTTATTTTTATCAAAATGTCAAATTTTAAACGCATTTTTCTCGGAACCATGTTTTCAAACCGCGTACCAGAAATATCTCAGAAACGACTGAACTGATTTACTTGAAATTTGGAGGACTTAATCTACACAAAAAAGATAATCTTTAACGTAACGGATTTTTTTTAGAACTTTTATTTTTCTTTTTACAGCTAAAAAACAATCAATTTTTATCCTAAAAATCGCTATCTTTAACTTAAACGGGCCCTATTTTGTCAAAAATCAACATTTTAAAAATCGGTTACGATAATGACTAGATAATTTCATACAGTTTAAGAAAATTCTAATTTGGTTTGTTCAGATAAGTCCTCTACGAGTTATATCGCGGAGCACATTTTTTCAACATAGTCTTGCACCGAGGATAATATCTCCGCCATTTTCAAATATTTTGATTTCAAATTTATTCTGAAACATTTTATAACAATGTACTATAAAGAAAACTAGGATTACTTACATACATTATGTTTCTTCTAAAAAAATCGAGAAAAAGACCTATTTTTGACGTTCTTAGGTGTATGTAGCCCCTTAAGTGTATTATCCGATCATATAATTACAAGTTTCAAAATGTAAAAGAATTTATATATGTGTATATGCTATAGGTTCTAGTATATGCACACCGTATGCACATATTTTTATTATATGCATATATATATATGCACATATATATGCATATATTTTTATTATATAATCCATACAATATGTAATTATGTATGTGCGTACGTGCGTGCGTGCACGCGCGCTAATATTACAATATTATTCATTCAGATCTCGGTATTTTCAAAATCAATAATATTATATATATAGAAATATTTATGTGTTTGATAAATAGACGGATATTAAGATATGAATATTACACGAAGTTTTAAAAATTAATGTTAAGAGAATAATAAATGTGCACTATTTAGAGAAGAGAATGCATTGTTGAATTTCGATATTTCATAAAAAGGTAATTAGAACAGGTAATTATGTATTTTCCTTCTTTACACATGAACAAAGAACTACGTGTGATGTTATAATTTGCATTTTTTAGACTTCTGCAAAACGTTGTTATATCATTGCACTATCAAATCCAATTAAAAGAAATATATATACATATATATATATATACATATATTGTAAAAACATTGTTATGAAATGTATACTGATACCATGATGAAGTCAGCGCGTATTATAATAAAGTGATCTAAGCTATCCGTAAAACTTCTTTGCACTAACATCGTAAGAAGATATTTATTTCCACGGAAAAAGTATACAATGAATTACCAATTTTGATAACATTATTTTGATGACTTATTTTTATTCTATAGTCAGGCTATAAGAAAAAAATCGAGAAAAATTAATCTTCTTTATTTACACCCATTTTCCCATATTGATGTTTTATACATTTCTTACATCTGCTATTTATCCTACGAGAAATTAAACTTTACCTTAAAATTAAGTTATGAACTTGAGAAAAAAAATTCATCGTATATTTAAGTTCGAAACATGGAGAGGGAAACGCAGTTTCGCGGCGTTGTTCCTGACATACGCATTTTAACTTTCGCCGAAGATGGATTTCGTTGGAGAACGGTATTATAAGCTAAACAGAATTCTTCTGCTATGTCTCGGTCTATGGCCTTATCAAACTTCAACTTTGAAGAAAATTCAAATTTTTTTTTTTCAAACGTTGTTCATATCCTTTCTAATATGTCAGGTATTAAGTGGTTTCTTATTTTATATGTATTTTATTTATTTGAGAATAAACGTTCATATCAAATATTGATACTAAATAATGACAATTGCTATAATATAAAACGGATAAACTTTTTATATAAATTAGTATTTTTACACGTTTTTACTATAAGTGATAATTAGATATATTATATATGTACATATACATATATATATATATATATACATATAAGATTATTTTCAGTGCAATGCGGTTTTTATAAAAAAGTACAGCATCGATTATATTACCAAATTTTTGTTATTTCTTATGATTAATTGTGTTTATATTATAGAATATAACGCATGTTTCTTACTTGCCGATAATGTAAGTATCCACATATATTTAATGCATTTGAATTTCTGTTCTCATCAGATTTTCATTTTAACAATACTAATTTTTACACTTCCTTATACCTTTCTATTATATCATGACATATTTAATATATGACATAATTATTTGATATATTAAAAAACAATTATATAAAAATAATAAAAAATAATTAATGGAATATGTAATAAATAAAAAAAATTTACGAAATACAATATTTTATTTATGATCGTAGATCAAATATATCTTTGACAGAGTTCAATATGATTGGAATATGTTAAAGGCTCACGCGGAATTGGAAGTGATACGAAAATATGCAGGCGATGCAAAATTATATACGATCTGTTTTACGTGTAAGATATAAAATTAAATATCATTTATATCAATCAATTCTCTTCTTTAGCTTATTATTTTTATATGAATATGTTATAATTTGTTTTATGTATTAAACATTATATTTATATTTTCATTAAAATTTTTGACTATAATTCTTTTTTATAAAAATTTTATTAAATTATTTTATATTTACTATTTTATTAAATTTTTTAAAAATGATAACACTTAGATTAACGCAAATTACACACACACACACACACACACACACACACACACACACACACACACACACACACACACACACACACACACACACACACACACAAACACAAACAAACAAACAAACACACACACACACACACACACACACTTTTTATATATATGTATATAGTATGATTTTTCTCCGTATTAGTATTTTAATGAAATATAAAAATATACATTACTTTTCATACATACGTCAAATACGTGGCATTTGCTTGCTTCAGTTTTCGTTATTAGCGCTGCAATGGGGTTCATGATACTAACATGTCTACCCCATATACTTGATGTGATCGTACCAATGAATGAATCGCGACCGCGACAAACATTAATTATAGTGGAATACTTTGTCGACGAAGAAACATACTTTTTTGCTTTCTTGACACATATTATCGTAATTCAGTATGCTGGTGGTATCGCAATAGCGTCTGTCGCAACAATACTCATAGCGTATGTATTGCATACATGCGCTATGTTTAAAATCGCCAGGTAAAAACAAGAGTGATCACAAGAGTTTTATTGATTTATTTAAAAAAAAAAACAATATTGAAACAAATTTAGTAATACATATTTTCATTATATTTTCATAGTCATCGAATAGAACACATATTTGACGAAAATACACAACAAATGCCAAAGTATATTAAAGAACATATACTTTACAACAAATTAATTCATGCTGTATATATTCATCGCCGAGCTATGGAGTTAGTATTAGTGTATATTATATATTTCCTTGAACTCAAAGCCTATTTTGCCTGGACAATTTCGGCAAACCAAAATTATTGATTATCACGATATACACACACACACACACACATATATATATATATATATAAATTTGTGTTTATATAAAAGATAGTTTATATAAAAGATTTATCTCATAAATAAAGTTAATAAAAAACAGAAGAATTTAAATTTAAAATAGACTGCTTTTTTCTTACAATTAGATATATCTAAAAAAATCCTCGCAGAAAAGGCTGAATATAAAAGCTTAAACATTATTGCAATGAATTAATAATAAATACACATTTTGCTGTTAAAGTTTGGCCAATATTATGACGAATAGTTTTGCGAAATTATATCTCGTGTTATTAGGATTTGGTATAGCTTCGATGAGTCTCAGTTACCTTAATGTAAGCGTAAATGTAATTATTGCGAAAAAAAACACAATATCATTTACTCGAAAAAGGTTAATTATTATTATGAGATACAAATATAAAACTATATATATAATTCTATATCTTTTGCGTATATTGTGTGTATATATATATATATATATATATATATATATATATATATATATATATATATATATGTACAGGCAAAAGATATATAATTAATAAATAATGTTTGATTCAAGTTTTGTAATGCAGTAACATCCCTGAATGAAGTGGAATTATTGCTATTCGGCGGCATTATATTTATACAAGTGTATTATTTATTTTTGGGAAATTATTGTGGACAGAATATCATAGATAATAGCATTAACATTTGTCAAGCAACGTAAGTATTAAACGTATTTTCTAAATTTTATAATATTTTTAAAACATTTATTGTACAATTTTAACGATTCTAATGCTAGCTATAATTGCTATATATCATTGGGAATAATTTTTATTTTGTTACACACACACGCGCGCGCGCGCGCGCGCACACACACACACACACACACACAATAATTTGTAAATTCAAAACTAGATAAAAATCAAGTGATTTATTGGATTATTTAATAACTTTATTTAATTGAATCATATTAATCAATATCAATGTTGTGCTTAATTGCTATATGTGTATTTGTATACGTATTAACAGGTACAATGCACAATGGTATGATGCGCCATTATGTATGCAAAAATTGATATTATTCATAATGCAAAGAAGTAACAAAAAGACTGCTTTAACAGCTGGAATTTTTGATGCGTCATTAGAAGGTTTTGCTACGGTAATTATAAGCAATTTTTGTTTAATAAAATAATAAAAAAAGAGATTTTTTTTAATGCTTATTATACAGCTTATGAGTATGTCTGTATCTTATTTTATGGTCCTTCAATCCGTGGAATTACACAAAGAAAATCATGAAAAGGATAATCACGTTTAAAGAATTTGATTCGTAGTTAAAATGCATTCAGTACGTATTATATATATCTCTCTGCATATTTACTATAATAAAGTAAATTTTGAAATAAAAATGAAATACACTCTTTTTATTTTTTGAATACTATTATAATTGAATACTATTGAATTACTATTATTTTATAGATTAAGACATATTTTTGGGGATTAATTTTTTTATCTTTTCCATCATTAATCATACATATGTCAATAAATATAATATTAACTTCAAACTGACAAATAAATGTGCTATAATTAACAATAAATTAGATATTTTTTTGTAACTCGTCGAATATGTCAACTAAACAACATCTTTTTAATGTAACTTTTTTTTCTCTTTTTCGCGGATGTCTAAACTGAATATAATTCACCTTTTAATACTTTCTTTAATATAAAGTGCTGAAGCACTAAATATAAGCACTATATATAACACATAAAACTTAATTTCATCTTCATGATTCAACAGCTTGCGTGAAAATAAACATTCACCAACGTCGATTTTGAAACAGCGCGCATGCGCAAACTCTATGTATCAGTAAATAATGAAAGTGGCGAATTTATTTTCCGTCGCATACTTTAACGTAATTTACCTTCATTATATTCCTCTTTCTTATTACGATCGCTTAAATAAAATTATAAAATTTATGTGAGAAAATTGAGATAATCAATAGCAAATATTGTCAGAAAAATAGAGCTTCTTTGGCATAACTCATGATAAACGTAGCAAAAGCTTTGAAGTCAAATGAATTTTGACGGTCAGCGTTACTATAGGGTCAATCGATTCTTTCTAGAAGTAATGGGATTATGGCCTTACAATAATTCCATGTATATATATGTTTACAGAGCATTTATAATTTTCGTCCTTGTGTCTTCTTGTATTACGCAAGTAATTTTTTTCACATTGATTTAATTAGCTGCTTTTATATATTGATATTCATTATATTTATATTAAATTATATTTTTACTTAGTTTAGTTTTAATATTTATTTTTGAACGCTTATTGCAGCCTGCGTTATGGTTTTCTATGAGTCATTTCCATAAATGTACAATTTTAGTACAATTTTAATTAACTTTAACTGACATTTATGAAGATGACTCTGTATAACAAATAACTGCATTAGCGATATTTTTCTGTGAACTGAAAAATCATTGGTGTATAAAATTTTTTCTACAGTTCGCTAAATTGCAAAGCACGATTTACAATCTCGATCGTTTTCTATATAATTTAACATATGCTGTCCCTTGTCTCATCTACATCTGGAAGTTTCTTAACTATATTATTAAGTTTGATAAAGTACGTGTATGAAAAATTTTACTTAGATTATTATATAATTCTATTTAATTATAAAATATTTAATTAAAATATAATATTGTGTTTATATTTAATTGTCATATACATTATTAGGTAAAAATAATTATGGATGGAATTCAGCATGATTGGAATACATTAAAGGACGAAACAGAATGTAAGATTATGGATTATTATACCATAACTGGAATGCGATACACAATAGTTTCCTTSGGTAAGATGTCAGAAATACCGCCATTTGTATTAAATTACAATAAAACACGGCACATAAACACGGAAATAACGGAGACTGTTAATTAATTTCTACGTAATAACGTGATACTGCTTTCAGCTTCAAGCCTTCCATTTTTATTTTTTTTTATTTTGAGTTTTTATCTGCCGGGCTTTCTCGATTTTGTTCATCCCTTAAATGAATCTCGTTCGAGGAAATTGCCTATCTTAGCGGAGTATTATATTCTCGATGAGCAAAAGTACTTTTATCCTATTCTGATACACCAGTCATTATTAACGACACTAGGCATAAGCATAGTACTTGCAACCGAATCATTAAATATGATATATATTCATCATGCTTGTGGATTGTTTGAAGTGGCTAGGTGAGATATGAAATATTGTGTATTTCCCCGAAAATAATACTTATATATTTTCGGAAATTTTCATATATGTATATAAATATATAAATATATATATATAAATTTGGCTATTAAAAAATTAATAAATCTTGTACATTTTATTTTTGTACTTTATATATAATTTTGATATTAATTATTTAATAACGAATACTATTGTTACAAAGCATAGTATAGTCATGGCAAAAGCAAAACAAGCACGACATAAATTATAGAAAAAGGATAATATGTGTAAATTTATACATATATATATAAAAATATATAAAAATATATGTATATGTATAAAAATATATATAAATATATATAATAATTATAAGTAATAGACTTTGATATCATTTCTTTATCTTATTTATCCAAAAATAATGTAAACCCGTATTTATAGCTACCGTTTAAAACATATTTTCATTGAAGGAAAGTTTTCAGTAGCTAAAAATGAAAAATATACCATAATTCATGCCAGAATCGTAAAAGTCATAAATGTTCACAGAAGAACTGTCGAGTAAGTTTATCCATTATAAAAAAAAGATGCAAGTCATCTTAATTTTTCTACTGGAAACACATATTTTTAGTGCGAAAAAGATTAATGCATTGCGTTATTCATAATTAATTCATATAATTTTTTATTGTTGAAGATTTTTAGATTACTTGTTGTGCACATTTAATGTGACCTATTTGATTATGCTCGTGCTTGGAGTGATTGCGATAACTATTAACACATTTCGTGTGAGTTACTTTTTTCAACAAATATTATTATACACTATTATTATATAATATTATTATATAATATTACTATATAATATTATATATCTTGATCTCTATATTTGTTTTATTTTTTTCTATTTATCTGTAAAACATTTTCTAATTGTAAAATAATTTTATTTGCTTAATTCTAAAAAACAAAATACCCATTCCTCTCATTCCTTTTTAGTTAATTGAAACTGTTTCGGCAATGGATGATCTTGTGGAATTAATAGGAGCTGTATGCTTTATTGCAGGCCAGTATTCTATCTTGTTTTTTACAAATTATTTTGGACAAAAACTAACAGATTGTAGTTTTCTTATGTTCGATAAAGTGTAAGTTTTCAGATTTCTATAATATGTTATTTGCATATTATATAAATAGTATCATACATTTAATAAAAATTTTAAGAAGAAAGAAATGGGAAAGAAACGTATTCTCTTATGCAATGTAGGTACGATGTACCATGGTATGCAGCACCCGTGCATATTCAGAAACTTTTTGCATTTATTCTGCAAAGAACGATAAAGGGTTACGTGCTCAATATTGGTGGTGTAATTCTGGCATCGCTGGAAGGTTTTGYGTCGGTAATGATACATATTTTTTGTCATCACAAATTTGAATAATTAAAAGACAATGAATATAATGCCATTGTAATAACATTAATGTGAACAATATAATAATACAATGATATGAAAAAATGATATAAAATTATATATATAAAAAATGATATATAAAAACAATTGAAATAATTTAAATTTTTTTATATTAAATTAATATTTTATATTAAAATTTTATATTAAATTAATATTTTTTACATTAAATTTTAATATTGTATTATAATTAATTTTTTAGATGGCGAGTTTGACGCTGTCTTATCTTACTATGATATATTCCGTACGTTAAGATCAAAACAGACAACAAATTTGATTCTAGTAATCGATATGATGAAACTGTATTATGAACATAAAATCTATTAACAATTATAAAATAATTCACTATTATAAAATAAAATATGTTTACCACAAACGTTAGTATCTCGTCAAACAATATGTCAGAATAATTGCAGTAACATTTTATACTTTTACTTTGCTATAAATTCTYGGATCGAGTGCGTCGTCCCCTTTTTCACGATACATATGGCATCGATATCAAAATACTATTTTTTCATTCGTACACTATAATTTTATCTAATAGTGGCAATATTACAAAGGCAATTTAACGGTGGGAAAGTCGATATATATTATTATTTGGGGAGAGAATGTTAAAAACTATTACGCAAAGCGTGACTAATCTAAAGGAGTTTTTACCATCAAACAAATTTTACTGGAAACTATTACAATATTTTAAAACAGCTCCTTTTATTTTAATTTCTTTCTGAAATAATATAAATCTGATGGCATTCAACATATATCCATTTTATTTGTCAATAACTTTTCAACGAATAAGAAACGAATTTAAATCTTTTCATTGTTATTTAAAATATTAACTTTGACGTAAAGACCAAGATCACTGRAAGTGAGTCTACTAAACTTTAAATAGAAGCTTTATTTAATTTTTTTTTTATTTTTTTATTTTTTTTATATATTGAGTTTTTAATATTATCTTCAATTTTTTGAATGGAGCACTTAATGTTTTTTTTTTAGGAAGAACAAAACAGATATTAAGCGATGTTTAAATGTCTAAAATTAATCAAAATATTTATAATATCAAGATATCAAGTTATTTGCAATAAAAATTCTATATAATTATATATAAGTAATTAGTTTACAACTAAAGTTATTAACGATAATAATAAATATTCGAAACAATTTTAAAGAAATGGGTTCTCGATATAATAACAATAATAAGAATGGGTATAACGGGCAAATGAGAGCTTTAATACAACGCGGTTATTAGTGCGCAAATTAATTTTCACATATTTAAGACATTTATATAATAATTCTTACAATATCGCGAACGTTTCAGCTTACTTTCAAGCCATCATCAGCGTATTCCAGTTGTAAATTGTGTTAATTCTTCAGATTCGGTGACTTCTATCTCGAATTTGTGGACCACTATCCCCGACAAATCGGCAGCGAATCACAGTGCAGATTGTGTTCATCATCATACCAATTCAAATTTTGATACCTTGTCCCGACAGGTCAGAAACAATGTTGCATCGATTGAAGTTACGTTGTCAGCAACGACAATCATTTTTGAGCGACGTGTTATTCAATCGGAAGTTACATTACAACAGTTGTATAAAATTTTTYATCCAAAAGTAGAATTCCGAATATTAATAAAGATATCGTCGAGTAATGCACAGCACTACTCAGCGTGTAATAAGTGCTTCCTAATGAACCAAAGAGACCATTTTGATGGCAAAATCGCAACATCAAGTTCAGGAGGATGCTTTGRATGTAAAAGGCTTACTATATGATCCCCTTGTATTGCTAAAGGTAAAACCTCAAAATTATTATTTTATAAAAAAAAACTCTTACTTGAATCTATCGCATTTTTCTTAGAATGCTGTTTTCAAAAACGGTGGACACTAGAACTATCATAAAATCTAATCCAAATGCTTTGAAATTTTGCTCAGTTATTAACAATTGAATTAACTAAAGAAATATCTGTGGTTTTTTCGATAACCTACATTTACAAAACAAAAGTATGGATTACAACTTTTTTGTAATCCATACTTTTATGTCGAATTTTTACATGAAAATTAAACTTTTTTTTCACATATGTATCATTTTCACATTTTTAAATATTTTTTTATTTTGACAGGTATTTCTTTAACAAATTTAATGCAGATTAAAACTAATTAACCAAATTTTTATTATAACATACTTTGGGTCCGTTTTGCTATCTATCGCGGATGCCTTCATCACATGCAAAAAACGTGCTGTAGTGCCGCCATTTTGTTTTCCAAAAATATAATTTTTACACATTTTGTATACTAAGATAAAAGTAGTAAACAGGTGTAAAAAGATTTTTTGTATGTATAATTTTTTAACCAATTTCCAAAGTAAGATATGATTTTGAGACCTCCAGAGTGGATTAATTTTATGTGGACTAATCCCTTAATTTTTTATCTTCGTATCTTTTCTTGTAATTCAAATTCTAATCAAAATTTTAAGACAATTGGTAATTAAGTATAAAAAGTGTTGTTCTTTTTGAAAAATCTAGTAAATCTAGATTGAAAATCTAATAAATAATAATAATAAATTTCAAATAATATTCATATCTCAAATTATATTGATTTATTTTATTTGAAAAAGTGTCATTTATTAGTTGAATATTCGTTAATAAAAAAAAAAAAAACAGGTCATTCTTTTTATCTCCACTTTTAATCTTTATATCTTTTTTTCCAGACATCCCACCTCATCAATGACTATATTCTTGGAAAAATACTAAAAAATACTGTTCAAGCTACTGACATCAAGAATATTAACATTGATTTTATATTTTACTCCAAAAATATGATTTTAAACGAACAAGGAAAAATAAATTTATTTATAGAAAATTTTAAATTAAAGTGCGGAAGAATTCTTATTTAAATGCTGCACACATTATTTGTTTTTTTACCTTTGTATGTCATCTCATAACTCTTGCTTTACATCTGTATTAAAGAACAGTTCCCCAGAAATCCCCAAATATTTTAAATGCAAACTCTGTGTTTATGCACGATTCGTTGTAAATTTAGAAATTAAGAAAGCGCACATCACATCACAATTCACTGATAACACATTTCACGAATAAGCAAAAATTTATCACTAAATAATGTTTTGCGACGATGAAGAAATATATATGAACGAAGTTCTTTGCATGATGGTTCATACTCTATTGAAGGGAACATCGCGAATGGAAACTATTGCTCGCTATTGCGCCAGCGCTGCGTCGTGACGCCGGCGTCGACGCGACGTCGCGTCGCACTATACTGCTTACCCGTTGGAGCAGCTGACAGCATGTAATATTGCATTAGCTTTCTGCGCAAAAGTTTTGTCATCATATCCATTGCATATGATATTGAGAAAATTCGACATAGTGTTTTCTCATAAAATTCATGATTGGATATCTGTGAAATGTTAGAACATGTTTGAAAGAACAAGAAAAATATCATTGAATTTTAATTTTATAAATGTCAATATTTAATATCATTATTTAAAAATAAAGAATGATCGTATATCGATAGGCTAAAGAATAAAAATTCTAGTCAGAAGCATGTTCTTATCTTATTTTACGATTTTACATAATCAGCACAACGATGGCATTAAATAAAAATAACTGAAATACTAATGACATCACTTTAACACTATCTTCTTTAAATTAATATACAAATTTCATAAATTAATATACAATATACGATTACAATTTATATACAGCATCGAAGCGAATTTGTATTTTACACTGTAAAATAAATTTTTTCTAAAACTAAAAATCACACAACTTTTGTTTAACCTTTTTATCTTAAAAAAATGTTACTGAACATGTATATATATTTTAAAA
>JANQDE010001270.1:3124-13627 GCA_037157785.1 Cephalotes varians
GATGAATTATTTGGATGTATATCAATAGTGTGATTACAGGGTCACGATACTACAGCGAGAGCACTAAGCTTTTTATTAGCATTATTAGCTGAACATAAGGACATTCAGGTATTTATCATTAAATAAATAGCATTCTTAGAAGAAAAAATTAATTAGTTCTAGTAATATTCAAAATGTTATTTATTAGGTGTATACAAAAATTTAGTCATTTTTCGTACATTTTTGCTTTAGATGCTTAATTACATGTAATTAAGTATTGTATGCCCGTTGGKAGTTGAKCGAATACTTYCCAAGCTAAGTACAAAATGATTTGCTGAATACGTAGAGTAACATGCAGTCTATTGTAGCAGAGAGAAACTTGGGTGCGTTCGTTTATGTAGTCACTGCTGCAGTCATTCGTTTACGCCATCTGCGAAAGCGACTGCAGCGCAGTTTGTCGTTCGTTTACGCAGGGATATATCCTATCTGCGCAGTTATCTCGGAAGTCCTGCTCAGGATGCTCTGCTTACAGTACTGCATAAACGAACATTTGGATATTCCGGTCGAATCGGTTGTATCAAAAATGAATTTCATCAAAGTGAAAAATGAAAAAAGTAAAAAAAGCTTGACGCGTTTTTGCGCAAAACAAAAAATCTGGCAAAAAAACGTGGCGATCCATGCGAAGTTATTAATCGTTAAAGGATGCTATAAATTAAGTTAGCAAATCTGTCATATTGACGAAATGTAGCGACATGAGTATGCGCCTAAATTCATCAAGATTTGAGATCAGGCGGGAATTTTAAATAATTATTAAATATTTTCGTGTAAATATATAAATAAAAAGTATTCATTGTTTATATCAATAAAATTTAATATTTATATAAATTTATATAAATGAAATTATCTTTTATACACAACTTAAAAACTTTATTACATTTTAATTATTCAAATATAAATATATATTGAAAATCTTTGCTTTACTCACACATTGCAAACAATTCTTAATCGGCTCAATTAAAATTTTGTCCAGATTTTATATTGGTAGATACAATCCGAGCAGCTATTCACGCAGTGTCCGTTCGATGAATTTAGGTCACGTGACTAGCAGTGCATGCGTTAACTGCTGCGTAAACGAATGCACCCCTTGAGAGCGGCTAAGCCGGTTTTTTTTCGTGACACCGTCGAAATCTCTCGTACACTATTGCCAGTACATCCACTTCTCAAATGGAACTACGTACTACATCCATTTTGCGATGCTTGATAAAATCGGCGAATCAGAAGTGGATGTAGTGAGAAGTACGCGTCTGTGCTAAAACCTTGTCGATCAAGAATGCATGTATAATTACCCAGACAACATCAAGTCATCTAAAAGATGACTAAAAGATGCCTAAATTGTTATCAAGATGTGTTTTAGTGAGAGAATACAGTTGACGAAAAGATGACTAATAAATGACAGATGTCTCACTGCTAGTCATCTTATAGCCTCCTTCATATGATGACTAAAAGATGACTAATTTTGGACATTTTTTCGTCATCTTAATTATGTCGTGTAAAATTAGATTATATTTTAGCATACATAATTTACAAGAATATCAGATCTTTAAATTAATTTTCAAATCTAATTAAGAAATTGTACTGTCAAGATACATTTATTTTCGTCACGGAGTGCCTCCATTTTAAGGACTACGTCTTCAAAAAAATCATTTCGTTACTACATGGAAAATCTCATAATGTTGCGACTATTATTCTATCCTGTAAAGTTTTTATTCACGAGAAATTTAACTATATCGCATCCATCTAGTGGCGCATACTGTTCTCTGATCAGCGACTTTATCTTTTTTATTCTATCTTTTCGGCAAAATAAAGATATCTGGAAAGATATCTTTTAGTCGACTTTTTATTTTGTCGAAAAGACAACCATAGAAAGATGACAAAAAGATGTCTTTTTTAAGTTGTCTTTTCGACAAAACTAAAAGTCGACTAAAAGATATCTTTCCAGATATCTTTATTTTGCCGAAAAGATAGAATATAAAAGATAAAGTCGCTGATTAGAGAACAGTATGCGCCATCTTATAAACATCCTTTCGTTTTGCCGAAAAGACAACTTAAAAAAGATATCTTTTTCTCATCTTTTAGACAGCTTTCCTCTTTGTCGAAAAAACTTAAAAAAGACAACTTTTAGTTATCTTTTAGTTTCTTGTGCTGTTTGGGTATATATATTAAGGGGTGCTGGAGTCGTCTGTATTATCGACCAAACGCATATTTCGTATTTTTCTATTTTCTTTGCTTTCCTTTAGACTTGCATCGAATATTCGGCAGATATTCGGTATTCAGCCACTTTTTTGTTATTCGGGCGAATACCGAACAGTGAGATACTGTAACGAATATTCGGCCGAATAACAAATAGTACAGATTTYTTTAAAAAGTTAATAAATTTGTGACAAAGGCATTTTTAATTATTTAAATTAAATTAAACAAAACATAAGTGAAAATACTTTTTTTAAAAAAGTTGTTTTAATTAAAAAATATCAAATTACAAAAGTATAAACTACTTTTTAAACAAAATCAACAAAATTTTAAATTTTTTCATTGCCAACTGTGATAAAAAAAAAAAACAAAATAGAATTCTAAAATTATTATTTATTTATCTATTCACTGTTAATTAAAGAAATTAATTATATTATTCATTCTTTACTATAATTAAAATTTAATAGAAGCAAATTGTGACGCAAAAATAACAATTTTTCCCCATTTTTGGGAAGTAATCTATTTTCTTCATATACATTTTTAGCTCCTGAAAACAGTGTTTCGGAATAGATGCTACTGGCAGATGCGGATAAATATTTTGAAGCTAATTTTGAAAGTAAAACTGGAAAGTAGTTTTTGTTCGCAGCTTACCAAATATAGGGACTTGATTGGAGTGGAATACATTTTATTTTCAAGTACATATCTAATTCAATAGCAGTCATACTTTTTTATTTATCGTATTATCATTTTTTGAATTCTTTTTTGCAATCAGCTTATCGTAACATTCCCAAAAAGTGTGTGACTGAGAGCTTTGACCATTCTCTTCAGTTCAGTTCTTCTTTTTTTAAACTTCACAGGAGATGATTTCGTACTATCATCACTGCTGCTTTCGTATGAATTAGAGATGACTGATATTAGACTGATATTAGAGACTCAAAAGTATCTTGCTTTCTCAACTTGCAGCTGATTGGTAAAAAAAGTCTTCTTCAAAATAAGTCCATACACAAGACTTCTTTTTAGCATTCATATTTAAATTAATTTTTGAAATTAAGCACGAAATCACTCTAAAACTATATAAATATTTTCATTAAAAAATAAGATAGTTTTTTTTACGTTGCGTATGACAAAGTGAATTAGTTGAAACAAGTACGCGACGCGGCGGCAAAGCGGCATATCGACGCGAAAGAAGGAGAGAAGTAAGGGAGGTTAAATTTTCACGTCAAATCTGTAGCACCGAATATTTGCCGAATATTCGGTTATTCGGCTAGCGCACCCGCCAAATATTCGGTCAATGGCCGAATAGACTATTCGTTGCAAGCTTACTTTCCTTATACAGAATGAAAAATCCTTCTTCAGAATAATAGAAAAAAATGTAAATAAATGTGGGTAAATACAAAATAACACGAAAAATGAAAAGAAGTATTTAAATTACAATTTCCTTTTATTACCTAGATTATTTCATTGCAAAAATAAAATGACAAGGATAACACGATTGTTGACAATGAAAGTGACAAGGACAATACGCTTTGTATTGCTCTACTGTACCAATATCGCACATACACATTCGCATAAATTTTCATGATCGTACAATTGATCGTACTGTTCTATTTATTTCTCTTGTAAGCTTTAAAATCATAAACTCAAGGTCTCATAATATTCTTCTGCATTATTAAAATATGGGTAATGCTTTTATTTTGGTTATATACTTAGAATCATTTATATTATGCAATGAAATAATCTAGATGATAACAGAAAACTGTAATTTAAAAACTTTTCTGATTTTTCGTGTTAGTTTGCATTTACCCACATTTATTTGTATTTTTTCTCTTATTCTGGAGAAGAATTTTTTTTTCTGTATAAGGAAAGCAAAGAAAAGTACGAAATGTGCATTTGGTCGGTAATATAGAGACGACTCCAGCATCCTCTTAAAATATATACACTAATGTTCCAGAAAGCACAAAAAATTAAAAGATAACTAAAAGTTGTCTTTTTTAAGTTTTCTTTTCGACAAAGCGAAAAGATGTCTAAAAGATGAGAAAAAGATATCTTTTTTAAGTTGTCTTTTCGGATAAAGTTCCAAAAGAGACAACCCTCCGATTTTATCGATTAGTATATTACTGTATTTTGGTGCGCTGATTATGAATATGATAATGATAATCGCCGACAAGGCCATTTTCAAGGCCATTTTAAAACTTCAAAAAACTCAAAAATTTTCATTTTTTAAATATTATTTTGATAAATATTGACGTAAGAAAGAAATGCTTCAAATAAAAGTTGTTGCTTTTGAGAAAATACATCTTTTGTATTATATGCATTTTTTGCATAGAACCAATATTTTTCCAAAAAAATACGATCATAGAAAAGACAACCCTAGCTTAACCTATATTTCTTCGTTCTCAGCCGAATTCAGAATCAATAAAAACGGAACGAAGCACTCCATTTTTTTTATTAAAAAAAATATGCTAACACAATCCTAACATTTAGATTTCAATTAAACTTCGCTTTATGGAAAGTCGCAGATGACGTTCAAATGAACACAATTCAACTAGATACGAGCCATTCACAGCACTTGAACAGTAAAAAATTTCCATACACCGATCGCTGTAAATCAGTGGTCGCAACGAAATGCCCTTTTCGAGCCGATTTCTGAAGCGACGCCTACTGTCTTCCCCACTACCGTTCAACGCTCGGCGGCCGAGCCGCCGAGCGCGCGTGTGACGCTATGCCTCAGGAGCGTCCCCATATCAGAAATATGACGGAATCGCCCTTCCGTCAAACTATTATTAAAACACTAAATTGTTTATATTATTAATGTATTATATATGTTTTATAATAATATAGTTGTGACTTTACGTGTATGAGTAGTTTTATAATAATGTATAATAATTAGTTTCGATAATAGCTTTCCACATCACCCGTGAGGTACTATTATTGATGCGTTTATATATATTATAAAATATATTATTATAAAACATATATAATACATTAATAATATAAACAATTTAGTGTTTTAATAATAGTTTGACGGAATCGCTCTTCTGTCAAACTATTATTAAAACACTAAATTGTTTATATTATTAATGTATTATATATGTTTTATAATAATATAGTTGTGACTTTACGTGTATGAGTAGTTTTATAATAATGTATAATAATTAGTTTCGATAATAGCTTTCCACATCACCCGTGAGGTACTATTATTGATGCGTTTATATATATTATAAAATATATTATTATAAAACATATATAATACATTAATAATATAAACAATTTAGTGTTTTAATAATAGTTTGACGGAAKSGCKMTTCYGTYAWAYTWCTGATATGGGGACGCTCCTGAGGCATAGCGTCACACGCGCGCTCGGCGGCTCGGCCGCCGAGCGTTGAACGGTAGTGGGGAGGACAGTAGGCGTCGCTTCAGAAATCGGCTCGAAAAGGGCATTTCGTTGCGACCACTGCTGTAAATGGCTGTAAGCAACTGCACCGTGTTCAAATGAACCACTCTTGAAAGTTACAAACCCATGTGGAACCTCGCTTCGCGTTGTAAAGTATATGCGTGGAGGCAGTATGTTCCGCTCCTTCCCCTGCGGGGGGGTTATTAAAAAAAAAGACACATAGGTTTACATGGAATCTCGTGTGGAAAGTTGCAAATCCTTTTACCATGCCCTTATCGTTGACTCCGGATTCGACTGAGAACGACTGAGTACAGCCTCTTGATGGTAGGTCCGCAGGATTCATGTTCCCTGGAACATGCTTCCAGGAATTCGGATTGCTCAATTTGTGTATTTCTATAATCCGGTTCCACACAAATGTGGCCCATTGTGTCTTCCTTTGAATCCATGCCAGCACAGTAGAGGAGTCAGTCCAGTAAAACATTTCAATCTGTTGATTGTTTAGTGCTGCTAGTGTAGATCTCATAAGTCTCGTTCCAATCGTAGCTGCCAATAGTTCCAACCTTGGTATTGTAATTGGCTTCTTTGGTGCCACTCGAGCCTTGGCTTGTACGAAACTTACGTCTATTTTGTCTTTGGTTTCCGCTCTACAAAATATCACTGCAGCGTATGCCTCTTGACTTGCATCGACGAATAGATGCAATGATATCGCGGATCTGTTAGTACTCGAAAGCCAGCGTGGGATCTTAACCTGATTCAACTTTTGCAATTCTTGTGACCATTGAAGAAACGTCTCCTTTGCGTCGTCATCAACTTCAGTGTCCCATCCAAGATTCTCTTCCTGCAATTTTCTCAAAAGCAACTTGGGATGAAGTGTACGGGACAAACGAATCCCAACGGGTCATAAATCTTTTGTGCAAAAGATATTATCTCTCTCTGCGTAATAATTTCTGGAATTTTCCATGAAGCTACTCGCGAAAGCGTTAAAACATCTTCTCGCTTGTTCCATGTTAAACCGAGCACTGCGAGAGGGTCACATTCCCCCGAGAACTCTCAACCTCGCAGATCGAAGCCTCCGCTGCTCATAACAGAAGTAGCAACTGCTCTGAATTCGTTCATTTCTTCCTTTGTTTCAACGCTGGTAACACAATTGTCCACGTAAAATGACTTTCTCAGTTTCTCAATTATCAATCTTTTATTTTCGTTTAGAGCTTTCTCTATTGCTTGCTCTAAATGATAATCGATAGTAGCTCCCAGTAGAAATGGGCTACTGGTAATTCTAAAGACTATCCGGCAGTGACGAGTAAGTTTCCAGCGGGTTATCTGATGTTCTTTTCCAAAGAAATCTCAAATAATTACATTCCTCTGTTGCTATACTAATCTGTAGAAAGGCCCACCTTATGTCCGCGGTTACTCCAAACTGATTCTCACGAAAACGTAAAATCAACGTAGTTGTTAGCTCAATGAAATTGGGGCCCGCTTCCAGACACTGGTTTAGTGACGGTTTGTCCTTTCCTGTAGCCGACGCATCAAAAACTGGTTTTATACGCGTCGTGCTATTTTCTTTAACAACGTGCCTATGCGGTAGATAATATCCAAAATTCGTCTCTTCTGCAGGTACTCGCTCAATTATGTCTTCTTGTAGCCATTCATCAAATACCTTTTCATACTCATAGCGTAGACCATCTTTATCGAGTTTTGTTAAAGTATTTCTTAATCTCCTTTCGGCAATTTCGCGATTTTCGCAGAGAAGTGGATGATCTATCTTCCAAGGCAGAGACACTTCATATCTTCCGGTTTTATCAATACCAATCGTGTTCCGGAATCTATTAAGAACTTCTTGTAAGTGTTCTTCCTTCGTCGATTTCAGAATAGGATCTTCTATGCCAATGATATCAAGATTCCACAAGTCAGCCAAATCTGCTTCTTGCGTGTACAGTGACAAAACAGTTAACGCCGTGTCAAGGTTTTGCTTCCAGAACTGTGGAGTTTGACCCAATAATGTCCATCCCAAACGTGTTTCTAGCAGTGACTCCGCATTCGAGATTAAGAATTCTACCAGTATATAGTTTGTCCACAATATCGGCACCTAGCAAAACAGAAATGGGAAGATCTTCGTGTCCAAAATCTGACAATGTCGCAGATCTCTGCTTTAATTTGTCTATCCAAGGTCCTCTTGACACTGTTGAGATGCTTCGGCAGATAGTGTCTTGTTGATAGGCCAAGAATTTACAATCGTACGATCCATCCAAACTACGTAAGTGTACGTTGTAAAAAAGGTGTTCTTGTGGCCGAGTCTGCACTCCTTCAAATAATAATGGACCATCGTACGCTTTCCGACTGACTCATATCGAAGTTTCTTTGCCACACGCTCTGCAATATAAGAATGATGTGAACCAGTGTCTATGACAGCACGTACCTGCAATTCCACTCCCTTGTTCACCAGAGAGACTCGCAACGTTTGTAAGAACACTTCAGGGCTCTTAGAAAGACTCGCTAAATTTTGTCCTTCTATTTTAACCTCTGAGCCGTTCGATTCCTTTGCCTTAGGATTCGCGGTTATATTGCGACACGTCAACAACACATGTCGTCTTCCACACCAGGGACATTTTTCCTTGTAATGGCATTTCTTGAAACTGACCTATTTTTAAGCAGTTAAAACAAGTGTTTTTTGTCTTCGTTAATTGCTGTCTCTCTTCCAATGACATTATTTTCGCTTTATCACATTGGCTGCTGTCATGTTTCTCGTTACAGAAGACACATTCGCTTGCCCGTAGAGGTTTGGCATTGATAAGACTCGCTGTTGAAGGTATTTCACTTCCTTCTAACCTTTGTTTTCTTTTCTTCTCTTTATTGTCTTTGGAGACTGTGCTGATACCAAATCCATGTACAGCCATAGCTATCCGCTCCTCTGCTACCACCTCCGTTTGCAAGAAACTCATTAATTGTGTTAGGCGATTTCTGGCTTCGATAGTACCCAATGACGTAGAATGCCTCTGCCAGGCTCTTAACAAATCTTCAGGCAACGCTGACACTACTAACGGATATAACATGGCAGCGCACATTTCGGTGGTTACGTTTAAGAATTCGAGCGCTCTTAGATGTGTCTCGAGCTTATCGTAAAGACTACCTATAGGCATCTTACCTTCCACTTTTGCTGTGTTATTAAGTACCAACTTGAGAAGCTCACGAATGTACAGTTCTATTAGCAATTCATTCTTACCAAATCTGGCCTTAAGACTGTCAATCGCCTTATCATAATTTTCAGCCGTWRGAGGGAAACTATTGATRAGTTCACTGGCTCTTGAATCTTTCACCATGGCTTGTACGAGGTATTGAAACTTATCTTCCTTAGTGATGGATCCGTCTTCATGTATGTTTTTGAACAGACTCCAGAACTGCAGCCATTCCTTTAAGTCGCCACTGAACTTTTGCAACTCTATTTTCGGTAACTTGAATCTTTTATCTTGCGTATGTAGATTC
The DNA here is from genome assembly GCA_037157785.1 of Cephalotes varians. Taxonomy (NCBI): domain Eukaryota; kingdom Metazoa; phylum Arthropoda; class Insecta; order Hymenoptera; family Formicidae; genus Cephalotes; species Cephalotes varians. Next base: position 12,225 of record JANQDE010001270.1, read on the forward strand.
ATAGGCACCGTTTCCCTTGTTTCATATGCTTGTTGTTGTCTAGCCTAAGGAGGAGGATCTAGGACGTTATTTACTCCTACCTTCATTCTTTGATATTTAATGCGATATTCGTCCGCCTGATCTATTTCTTTAATCATATCATTCTCCAACGTTTCAACAGTATCATGCATTGAATGAAGAGTCTGCTGATCAAGTTCCTCTAATTCGCATGTTTTRTCCTTGAGAATCGCAAATCTCGACCGTAATTCCACTATGTCGACACTCTCTTCCTCTAGCAACTGACTTAATGTAGTGAGAGTGCGTGTATACGCTGCTCGTACAGCCGTACGTGTTTTCTTTATTTTATCCATAATTACTGTCTAACCTCGAGTCCTGTCACGGTCGCCAAATTGTTACTCGTGGTTCGGGAGGAACAGTATCAGGAACACAATCGACACTCGTAGATCAATTATATCGAGAACATTTATTGAACAATACCCCATACAATATGGAACAGTACGGGGAGATACATGAATCCGTACTAATACGTAGTGAACGTTAGACACGAAAAAGGGTTCCTACTTTAGGCGGGCTTCGAGCCTTCTCGAAGCTCGGCGTAGTAACACTTAAAAAGGAAAGAAAGGGAAACAGCGTGTCTTCCAAACCCCGGGTTTGTACTACTGCGACCTATTATTATAATCTCGAACTTCGTCTACAGTATTTATAGTCCTTTTTTAACTTTCACTTGGCGCCATTTCCTAATATCATATTTTTTTGTAGAAAATATATATACGACAGCTTTTTTGAAAGGTAAAATTATTGTTCTGTTTTGATTTTGAAAAGAGCGTGTACTTGGCGCCCTTTTTTTACCTTTTTCTTAAAAAAAGTAATTTTTTATAGATATCATTTCTTTTTTTTAGTAATACATAAATTAATTAGATTTTGCTAAAGAGGTTTCACCACCACCCCCGTCAAATTTTCAGTATGCGGTATATGATGGTGCTCTTTAATTAATTATATTACAAAAATACAAAATATAAATGAGCAGTAGCAATAGAGAATGAGGCTATAAGAGTAAAAAATTGATCACAGTCAACTATTCTTTTTATATTCGACTGTGATTAGTCAACTTCTTACTCTTACAGCATCATCCACTACTGCTACTTCTCATTGTAGACCATGCATTACTTTACTCTACTGTGTTACATTCAATTTTAATGTATTTAATGTACTTCAACTATTGTTGTATTTGTATCGTTCAATAATTAAAAAGTTATTGCTGCTGACTATATCTTCAGTTATTTTAGTCTATATTACTCAATTGCAAATGCAACAGCATCGAGTAAAAAAAAAATAAAATGAGGCATAGATATTTATAGTCCGTTCTTATTTTAAGATTGTCTTAAGTAATGTCTTAAGACATT
>JANQDE010001271.1:8225-18469 GCA_037157785.1 Cephalotes varians
CACGCACGCACACACACAGCTTTAATTATTTCTTATATTCTTCATGAGATAAAGAATAATAATATATTGTGAATTAAATACTTAAAATAAAATTTAAAAGAATTTGAATCTTTTAATAGAATATAACAGCTCCTCTCACACATAAGAGACTAATATAAAAGCTTCTTTATTAAGAGACTAATTTAATTTAAATTTTAATAGTACAAATTATTATTTGGATACTTACACATATACATTAATTATAATTAATAATAATTATTATTTGCTTTTATTTTTTTAATTACTACTTCAATTTATTTTGTTCGCCTAGTCAATAATATTAAAAAATTTCATTCTCAGTCAGACAATAATGAATTCAAGTTCCACAATTATTATGTTTAGTCATGTATAATTATTATGTTTAGTCATGTCATTATTAATTTTTTTAATGCGGAAGTACTATCTTGTTTTAGAAGCAAAAGTCAATTGATCAGATTATAGAAATGCTTCATGTCCTTGAAAACCAAGTCATTGCATATTTTTATAATTTGAATTACTAGTTAACAGTAACGGAGCTAGAAATTGCAGTATTTAATGTTGTTATGTTCAATGAATAAACCTGTGAAAAAAACAAAAAATCTGTATCTGTACAAGTTTTTAGAATAAAAGAAAATCTAATTTTTTTGCAATACGTAATATTTTTATTATAGACTTTTATTACACTAATTCCATTAAAATATTTTGGCATTCTTAAAAATTCTTCTATTTTATTAAGTGAAAGTTTTAGGAAGTGAAAAACAGATTTTTTAAAAGTTTTTGAAAATTTATGTAACTATATTTGAAATAGCGAAAAAATTAAAAAAATGAAAAGACAAAAATCTCAAGTTTCGTCACTGTATATGTTACTGATAACGTATATATATTACGAGGAATGCAATTAGTTCTTTGTAGTTTTATATTATCTGTTATACCAGACGCATACTCTTTGTGGAATATACGGCTGCGATAAGCATGTAAATCATTGTTGTAATATTTAAAGATTTTCTGTTAATACACGATTAAAAATGTTTCCGTTAATTTTCTTTAATTTGCGTAACAAATATGTGATGTATATTTCGACGACAACATACGTAGAAAGAATATTGTAATATCAATTTTAGATTTGTAAATAGCGAATATATTGTTATAAACAAAGAATTTGTATCAACTTTTATTAAAGAATTGTACTAAGCGAGAAAAACTGCAGAATTAACTATTATTTTTGAAGGATTTATTTAACATAATTTTAAAAAATATTTATAGAGATTATTTATAAATCTATTATTATTTGCACACACACTCATAAAACTTGTAAGATTTGTAAAGATTTCATTGAAAGAACAACTTATACTGGAATTTTTTTGTATACAGAAGTTATCTTTAGAAATAAGAAAATATAAAAGAATATTCAGAGTATAAAGGTCATCAAAAGATTATTTTATAGAATACTTTATCCTAATGAGAATATATCAGTATAAAATATCTCGGATATGAACAATCTCTATCGCATGGTTTTCGAAAGTTTATTCGACTCATCTGTTCTTCTCTTTATTCTAATTTTCATTTTTTTTGCTAGTGTGTTTACAAATGCATTGAATCTTTAAATCTCATATTTTATTTATTTTATACTTAACTTTATTTTGAATTTTATATATATATATATATAATGTTATTTCTTAATAATTCCTATTACTAATTGAAGAATTTATAAAAATGTAATTGTGCTAGAGAGATATATATATATTACATATGTATTAATTATTATTTTCAAATTTATGTTTATAAAAATTTTTAATATTGACTGCTTTTATTATTTTTATAATATAAAATTGTAACTCTGTTAAAATAATATTTTTATATTATTGCCGATCAGTACTCATCGCGTTTGTTTCTCATTACAGACTGCACAGAAGCAAGTTGTCTCACGAAAAGTATTTCAAGTGTGACATTGTCGATACTCAAAGTTTTTCTTACAATTTAGTTTGCAATTTAAAGTTGCAAATAAATTAATACGATGACATCAGATATGAAATCCATTTTGTTTACGCTTATAATTATTGCAACATTTTTAGAAGGAAAATTACAATCTTGGCAGAGCTTGTCGTCTCTTCAAAATAATTTCTTAAATTTTTTCTTTCCTAAAGAACCTGGCTTAGTGAAAGTAAGAAGAATGGATCGAACCAAAGGAATGAACGATGTAAAAATATTGGATTTCGTAAGTAAAAAATTCTTTTTAATCAAATTTATATGCATCTTGTATTCAATTTACTATTGATTTCTCTATGATAAATATACTTTAAGCTATACAAGCTATACAATTTGACCATCTTATCGAAATCATAAAGATGCAATGATAATATCCCATGGAGATGTTACACATATACTATTCTTTTACATACAGGTTGGCCTTGTAGAACAACATGATTATCCCGCTGAAGAGCATAACGTCACAACAGAGGATGGTTATAATTTGATAATACACAGAATACCTAGAAGTCCATTATTGGATAACAAGAGAAAAAAGAAAATTGTATTCATTCAACACGGTCTTTTTGGTTCATCTGACTGCTGGGTACTGTACGGTCCTGGCAAAGACCTTGGTATATACTTATTGATAACATGTAACAGAATATAATGTATAACTTAATCAAAGTATCTCGTGTACTTTGGAACTTCATTATATAGCATTTTTGTGTAAAAGATTTTACATTCAAGTTTGAAAATTATTTATGCTTTGATGTTTTTGTAAACGTTCTTTTTAAAATTTAGTCTAATTCTTTTTTTAATACAAATTTGTCGAAGAAATAGTATTTAGTATTATTTTAACATAAATATTATTATTTTAATATAAATATTATTATTTTAATATAATAATACTTATAATATTAATATTATAATATTAATATTTATTATTATTTTAATATACTTTCAAGCAATTAAAAATATAGAGTTTGTGAGTTAGATTTCAAAAACATAAACGTAAACAAAAAAAATGGAGCGTTATTCTTTAATACGAATTAAACAAAATTTGTAGTTTAATCATTAAGATATTAAATATTAAAGTTTAAAATATATTAATGTTTTTGATACTTAGAAAAATTGAGTTTAAATTTTAAAGAAAATATATACGGTACATATTCATATTTTGTCAAGTTTAGCACAGCCTGCATATAGTGCATTAATTTATTATTATCTTATGTTGCAGCATTTTTATTGGCAGATCAAGGATATGATGTATGGATTGGAAATATAAGAGGAAACACTTACTGTAGATCTCATGTGAATATGACGACATATGATCCCAAATTTTGGCAGTATAGGTAAAACATTACACTAAAAATTATTTTAAAGGAACGTTACTTGAAGGAGCATGTTTAAAAATTCCATTTTATACCGAAAGTGTAACAAATATTACTTAAAAATGAGTGATATTTATATACTGAAATAAAACGATATAGTCATTTCTTTTAGTAAATATAGTATTTACTTATCAAGTAATGTACAAAGTAGGAATTTCAAAGGTGCAATGAAGAGATAAAAAATATGAAAATATGAAAATAATAAAAGAAGGATGTTTACAACGTTCTGGAAATATTAAATATAGTAGTACTCTCTTACTCGATTTTTATTAGCAAGATTATAAAGTTTTTATTTTTTACTCGTTTTCTCTTGCGTATTTCTCAAGGAGGGAGAGAAAGCAAGCAAATATTTTTTGTGAAATATGTTATCATAATTCTTATTTTTTAGCTTTCACGAAGTTGGAACAAAAGATCTACCGGCTATGTTTAATTATATCTTTAATTATACAGAGAAAAAAGATTTATATTATATCGGTCATTCAATGGGAACTACTGCACTATTTGTTCTTCTGTCAACGAAACCGGAATATAATATAAAAATAAAAATGGCTATTTGTCTGGCTCCAATTGCTTTTTTGATGAAAATAACACCTATATTTAACAAAATTATTGACAGTTTTCCAATACTAAAGGTAAACACTAAAATTTGCGACTTTTTATTGCAAACAGTAGTGTTTAAAATACAATCAAAGATTAAACAATTATTTATTTTTATTAATTAATATGCTAAAAATATTATTAGCTAATATAAGCTATTATAAGCTAATACTTGTGTAACTGTTTGTTTTATACATTCCAGGATATTCTAAGAGAACATGAAATATATGACATGTTTCCACAATCTTCAACAACTGTTACAGTAGCAAAATTATGTAATAATAATGCAATAATTCAGATTATCTGTTTCACTTTAATCTTCTTAATGGTCGGTCCTGATCCAGTACAACTTAACTCTGTAAGTTTTATCACATAATATAGAAACACAAATATGATATATATAATATAATATAATACACAATGTATATAATGTACCTTATGTATAAATACCTTTCATTATATTATATAAACTTTTTAACTTTTTAGATAGTTATATAAGCTTACTATGATGACTCTATCCACTCCCTATCTCTTTTCTCTAACTAATTTTTGACTTTTCATTCGTATAAATTATTTCTATTATAGACAACCTTGCCAGATTTGCTTTCCCATTATCCAGCCGGTGCTTCTGTACAAACATTAGATCATTATTATCAAAATGCTCATATGAGTAAGTATTTCCCTTTCATATAAAGTAATATTCTAATTTATGTATAATATAAAAAAAATAAATTTTGTTGCTGTTTAAAATGAAATATCGTGTTGAAAAATTTAAATTAATTTAATTATGTGCATGTAATTTCTCCTTTAATTTATTTTTTCGTAAATTTATTTTTAAGTTTTGAATTTGTAAACATATGATTGATATCAATTATTGTAGATGATTTTTATAACTATGATTATGGAATGGTTGAAAATTATAAGCGGTATAGACAGAAAACACCCCCAAGTTATGATCTCAAAAAGATTACTGCTCCGATGATTTTATTTTACGCAGCAAATGATATGGGTACTACAGAACAGGTAATAAAAAAGTTTTCTTTTTAGTTTTTAATTGTTTAATTTTTACTCACAAATAAAAATAAAAGAAATATTTTTATACGAATATAAATATGACGAAATGATCACTTAATTCAACAATATAAAGAATCCGATTGTATGCTACACAAAATGTTGTATAAAAGGAAAAATAGTTAATTACTTGATTTATATAAATTTATTTTTAAGTTTTGAATTTGTAAACATATGATTGATATCAATTATTGTAGATGATTTTTATAACTATGATTATGGTATGGTTGAAAATTATAAGCGGTATAGACAGAAATTACTTGATTTATTATATCTACTCTTTATACGTTTAAATCTCATTATTAATACTGTCCTTTCTTTACATTTTTGATTTTCAGAATGTGTTTGAACTTGGCAAACGTTTATCAAATGTTCTAATCGAAGAAATCCCTTATAAATTTTTCAATCACATAGATTTTATATGGGCAATCAACGCGAAAACTCTTTTATACGATCATATGATAGAACTAATGCAAAAGTTTGATGCTAATTAAATATATAATTATGTGAAATCTATGTGAAGCTACTTAATGAATATAAAAATTAAACTTAGAGAAATCCTAATCTCTTTCTCTCTATATATAACTTAAAATTTAGTACATGAATATTACTAAAAAAAATGAATAATTTTGTGTATGTGTGTGTGTGTGTGTGTGTGTGTGTGTGTGTGCGCGCGTCTATGGTTAAACCTCGAAAAAATTAATGTATTAAATTAAAAAATAAAACCTAAGTGGCACGAATTATTGTACTCGAAAAAAACTGATGTATCAAATTAAAAAATAGAACCTAAGATAGTATTTTTGTTTTTCCACTTAAAGAATCTTTCTGTTTTAATCCATAATAATAAACCCTAATAATATTTATATCATTTGTATATCAAATAAACGCCAAGTTATAATCCCATTATTTCGAAAGTTCTATAACAATGAACCTTAATAATATTTATATCATTTGTATAAAAGATTTGATATCAGGAGACACGATAGTGTCTCGGATGTCAAGTATATGTCGACTGAGACGCTACCGTGTATCTTTACGCGAGCCGGCGAGATGCGAGCACTTGAGATTTTCGGATCTCAATAACGACTGAACCGATCAAATTCTAAATAGGCTCAATCGATAGCTTGGGTCTGAATTATATAATAAAAGTGTTTTTCTTTTTTCTCTGCATGCCCTACGAGCAGAGATATTGCTATGCAAAGTCTGTTTTAAGTAATTACATTTTACATTAAGAAACGTCATTATTATTGTCATCGTCGTCGTCGACTTTGTACGGTTGCAATATCCGTCACGAGAGGCGCTAGCGATCGAACTCAAGCCGCCACAGTTTCAGCAGTGTTCGTATACGTTACATAAACTATAGATGAATGCGCGCATATGCGTGAAACGGAACGCACCTTTAGACTATCAGGTTAGCAAAGTTCGCCGCCTTGCAATGTTTCTTGTTGCGCGAGACCATATATTATATATATTATATATATATATATGCCTTTTAATTAGATTTAAAAATAAAAATTAATATTAATTGAAATTTTTTTCTATAAAAATAGTAAAATAACAAGATCAAAGTTTCTTTTTTTTTTATTTAATTAAAATACATAAATTATGTTATTAAATGGTTTGCAGAATATATCGTAATGAAGAAATATAGTTTGTAATTATACAAAGGATTTTTCAATTATGTATAACTTTATTCATTTTCATCATTACACAATGTAATCCACAATATTGTAGATTTTTTCACTTATGATTACACAGAAGTACTAGCATATGTAAGTTAAACAACAATAATCAGAAGACACGATAGTGTCTCGGGTGGACGACGACGACGACGACGACGACGATTCTCGAAGACGACGACGACGACGACTCTCGAAAACGACTCTCGAAGACGACGACGACGATAACGATGACGAGACGACTCTTGAGGACGACTCTCGAGGACGATTCTCGAGGACGATTCTCAAGAACGATGATGACGACTATCGAGGACGATGACAACGACTCTCGAGGACGACTCTCGAAGATACCTCTCCAGGATGACTCTCGAGGATGATTCTCGAGGACGACTCTCGAGGATGACTCTCGAGGACGACTCTCGAGGACGATGACGACGACTCTCGAGGACGACGATGACGACTCTCGAGGACAACTCTCGAGAACGATTCTCGAGNATGTATAGAAAACTTTCATGCGGTAATGTATATAAATCTTGTTATTGTATAGGTATTCTTATCTCGTCGCTATATCCGAACGTTGTATTAGCGAACGGATTGTACGTGTAAGTCTCAATCTTGACGATGCGATCGTCGAAGATTGGTTCATCTTCGATGTTGAGAATGTCAGTCATTATTAGATATTTCGCACTGCGAATCCCAAAGATTGTAAAAATGCAACGTTCGACGCGTTGAGTCTCTTTTTCTTGGTACAATCGAAAGATTGAAATTTACTACTAAATGTTAGCTTGGTCGTAAATACTGCGTTATGTCTGACGTGTCCGTTCAATACGAGCGTCTCATACGTCGCGCGTACACAAATACACGCGCGTTATCGCCGTAACCGTCGTATGTGCAATCTGACAGTGATTTCTTCTCCTCGAAAGTCGAGCAATCATCCGTACTGATCGACGACGCATATCGTTAAATCCGAAATGCTCCGTGCGACGATCGGCAAGTAAGTGATCTGTGCCGGTGTTTCCGATATCTTATATCCTGGTGCAACGTTCGGGGAAAATTCATGTACCATATGTACGCGTTTATCGTTGCTGTATGCGCTCGAGGTCACGTTACACTCTACGCGAATAATGTTTACGTTGATAATATTAATGGGTAAGTCCGATTCGTGCCATTTTCGCGGTTGTAATATACGATTTGAAGAAAATCCTAGCAGCGATCCAATGTTGTTGGGCTTGCTAAAATTTATTCTGTAGATGCATTTTATCTTGCTCTTCATTGTATTGTTATTTGTACAGGCCGAGATATAATCCCTTTCCATGTTTGTATGGAGCAAGATACAATCCGACCATCAATCGCGCGATTGTGACGCTGTAACTCCTCGAGCGTCGTGTGGCTTTGCTGTCGCTGACTGCCTTTGCACCGGCCGCTCTTTCATACCCATGCCGATCTTTGTTTTAACTTTCATTGCCGCCCATACGGCTGCCGCAGCAGCTCTCTCTCTCCGAGAGTCGAATTTCTCGCGATAATACGTTTCCGCGCTTTCTTAGCGAGTATTTTGTCGGCCACGTGTCGTTCCGCGAGATCGTTGCTATGCGAATAGGCTATGTCGTGCTCGCGACACGCTGCGTTCAATGGGTTAATGCCTCAATCGCATCTGGCCAATCGCTTTTCTAAATGCGTTCCTGGACCACAAAACTGATAGCCGGGTATATATAGTTCGAAAGGAAGAGCGTTAATCACGTGTTCAACAGACTGCCACCGCTTTTTATTGATTTGCAAGACGTTGTTGCAACAGCCGACATTCGTGGCAATCTTTAATCAACGATGCGGGACCGTCGATGTGCGTTCGCTGCCACGATCGATTGTAATGTTCGTAACAGCGGCGATAAGTCTGAACTTCCAAATCCGACTTTATATGCTAGGGTAATCTGTCCCACAGATAGTGAACGTAATGACCGCACACTCGAAGCAACACAAATTTCGGTATATACTGTAACTCTTCAGCGGTTAAATCGAAAATATCGGAGGGACTCGATAGTAGAACGAACATCTTTGCTACTGAGCGATTCGCAGTTTTGCACGCATATAAATAGCATATAAATAGCGGCTCGATGATTGGTTTAAAATGACTCTTGGTCGCGATATCTTTTTCGATCTTGTCGGTCTTCAAAGGGCGATGTTTTTTAAGGATCGACTCGGCCGTTTTTTCAATCTCTCTCACAACCTTCTCACGCTCGCGTATATCTTTGTTATCAGCCATGTTGACGTTCTTTCAGCGTTGGAGTATTGGATATTTACTAACCGCTCCTACCCCCTCTATCTAATAGAAAAATTAGGTTCGTACGACAACCATTAACGATACGCGTTATAAACTGTGACGATAGATTGCGGAAAATGGGAGACAGCGCGGAGAAACGTAAGCATGGTGCGATGCTACCGAGTACCATACGTGCGATTGTTTGNGACGATGACGACGACTCTCGAGGACGACTCTCGAAGATACCTCTCGAGAATGACTCTCGAGGATGACTCTCGAGGACGACTCTCGAGGACGATGACAACGACTCTCGAGGACGACGACGACGACTCTCGAGGACGACGACGACGACAACGACGACTCTCGAAGACGATGACAATGACATTCGGGAGTCGAAAAAAGTTTTCTAATAAATACGTAATCAATTTTTCTTAAGTCCTATGTAATTTAAAAATAGATAATAAAGAATTTTAATTGTAATTGTCCTAGACATTCAAACGCATCCTTCGTATGGACGGTATTCATAGTCCGATCTTGGCTGCATTCCGTAAAGCGCATGATGCGCATGATGTATCATTTTACTCTTGTTTAACATTTGATGAACAACAAGAATAAAATGATACATCATGCGCATCATGCGCTTTACGTATCGCAGCCAATGGCTGCGTTCGGGGAACGCGCTATCAGTGCTATTGCGTCATTCTATCTTTATCGATCATTATACGTAAAACAAGGATAGTATGATATAATAGCGTTAATAACACGTTCTCTGAACGCAGTTATTGGCTGCGTCCCGTAAAGCGCATGATGTATTATTTTATTCTTGTTGTACATCAAATGTTAAACAAGAGTAAAATGATACATCATGCGCATCATGCGCTTTACGAAATGCAGCCAAGATCGGACGATGAATACCGTCTATAGGAAGGATGTGTTTGGGTGTCAAGGACAATTATAATTAAAATTCATTATTATATATTTCTAAATTGTTTAAACAACAAAAAATGATATTTTAGTATTTTTTTTTGCTTATACATTTTTGTAAGAACATAAATTACATACTAGTTCATAACATTTTTAAACTATATATTTATTACACAAATTCACTAAATATATATATATATATATATGTGTGTATATATAAATTACATATATATTTTGTTTTATATATATACAGGGTGTCCGAAAGCGAAGTATAAAAATGCTAAGGACTAGGTAGAAGGGATTGAGATAAACGAAAAAGTCCTATACCATTTCGCGAAATTC
>JANQDE010001272.1:7067-20433 GCA_037157785.1 Cephalotes varians
CCACCCCCTAAGAGATCCCTATATAAACCACGACATTTTGAACTCTCTCTCTTCCATCGTCGATCCAGTCAACCGCCGTTACACTCGTGCATTCAGTCTCGCTCGGTCTAAATTCGAGAGTGCATAGCCAAGTTCAGTCAACTCTATTCTTCGTCGACTCTCAGTTCAGTCGGCAGTTATAAGTTCAGTGTAGTGATCAACCACTCGCCATTCCAACCACTACCAGGCCAGCCACGAGTTCCACGCCGTGTTTCCAAGGGGTCCAGCTGTCACCAAGTAGTAAGTCGCAATATCAAATTAAATTATATATATATATATATATATCGGATCGCGAAATATCCTCGGATAGCCTTACGGCTCTCGCCCTCATACTTTTCATTCGCTTAACAAGAAGTCAACCTACGTGGTGGACGCTTTATTAGCAAGTCAGCCTACGTGGTGGACGCTTTTATTGCAAGTCAGCCTACGTGGTGGACGCTTTATTAGCAAATCAGTCTACGTGGTGGACGCTTTTATTGCAAGTCAGCCTACGTGGTGGACGCTTTATTAGCAAGTCAGCCTACGTGGTGGACGCTTTTATTGCAAGTCAGCTTACGTGGTGGACGCTTTATTAGCAAGTCAGCCTACGTGATGGACGCTTCGTTAGCAAGTCAGCCTATAATAAATTCCTCCCGATAGTGTCCGACCAGCCAAATTCCAAGCGCCTTCGGCAAGTGGCGAGGCGTCTCCGGGTGCGTAAGAGGAAGCAGGCGCGTCGGCTTTTAGGGGAAGCTCATCGGGGCTTCCTAACAGAGACGGACCCTCAACCATCGTACAACGAGTCGGACCCCGAAAACTTTCGTGATACCAACTCAACACCCACCTCTACTACTACTACCGCCACTGATAACAACAACAGTGACCTTGGAATAAGCGCTCCCTCTCCCTCTCCCTCTATTCGTTCTCCTTCTCCTCCCTCCTACTCCCCGATCTCCTCTCCCGTTGAACCACCATCACTCCCCATTCATGAGTCTCCCTCATCCCCACGTCCCTGTCCTCCTTCACCACCGGAGCCCGACTCTCCTCACTCGGTGCTAACCCTCCGAGTGCGTCCCGATACTCCCCCACGTACTCCCTCTCCTCCGTCTTGTTCGCCGATCCAATCCCCCCGTCCAACCTCGCCRACGAATTCYGACTCAAGCGTCGAATTYATCGACGAATTCCACATCCCACCTCCTCTTCCTCGCCGCTACTACAATTACGATCCCCACCAACCTCTCGACACATTAATACARCAATTCCCGCAACGTRACACTCCTYTCCCACCTGACTCCTATTTTATCGGCCCTGACAATTTTGACCTGTCAGAAATCAGGACCATAATCTCGGGYCAGGATCCAGACGCCATTATCCCAACCTACCTTCCGAATTCTCCTTTTGCCTATCAAGTTCCAGTACGATATTTTTTTAATCTTTTCCCCCCTTCCACARCTAGAATAGAAGAATTACCGAATTAAACCGTTCCACTCCGTTCCACCCACACCCGTTCACACTCACACACACATACCCAAGCACATAACTGTAAAAGGAAAACCGATTATTTAACAATGTATCGAGATTACTTACTAATTATTTATATTTTTACTTTTGATTGTTGTATAATAAATATTAAATGTTAGTTTAGATCGTGTCGCTTTTTATTAATTAAATTGTAAGACCTCGCCTTTCGTTCCCCTGTTACTCGAAGATCGCACGTGGTCCAGTCCCGAGTTAAAGGGATTAAGTTCCTTGACTCGAATTAGGACCGACGATCGCACTGCTCTTGGAAACAGGTGTTATAGCGTCCTTACGGGACGTTGACCCATATTCCAGAGCCATAAAAGTGCGTTCGACTCGCAGCACGCGCCTCTGTGCGTATACCTGCGAGATAGTTACTGTTTACGTCCTTCCATACCTCCTCCTTCTCTTTCCATCCAACTCATAAAAATAAAACCTTCGGGGTTTGGACGTAACACTCCAATAATCATAGATGCAGCATCGTGACCTTTGTAAATGTATTTATATAAATATTTTACAGATCGTATACTTGAAACTATTTCAACATTAATGTGACTATTAAATAAAAGTAAAAGCATTGGATTATATGGAACAACATATCGGTTATCAACAACATATCTCCCAGGTCTTTCATATAATAAGTCGTTATTTCGTCGACGATATTGCGGATAACCATCTTCATCCATAATCGTTTCAGATTGAAATGATTTTGGAAAATGTTTCGAACATTTACCATTTATTAGACACCAATCTCCACATGGTCCATGAATCATATGTTTCATTACAATACTGTGTAAATTTTCATTTTCATTAGGATTAGGAATTTCTGCTGAAATAAATTTATCTACCGTTTCAGAATTTAATATTTTATAATTTTGTTTTAACGTAATCAATAAATGTATGTGTGGTAATCCACGTTTTTGAAATTCTATTACGTAAACGTATGCGAGAACTTCACCAAAAAATTTTTGTCTAACGATAACATCRATTAAATAATCTTTTTTTATGTTGAATACACGAGTACAAATATCTGGCCTATCTGATGGTTGTTGATTCGGAAGTAAATTTTCTTTAATTTCACGCCAATTTGGATTACAAGTCATGGTAATAAAAATATCTGGTTTTCCATATTTCCGAACAATAGCCATTGCATCTTGATGAATGTTGCAACATATTACGTGGTGAGCCTACGAACGTCGATGGAAGTATTATCATTTTTCCTATATGAGCGTCGTTATTATTAGCTGCGTTTGCTAAATAATCAATTAACCCTTGATAAGTTTCAGCTCGTAATTGTTTTTGATDTTGTTTACAAAAATTGATTCGATCTTTTCCAATTTTAACATAACTGCCTACGAGCCATTGTTGAAATAATCGTCTTTCCATAAGAAAGATATTAAAATCATCACGTATAGCTATTCGATATTTTACGTATGCAGCTCTACTTATTTGTTTATTATTATCTATGCGTCGTAGATTATTACACCAACCTTGATTACCATACGGATAATAGAAAGGATAAATCCATGGTTCCACATTTGGATCCATCGTACTAACTTGTTGTAATGTCCTATTATTTTTATTATAAATTGTGACATACGTTTCTGGAATTTCCCCATCTGCWGTAGTAGARAAAACAGCTGCCACTTCATTTACTCTTTGTATGTTATATCGACCCCGATCGATGCCTTTTTTTGTTAAAAATCCTAATTGTAATTCAGGAATATTGTGAYTTTCARTYATTTGTGTTTGAATTTCTTCATGCATCATTCGATAAGATTGTGCAAAAATATTATTTGTACGCATTATATTATCTATTGAACATAAAATATGTTCATCAAGATTCGAATTTCGATGTAATCGATATTCTGTTGCTTCATTATTATCTACAATAAAAAGTTGACCGTAACTCGGCATATTATTTGGTGCTGGATATAATGCGGTATTAATTTGATAATAAATTTGTCCTTGAATTTTAAAACAGTAAGGTCCACGCGTTTGTGTACTAAAATTCGATATATTTTCATTAAATGACGCGAATGAAAATGTATTATTATAAACACGAATACGATTTAAAAAATGATTTGATTTTGAATGAGTTCCAACAAACAATTCATAAAGTTCATCTGGAGGTTGTGGTAAAGAATTTAACCGAACAGAATCATGATTACAGCAATCGTTAAATGAATTTCCTTTATTAGCTACTTTTTCGGACTTAAAATGTTTTGCACCACAATGTTCGCAAAATATATTCATTTCTCCTATGTAGTGTTCTGTAATATTTTGTAATTGTGTAATATCAGATGTATTAATATCTATATATCCTTTTCTTAAAAGTCGAGTTTTTTTATCACGACTTGCAACCGTTAATTTTGATTTATTAGGTATTTTATCACTTATTACATCATTTTGCGATAACAATTCAGCAGGTGAAATAATATTATTATTACTATTATCATTAAAATTTATCAAATTATTTGATGAGCCAGGTAAAGAATAAATAATATTATTATTAGATGAAGTTTCCGTAGTTGTGCAACGAATATTCTGAGTTATTTCAATATCACCACTAACATTATAAAACCTCATGTTTTTATTTATTACAGTAACTTCATTACTATTTTTTATTATAGAAGCATTTTTAATAATTGGTAAATTAATTGTTTGTGATGTAGTACTAATTGTTTCATTTGTTGGATATACTATTTTCATAGAATTAATTGAATCGTGAGAATCTATTATTATATTTTTTGAGAAGCTTGTAGAAGGTTGCATTAATAAAGATTGACAATTTTCCTTATTTATCATTTTTTTTGTTTCTCGTTTTTTAGCCATCCATTTTGCTTTTTTTTCCCGTGTAACACGTTGAAATTCTTCTTCTTCTTCAACTGTTCGAACTACTTTCTTTCGAGGCATAATTAATTATATAAATAATTATAATTTAATAATTTAAAAATTATTAAAATAAGTATGACACAATCAAAAGTAATATCAATTTGGTAATGAATCAATTTAATTTAAAAATAAAATTTACTCTTTTAATATAAATATTAATATTAATTT
This sequence comes from Cephalotes varians, assembly GCA_037157785.1. Lineage (NCBI taxonomy): Eukaryota > Metazoa > Arthropoda > Insecta > Hymenoptera > Formicidae > Cephalotes > Cephalotes varians. The sequence goes on from JANQDE010001272.1 coordinate 11,667, forward strand.
AATTTTATATTTTAATATTTTTTATGTTAATTCAAAATAAATTTTAATGTTTTCAAGTTATTTTAATTTAAATTGATTTTATTTTACAGTCTATTATAAATTAAAATATTAAAGACAATTTCAACATTTCTAATTAAAATCAATTTTAATTTACCAATTTAAGTCAATTTTAATTCAATCAAAAACAAAACTAATTTTAATCTAATCAACAATCCAATTCAAAGTCAATTTCAATTTTGTAAACAATTCAAATCAAAGCCAATTTTAATTTAATAATCCAAGTCAAAACCAATTTCAATTAAAATTAAAGTCAATTTTAATTCAACAATTCAAATTAAATAAATTTCAACTTAAAAACAATTTAAGACAAAGTTGATTTCAAATCAATTATTCAAGATAAAATAAATTTTAATTCAAATTAAAAGTAAATTAAATCAAATAGTCAAAATTAAATTCAAATCAATAATAAAAATCTAAGACTAAAATCTAATCTAAAACCAAATTAATTTTAATTAAATTTAATAATCAAAATCAATGTAGATTTTAATTCATTAATTAAAATCAAAATAAATTTTAATTAAATAATCTAAATCGAAATAAATTTTAATTAAATAATACCTATATATATATCTTCGCTCCAGGTCAAATAAGTTACAGTTTAATATACTTCACATCACCTCGCAACTTTTATGAAACGTTTTTTTTCAAAATGTTTTCTTTTCGAAATCAAAAGATTTTCCAGTAAAAACTTTGTTTGACGATAATAAATGCTAAAAACAAATAAGGTACAATTTTAATAATATAAATATTTCAGTTATTTATGAATTATATCAAGAATTATGAATGTTTATAATTAAAATGTTACAAACATTTTTATTCTGATATTATATAAATATTTTTTACAATCTATATAAAATAATGTCATAGAAACTATTAAACCCAGCAAACACATAATATAACTGCTATGTAACACAGGAGTAACACGTAATGTAACTGTTGTTATATCTAATTTATATTAGGATAATATAATTGTCTCTTATTTGTGCAATATAACTCTATAACGAAATAGTTATATTATCCGTTATTTACTGACAACAATAAAATAACAGTAACGTAAATRTAATATAACATGTTACATGATTAAATTTTTAAGGCTTCCACGGGTATTCTTTTTATAATAATACTAAGAGGTTTCCAGGTTATCTCCATGTCTTGATCCATTATTAATGCCAACCATTATTAATAYCAATCCATTATTAATTTCGTGAACCTTGCAGTTTATTTCATCAGGACGAAATATCAGGCTGCTCTTCGCCCTGATGAAGTGAACTGCAACGTTTACGTTGGTATTAATAATGGATCAAGACACGGAGATAASCTGAAAACCTCTTAGCGCTATGTTACATGATGTTACAATCATGTAATATTTTAATAATATGCTACATATATATTATATAACTATAATTTTATATAAATGGGAAAATACAACTAACCTAAATGTTACATGTAATGAATACATTATATTACTTATTATTTTCAGTTTCATTATGACAATGTTACATTTACATATCTATGTCTGCTGGGAACGCATTTTAAATTATTTTATTATATTAAATATTACACTTTTAGGTACGAGCATCTATTGTAAGAAAAGCATTTTGTCAATTAAGTATATTTTTGTGTCCGAAACAAATATACGCGTTTAAGGAAAACAATGGCTATACGTACTTATGAAACATTGATTCTTTATGAAGAGGAGATGGATATAGCGGACGAAGATTCAGTAAATATATATTTACAAAATTGAACGCGACAAATTAGGAACAACCAATTACAAATTTACGTGTTATTAAAAATAATTTATGTAAGTTAATGAAGGTACCTATGTTAATTTTACAAATAAATTAAAGAAATTCAGAAAGACTAATTAAAAGACTAATTAAAAGACTAATTAAGACTATGAAAATAGCTTTTAATTAAAATCATCTACGTTTAAGTAGCATAAAATGAAACAAGATTTAATTACTAATAAAACAAAAAGAGATTGAGACAGTTCTTACAATCACAAATAAGACTAATATTAAACTCTAATACTGTCTGCAATTTAGAAATATTGTACACATGTCTATATGAAAATACAATTTTTTTCTATTATGTAGGTTTTTATACAATTTTATAAATGCATTTAATTTCTATTACATTATTTTTTATATAAAATTAATGTGTAAAAATTATTTTTATAATATCAAAATAAAAATGTTTATAACATTTAAATTTATAAACATTTATAAAAGTAAAATGACAATAATGTATATAGTTTTAAGAAACATAAATCAAAATATTAAAATATAAAAAAAGTTTATTTTTTAAATATTCATATTATATTTTGATGTTTTAATTGATACTTTCTTAAAAATTTTGCTTATATTTTTATTATTGTCTACTTCCGCTTTATATTTAAATGTTGCTACTTTAGTTCATTTACAATAAAATGAAAATTCTCATATTAAATATTTATAATTATATATCTATATTTTTATCTCTTATATTTCTTTATCTTGTGTACTTTTACCTTGTATTTCGTTTCTAAATAAGATATATGTAATATAAGATAAAATACCAGATTATTTTGTTACGTGATTGCAAGTAATATAAATCTTTATTTTTATGCGTTATTATGTATTTCGTTTCCTTTATTTCTCTCAAATCAGATAAAGAAAAATTGGAAGTCACAGAAAAATTAATTCTTGTAAATTATATTCAAATCGAAATATTTTTCAATAAAAAAGATTATATACGACAATAATAAATACAAAAAACAAATTTAATATAATTTTAATAATATAAATACTCTAGTGATTTATAATTTATACCAAGAATTATTAATGTTTATAAATCTAAATATTATAAGCATTTCTATTTTGATATTTTATAGAGATATTTTTTATATATTCATTCTGCATAAAATAATGCAATAATAACTAATAAATTTACAAAATTATAAAAAAGTATATAATAATAGAAAAAAATTATATTTAAACATGTATATGTATACAATATCTTTAAATTGACAATATAGACAATATTAGAGTTTAGTATTAAAGTCTTACTTGACTGTAAAGATTTAGTTATAAAAATATCAATTTTTATTATTTTATTAGTGATGAAATTTTGTCTCATTATATACTATTTAAATGTAAAAGTCAATAGTTTCAATTAAAAATTAGAATTTTTATAATTTTAAACAATTTTTTTAATTCGATTAAAACAATCTAAAGATGCTCTTACATGTGTACATCAATCACCGAGTATCAATATGTTGTAAGCATACACTTTAAAGCGAACAATTTATATCATTTAATGTAAATAAAGATAAATATTCAGTATTACATATTAAAATAGTAATGTAAATTGTAATATAATCTCTTTTAATACTGCGATTAACGTCAGAACATTGGCATCTGAAGATTCAGATTTATACACAAGAATTTTCTAGGCAACTACTCGACACTTGACGCTATTATATGCTGGCATTTTTACACATAACTGCATAATCATATATACATAGTAAAAACTATCTAATCGTATTTCTATTATAAGGACATACATAAAATTATTTTTTTTATGAATATGATTATGCAATTATATAAATTTGTTTAATGCGTTACTATGCACTTCGTTTTCTTTATTTCTCTTAAGCTAGAAAGAGAAAAGTGGGAAGTTACAAAAAAATTAATTCTTACAAATTATATTTAAATCGAAATATTTTTCAATAAAAATGACTATGTACGACAGTAATAAAATATTTTATATAAGATTTGTATAAATCTAACAGCTTTATGCTATATTATATATTTCATACAATAAGTTTTAAGATTTACATAAATTTATTTAATTTATGTAAATTTTAAAGTTTATTATATGAAATATATAATATAGCATAAAGTTGTTAGACTAATACAAATCTTATATATAATAATTTATTACTGTCGTACATAGTCATTATTGTTGAAAAATATTTCAACTTAAATATAATATGTAAAAATTAATTTTTCTGTGACTTCCCGCTTTTCTCCTTCTGGCTTAAGAGAAATAAAGAAAATGATGTGTATAACAACGCATAAAAATAAATATTTATATTACTTGTAATCACGTAATGAAATGATCAGTTATATTATCTTATATTATACTTATGTTTAGAAACGAAATACAAAGTAAAAGTACACAACATAAAGAAATACAAGAGATAAAAATATTATAAATATATAATATAAGAATTCTTACTTTACTGTTAATAAACTAAAGTAGCAACATTTAAATGTAAAATGGAAGGAGAGAATAATAAAAATATAAGCGAAGCTTTTAAGAAAAGTATGAATTAAAACATCAAAATATAATATGAGTATTTTAAAAATAAACTTTTTTTATATTTTAATATTCTGATTTATGTTTCTTAAAACTATTAACCCTCCGAGAACACACTGGGTCAATTTGACCCGTACCTTAAATTTGAGTAAGAATATCTTAAAGGGATTTTGAAAATTGGCGGGATCGGCGCCAAAAAAAATTCTTGATTTATTTATGTAAAATAAAATTTTTTGAAAAAAATTTTTTTTCGACAATTTTTTTAGATATGTTAATATTTATAAAAACAGTTTTAATATTTACAACATCGTTTATTCAAGTTTCAAGTATATCCAGRAATTTTTTCAAGCCGATCGAACACGTCGTTTTAAAATGGCGGACTCTTAAAGTTAGTATCGGGTCAGATTGACCCAGAGTGTTCTTCATGCTTGAAAAAAGAGGTGTGTTCTCGGAGGGTTAATATTATTGTCATTTTACTTACATAAATGTTTATAAATCTAAATATTATAAGTATTTTTATTGACTTTATACTGGATATTCATTAACACGAAAATCTTATATCATACTTATGCTGTTTTATATATTTCATATGTGATGAGATTAAATATAGCATACGAGAAAAATGATAAAAACAAAATTTAAAAAAAACGTAAATTAGAATGTTAAAATGTAAAAAAAATTTATTTCTAAAATACACTTTGTTTCTTTTGTTTCTCACGAATTAGAAAAAGAGAAGTTAGAAAACATAATAAAATTATTTTTTATAAATTGTATTCAAATCAAAATATTTTCTAGTAAAAACGACTCTGTTTGACAATAATAAATGTTGAAAACAAATTTGATACAATTTTAATAATATAAATACTTCAGGAATTTATGATCTATATCAAGAATTATTAATCTTTATAAATCTGAATATTACAAGCATTTTTATTTTAATATTATAGAAATATTTTTTACATATTTATTCTAAATAAAATAATGTAATCAAAATTATTAAATGCATTTACAAAATTGTACGAGTAACTACTCAATGATAAAAAAAGATTTCGTTCTTGAAGTAAAAATAATGGTATTTATACAACATTTTTATCCTATATTTCTTTATCTTGTATATGTGTTTACTTGTATTTCATTTCTAAACAAATTATCGATAATATTAAATATTACAACAAATTGTTTCGAAACATGATTATGAATAATAAAAATTTATGTATATTTATGCGTTTCTATGTACTTCATTTTTTTTGTTTTTCACAATTTATTGCTTTATTTAGAAAAAAATTGAAATTCTACTATATTACCATAAACCTGAATATATTAACAACATGAAATTTATAACATATATATTTCAAAGTTAGTTCAAAAATATTTGTACTTAAATTTCCTATTGTAAATACATAAACATTCATTTTTGCTCTACATAAATTTCAAATGATACCTTCCTTTTACATGATACTTAACAATAGCATAACATAATTTTGTTATAATAAGTCATTTTCATCTTGTAACACTGAAAATGTGTTAATGCTTAAAAAAAAGAAAGTTTAAGAAATACTATTATCTAATATTTTATTTTAAAAATATCGTTATTTAAAATTTATAGAGCAAAAGTTAACGCAATAAAATTACTTAAATAACTTTTATGCCAAACATTATCTATACATTAAATTAAAAAATTTACCTTGTATTTCTTTATCTTGTATATTTTCACCTTCTAGTCTCTTTCTAAACAAGTTATCTATATCAGGTATCATCTCTAATATTAGATATTATATTTGATCTCTTCGTAACACGACTGTAAATAAGATAAATCTGTATTAATTTATATGTTGCTATGCACTACATTTCCTTTATTTCTGTTGAATCAGAAAAAGGAAAGTAGGAAAATACAGTAAAATTAATTCTTACAAATTATATTCAAATCGGAATATTTGTCCGTAAAAAATGTCTATAATTACAAACCAAATAAGTTACTAAGAATCAGCGCGATACCGAAAAACAGTGTGTATAAATAAAAATAATAATTTTTTTAAATGAGTATCAAAAATTTAACCTGTTGAGGTCACTGGGGGCCTAAAAGACTCCAGAGAAAGTTTATGACTCCGTAGCTCGGAAAATATGTCTTAAATTTGAACTTATACAGTTATCTATTATTGCCAAAAAGCAACACTACAGAGGTTTAACGGTAGCAAGACTCGGGACGTAATTTCAATTTCATTTCAAAGTCTTAAAATCAAATTTTTCAAAAAAACAAAATTGTATTATATAAAAGAAACCTTCAAATATGTTCAGTTAAATCTTTGCGAAAAAAGTAAAAAAAAATGAGTGAATGACATTTGTTTCTTTGGTCCATAGGACCCCGTGTGACTCTTGCATAAGTATTCTGAAATATGACCTCAACGGGTTAATAATATTTCGAAAACGTTTAGATTAACATTTTAGTCTTCTTCAGTTCATAACAATTTTCAAAAATTGAAATGTTACAAAAATTTAGAACTATAAATAAAGTAAATCCTTTATTTTTTTATATGTAATTCATGATAGTATTGTCACAATTTTTATCATTTAAAATTGTGACATTCTAATAAACAGTTCGCGTTTTATACTTAATTTATCTTTTTATATTATTTGACTATGTGTTACTGTATTTCTGATCATTTATTTTATCAACTTTCATGTTATTGACATTTGCACTTCTTTACATTAATTTTTTTCATATGATACGGGGTATAGATACAATCAATCTTGTTACTTAATTTTGTGATTATGAGGTGAGTCTGTTCTTTTTTTTATTTTTATTTTTTGTTCTTATGATTTTAATAAGTTAGTCTTTTCAACAACTTCTGTTTAATTTTAAAAACATATTTAAAAACCAATCATAACTGATATAAATTACACATAGAAAAATAAAGGATTGATTCTACTTACAGCTCTAAATCTTTATAACATACGCTAATCTTTACAAATTGTTATGAAATAAAGAAGGCTAAAAAGTTAGTCTAAATAATTTCAAAATTATTATTAAATTTATGACATTCATTTGAAGAAATTATTATTCTTATTTGTATCATATTGCGCACTATTGACCACACTGTTTCCCAGTAACTCATTTGAAATGTAATCATTTAATTATCAGGAATCTTAACCTATCTCTGAAAAATATTTATGTACGACAATAAATGTTATAATAAATGTTACAATAAATGAAAATAAATGAAGGAAATGACGCTATATGGACATTTCATTGATTACATAAAATTTTAAGACGATATTAAATATAAAGACCGAAACACAGACTCTTGCATAAGGCATAACGCACATACATAAGAAATTCGTCCTCTCAAATTTCCATGTACCAATAAACCAATAAAATTTCTTATGCATATGCGTTATGCGTTATGCAAGTGTCTCTGCAAAAATCTATGCAAAAATCTATGCTTCGACCCTTATAGGCCTGTATATATACACACATATATCTTAAGCAATACTTACTTTCCAAAATTCTGCAATCTTCTTTTCGTCCTTCTCTTTCACTGCCTTCTGTAGATCTTCGATAGCTCTCGTTATACAACATCTTTTTTAACATGCACTTCTTATCAGCACTATTCGTAGTTCTCACAACATTTTCAAAATAAGATAATTCTACCTTGACAATTATTCTTGCCTTGATAATTCTGAAAGAATTAATACACCCTCGAAAGCTAAAAGCATCTGATTTTGTACTAAAGCTTCAAATACTTATTATTTATTCATATGCTTTATTTTATACCAAAATTAATACACCATTAACACATGCACACATGACATACACACACACACACACACACGCACGTGCAGGCACACAATTATTATTAATTATTATCAAAAATTTTATTTGCTACTACTAACCTCCGATACCGGCACCGTTAACCTCGCACGTCACTCACCGCCGGCGCGAACTCGCTTGCGCGTCACCCATCGCATCTCGATAGCCGACCTCGATCGCCAATCACGAACGCGGAAAAGCGTCAACAATGAGACTCGATTTATTTCGACTCGGGCTCGACTCGGGCTCGCTTCGGGCGCGTCATGACTTTTTTTATGTAGGACTAGCACGCAGCGCGCGCTTCGCGCGCGCCATCCACTTTTAGATGATCATTAAAAAAAAATTGTTAAAAGAAAAGTTAAAGTAAATCTACTCTCATGGCTCGTTCTAATTCTCTTTGACAGGAAAGTAGAGCTCACAGAGAGGAGTATACTCCCTCTGTGGCTCATTTTCATTTCCCTTAACAGCCAGGGTTTAAATCTAGCTAAGACGATATTCTTTCAAATTCTTTGTAATTCTTCCATTTAAAAAAATTATTATAACTTTCATATTACTTTGCAAATTTGATTTCTTTTGAAAATTGTTATATATCTT
>JANQDE010001273.1:0-14879 GCA_037157785.1 Cephalotes varians
TTCGTTATATTATATTACGATACATATCAATAATATTATTACTTTTTATAAGAAACATATTTTGTCTTTTATAGGTCAACTAAACAAAAAACCGAAATAAGAAGGAAGGAGGAAGATAGGAGGAGGGATAAAGAGAAAAAGGAGGAGGAAGCCAGGAGATATATAGAGAAAAAGAAAGAGGAAGAGAGAAGAAAGGAGGAAGATAGAAAAAATGAAATGAGGAAGAAAGAAATAAGAAAAAAGAACGAAAGGTTARTGCATTAACGTAATTATAACATTATAAAAGCGTATAGACAACGAAGTAATATATGTGTGTAATTTCTATCTTTTGTTTGTTTATTTTATTCTTTCTTATTTACTAATAATAAACGTGTATGATATTACAGACAGAAGAACGTAGAGAGAGAGACAAGGAGAGACGAAGAAATGGATATAGAAACGGAAAGTGAAGATGACGATAAGGAAAATAAGAAGAGTAAGGAGAAGAAACGAGGAAAACGAGGAGGACAACAGTTGAAAGAGAGGAACGAGATGTAAGTTTAATTTAATTTAATTTACGAATGTAATAACAATTTCCAATATTATTTTTTCGTTTCAAATTATTTATTTAATTGCATTATAATCTTTTTTTGTGTAGATATTATTCATCAGCAGGGCGGAGGGGAAGGAGCAGTGGAGCATGGAGAGGAAGAGGTTGGCGAGAAAGAGACTGGCGAGGAAGAGACTGGCGAGGAGGAAACTGGCGAGGAGGAAACTGGCGAGGAGGAGACTGGCGAAGAGGATGGCGAGGAGGATGGCGAGGAAGAAGTCGGGGACAATGGGGAAAACAAAAGAAAGTTTTTATTTTTTATTGAATTTATTTGGTTTTATAATTTTAAGTAACATATCTAATAACACATCTAATAATAATTGTAATAATAAATATAAATTTCAATATTATATCTTCTATTTTCCATATTTTTCTTATATTTTCATTAAATTCTTATTAATTTTTATACATATTTTAATAACATCTAAAAACATAAAAAACAAAATATTTATGATAAAAAGGGGGCTAATGAGTCAAGACGGAAAATTTATCTTAACTCATTAGTCCTCTTTTTTTATCATAAATATTGTGATTATATATTATTGAATCCTAAAAATTTATTGAAATAAAAACCAAAGTAAATATATAATAAGAATATAATGAAAATACGCGTTCTGATAAAAAATTTTTTATATAAGTATATATATATATATATGTGTGTGTGTGTGTTTGTTCTGCGTGCTGCGACAGAATAGAAAGATCGATCAAATATACTCATTTTCGGCTAAATCGAAACTTTTATTTTTATTTTCCATTATTTATTTTCATTATGGAGAAAATCGATGTTGAGTGCGTATCAACTTCTGGTCTTATTGTGCAAAAAGAAAAGTTATCAAATCGTGATTATGGAAGACTTTATGGAAGATCTCGGAAATCTAAAAAATATCAAACAGCGTGTCCACGATTAAGTAGGCGTAAATGGAGGATAAATAAGAGGTATGTTATATACATATTATAGTGATTCTAACTGCTGCCTAATTGTTGTAAACATGTAAAGAAAAGAACGCCGTCTTTTAATAAATTTTTAAATTTCCATTACATTGCTCAAAATTTAATATGAATAGAAAAGCGATAATAATATAAGGAGACAGCGTGCGCATTTATTGCACATTTGTTAATTTATTTTGTTGTCAATAATAAACATATAATTATATCTGAAATATGTTCATATATATTTGTATATATTTTTTTGTCTTGTAAATATATTTGATACCATAAAAATAATATAATAAGAACACAAAAAATAATTAAAAGGATAATTTTCACATTYTTTTACAAAAAATAAAATTWAAAAAAATTCAGACTGAAATATTCGAAATTTGATAAATATTATTGGGCAACGAAGATCCAGCTTGATCGTCATTGGCCTCTCCTTACTTAATTGTGAGTTTCACTAATGCGATCTTGAATTATTATTGTTTATAAAAAAAATTGCTTATATAATTATATATAAGCAATTTTTTTCTTATTTCTTCAAACTTGACTTTTTCAACAGAAATAATGCAAAAATTATCCTTTTAATTATTTTTTATGTTTTCTCATTGTTATTAACATTTTTCTTGTATGAAATAGTAATTTTGCAAAARAAAGAAGGATATATGAACATGTATGGTATATAATTATATACGTTTATATATATAATGTAATATATTTATATATATTTTTATATGAAAAATTTTTTTACCCAGGCATACAATTCTTACATGCGTGCACACATGTTCACAAGCATATGTAAAATTTATTGAAAACGGCCGTGTAGATATATTAATGCCATTCCTCGAAACGTTTTTTTGCTTGGGCAACGCATCACTCAAAAGAAGAGGCGGGTGAGAAAGAAAGAAAGTTGCCGCTGACTCGTGCCTATCTCGCCGRTAGTGAGACAAGGACTGTCCRTCTTTGTCTAACTCATTTCTTTCCTAGATTTAGCACGGAACAGAACCCAAACGAACGCAGCGCCGCACGCTGCAAAACGATGAACTAAAAGGCGTGGAAAAGTGACACATTGACAACATATTTTTTTCCTGTATGCCATTTTCTTATACTTTAATGTAGTGCATTTTTATTACATGTAACGTACTCGTGAAATTCATAAAATACTCCGAAAGGTAYGCTCAATACCCAAAATTAAACATAAGAAATATATTTCTTACTCGTTTCAACAGCTGTCAACTCACGTGTTTTCTCGTGTGACCAAGCCTCATTTCACGATTTATTTTAAGATTATTTATACATTGTTAAGRAAAGAGATTAGCTTTYGGAGTATTTTACAAGTGTGCTAAAGCGATTTTAAGTGTTATTTTAAATGAATTTATTTTTATATAAAAATGGCATACAGGAATATTCAGCGTGTCATTTCTCGCCTCTGATCATCAATTCAATATGGCTGCGGCGACTACCCAGGAGCCTTAAATAAATACCATGCCATTTTGTCACTTAATTATATCACATTATTATTTTTATTTTCAGTAAAAGTCAGAAAGCAGACAGTTAAAAATAAAATAATAAAAAAATATATATTATATGTTGTAAAAATGTATATTATATACAAATGTATATATTTATATACTATTAATGACATACTTTACTTTGTATTAATTACATATAAGTATATGTAATAATTATAATATAATATATTATATATATTAATTAAAAATAATTAAAAATAAAACTATTATAATTTAATAAAGTATTTGTTTTTTCATTAATAATATTTCTTCCCGTATATACACGTTTTTCTGACACTTCTGCAATGTTGCAAATGAAATCAAAGAGGATTGCAGCAACCTCACCGAGACATTCCAGAAACATCTGTAATATTTCAGACACATTCCAGAAACGTTTCTTGTAACATTTCTGCAATGTTGCAAATGTAACCGAAACGGACATTTTGATGTTCTGCAACCTTGCAGAGATGTCTCTGAGACATTACGCAACGTAACTGAAACAGTTTCAAGGTTTCAATGTTATGTCCCTGCAATGTTGTAGAAATCTTTCTGTGCTATCAGGATATTGTTGGCTGGATTACCTGACAGCTATGAGGACCTGAACATGTCATTAGTCAGTCTCCCCGATGATAAATTTACATCAACAGAAGTAAAGAGAGTTTTGTTAACGGAGTATGACAGACGTAAGACAAGGCAGGACGTTGAAGTGAGTATTTCCAAAGAGGCTCTACAGACTAAGAAGTCAGACAGGAAGACGTCTAAGGTAATTCATCATAATAGTAATGGCAACGAGCAAAAGTCAGTTGTTTGTTATAGATGCAAGAAAGTAGGCCACATTTCTAAAAACTGCAGGGTGAAAGTAGACAAAGTCTCTAAGAAAAAGGACACAGCGTCATGGAAAGACTATTCAGCGTTCTAAGTTTCGTTAAATAATGTAGACGTAGAGGAAACATGGATCCTGGACAGTGGGTGCACACACCACATTTGCAAGAGAAAAGAATGGTTTTTTAAATTTAAGAGTATGAGCTCGGAAATAATCAACACAGCAGCAGACCCAGATAAACAAGGCGGTTCAGTATTACGTGCCGAAGGCATCGGAGATGTTGCATTGAGAACATATGTTGGAAATCAAAAAAGGGAGTCATTTTACGCAACGTTTATTACGTCCCCAATGTACGCAAAAACTTAATATCAGTCTCACAAATCGACAAAAGAGGAAAAGAATTGAGGGTTAAAAACGGGAAGATAACTATCATGGACGTGAAAAAGAAAGAAGTCGTGTGCGAAGCTTATCGAAATAAAGATTTGTACGTCATAAGAGGTTCTGTAGAGATAGAACCGCCCAGATATGTGGAGTCCAATGTTTTGAATATAGAACATGAAATTTGGCACAAACGTTTCTGTCATATTAATAATCAGATATTATATTAGATTTATATACATTATAAAGACGTTAGCCGAGACTGATCAAGTTGTAAGGTTAGACGAAAGTAAAATAGAAAAATATACGTGCGAGTCTTGCTGTATCGGCAAAGCTACAAGAACAGCGAGCAAAAAGTTGAAGTCAATACAGTCAAAGGACGTTTGCGAGTTGCATTCCGATGTTTGTGGGCCGCTTCCTGTAAAGTCTATTGGCGGCAGCAAGTACTTCATAACGTTCACTGATGATTTCTCCCGAAAAGTTGATGTAGTGTGCATGAAATCTAAGGATGAAGCAAAACACCTTATCAAAAATTATATCGCCAGAGTTGAGCGCGAAAAAGGTAAAAAGGTCAAGAGGTTCCGTACGGATAATGGGTTAGAGTACTGTAATACCGAACTGTTATCGTATTTTGAAAGCCTAGGAATAAAACATGAGAGATCTAATGTTGACACTCCACAAATGAACGGCGTCGCGGAAAGAATAAATAGCACACTGCTGGAGTTAACGAGATCAATGTTCAAGTCAGCAGGCTTACCACAAAGGTTTTGGGCGGAAGCCGTCACAACGGCAGCTTATATTAAGAACAGAGTGTGCCATCAAGCAATTCAGAATCGCGTGCCGTTAGCAGTTTGGATCGACAATAAATCAAGTGTTCATCACTTGAAAGCGTATGGCTGCTTGGCATATGCACGGGTACCCGAACAAAACCGTAGAAAGCTAGACGATAGGGCAGTACCCTGCATCCTCGTCGGTTATGCCAGTCAAATTCGTGGTTATCGATTATGGTGTCCACAAAAAGGGTGATGTAATCTCTACCAAACACGTCAAATTTGCAGAAGACAAAAATGGATATGAATGGATATATAGAAAGGAACCGTGTGATTATAGATATAATGATGTGTGGTCAGAGGATGAAAACGAAGCAGAAGAACCACAACTAAAGATTACAGAAGACAAGTCCGTGAGCTCAAGGTTCGAGCATGCGAAGCAGGATGAAATGAGAGATGAAAGAGACAGCGATGAAGAAGAAATAGTGGGGGCAAGTACCACAAAATAAACCCAAAAGAGGTAGGCCCAAAAAGAGGATCAATAACCCCTATGGAAGAAAAGGGAAACCTGCGAACAATGAAGTAATAGATCCTGTCTTGAGTCAAGAAGAAAGAAGAGAATGTGATTCAGAATGCAGCGATATCGAAGCAAACTTTGCCGAAATAATCGAGCCGCAAAGTTTAGAAGAGGCACAAGCTACGTAATGGAAACGAGCGATCGAGGAAGAGTTAAATAACCTAGAAGACAGACAAACTTGGAAAGTCACTAAGCTGCCGGAGGGCAGAAAATGCGTTGGCTGTCGTTGGATCTTTGAGATAAAAACGGATTCCGATGGGAAAATACAGCGGTACAAAGCAAGATTAGTTGCTCAAGGTTTTTCCCAACAAAGGGGAATAGATTATAATGAGACGTATTCGCCAGTCGCGAATTTCTCGCTGATGCGTTTATTGTTGGTGTTAACCGTACAGCATCACTGGTACACAAGACACATAGACATAAAGTGTGCTTATCTATATGGGAAATTACAGGAGGAAATATTCATGAGACTGCCACCATTGTACAAGGCTGAAGACGGAGCTGTGGCTAAGTTGTTACGTCCAATCTACGGACTGAAACAATCGGGAAGAAGTTGGAATGAGGAACTGAATAGATTTTTAATTGACCTTGGTTGTAAAAGGATGAAATCATCAAGTTGTGTGTATATGTGGAAAGACTCGACGGTAATACTGATTTGTGTCGATGACATATTTTTCTTTGGCCTGGACAACGCCGTAATTACAAATATCGTGAATAAAGTCATCAAGAAATATGAAGCCAAGGATCTAGATGAAATTAAATTTGCTCTAGGAGTAAAAATAGAGAAGGATAAAGGCACCATTAATTTGTCGCAAGAGGCATATATAAATTCGATGCTACGAAGATTTAACATATCTGAATATCGCAGGGCAGCAACTCCGCTGAACCCCGGTGTAAAACTGTATAAAAGGGGTAGTCAGGTAGCAGTTGGTGACGAACAAAATGTATCGCAAGTTCAGTACAGAGAAGTGGTAGGGTCACTTATGTATTTGGCCCTACATACGCGGCCAGACATATTGTACGCCGTAACGAAGTTGTCACAGTACAATTCGAGACCGGAAGAGGAGCATTGAGGTCAAGCAAAGCATGTTTTACGTTATATTAATAAAACCAAAAACTATTGGATAACGTACAGAGCTGGGACAGAAGAGAAAATACGCATATATTGCGATGCCGACTGGCCGAGCCGATTTGGACGACAGGCACTCGTTCTCAGGATTGGTTGTAAAGATTGGAGAAAACATAGTAAAATGGAAATGCACAAAGCAAAAGTGCATAACGACTTCTACAATGGAGGCGGAATACGTATCGCTGTCTAGCGGGGTGAAGGAGGCAATGTGGATAAAGATGTTCTTTAATGAAACTAAATTAATTAATAACAAATTTCTATCGACCGATATATGAGAACATCATGACAATTTAAAACACGGCCAAATACGGTCAAAGCTAGGTGTCAGTGCTCAATAATAATTCTATTTTTATTTAAATTAAACTATAATCTAGTATATTCAAACTACGCGCCGAACACTGCCGGTCATATAACGTAGTTCTAAACTAGAATAGAAATAAAGTCACAAATGAATTTGATCGTCAAATTAATGCAAGATGTTAATAAGCATTTTTTTAAAAACTGTAAAGAAAAACTGTAAATTAATTAATTTAGTTACAGGTGACGTCGAGCTGTATTGCGACAATAGGGCAGCAATTGATTTTTCAAAAAGCTGGATTGAAGCTGGATGGAAAAACTGAGAAATCAAGGACGAAACACATAGATATATCGTATCATCTTATAAGGGAAAAGATGGAGGAAGGATTGTTACGGTTGCATTACGTCCCTTCAAACGAAAATCCAGCTGACATCATGACAAAAGGATTGAAACGAGTAGCCCACGCTAAATGTGTTGAAAGTTTGGGCATAGGCGTCACTAAGTGGGGGAATTGTAGAGAGTAGTTCCGCACATGCCCGATGAGTGGCATGGCTTGCGTTAATGAATGTGCCCCTGTTCTCATGCTTACCTATCATTTTTGTATTCTTTGTCCATTACCCTTTTTATATATTAAGCGTGTGTAGTGTACTCATTTTGTAATCTTTCTACCTTAACTCATCTTATATATATAAATACGTAATAAATACAGTGTGTTGAGTACTTAAATAAGTTTTGCTCTCTCATTTGGTTGCCACCTTTAACACCAAATTAGATAACTTGATCCTCCAATTCCCGCAGCGCACCAGCGTGCTCCCCTTCCTCCCGGCTCTTATTCCATCCGACCCAACAATTTCGATCTATCCGAAATCAGATCAACTATCGGGTCAAAATCCAGACACCATCAAAAAAAGAATTCTTCGTTGTTAACACTACCAAGGATATTTGACATAACATTGTTTCTAGGTATAATTATCGTAGCACATCGTAATCTGTTATGAGATCGAAGAAGAGATGGTTCTCTACCGTATTATTATAAAAAATGTAGCATATTATGGATAAATATTTCAAGCATCGTAATTCTTTAATTTTAATAAAATACGAAAGGAGATTGTAGATCTTAAAGAATTAATGAAAGAATCGTGAATTTTAATTATGACAGACTTTCACGTTTCGTGGAAAAGGAAAGGGAAGGAAGGATAAGAAATGATAAAAGAATTTGATTTTGCAAATCTTACAATATACTTACAGGACTTCTGTTTCCGGTTGATTAGAATTGCGTCGGTGGAATTGTAGCTGAGAGAGTGAAGTGTGTGAGTGAGTGTAGTGGAGGTAAGAGAGCGTGGGGATAAGCAGGAGAGAGGTGAAATATTGGGGTGTGGTAGGGAGTGAAGGAAGTGAAGGGCGATAGGGTTTGTGACTAGGAAGGGAGGAGAAAGAGTTGGAGGGAGTGAGGTTAGGAAGAGGGATAGGGGGAGTAGAGAGGGAGTTGGGGAAACAGTGGCACTGTAAACAGAGGCATAGAGAAGAGGCATAGAGAAAGTAGAATAGAGAGAGGTGGCGACTAGAGGAGTGGCAAATCGCCTATAAAGTCGACATAAAGTATATGAAGAGTATAGTAGAGAACGTGAAGAGTAAAGAGAGGCGTGGTAGTACGGGAAGTATAGAGGAGTATAAGAAAAGAAAGAGACAGATGCTAGGTGTAGGAGGGAAGGGGGAGGGAGAGGAAATGGATATTTTTAAAAGGAGTAACATTATGGAAAAGTCACCACCGGGGAGGAGTAGCAAGGGGGAGGATATGAGTGCGCTGTTTAAGGAGTGGAGGGAAGAGATGAAGAGGGAGATGAGAAAGGGAATGAGAGGAATCAGGGAGGAAGTGAGGAAGGTGGGGGGTCCCGTGGCGGCGACAGACATGGGCGGATGTGTTGTGCGTGGCTGTGTGTTGCAGTGTTGAGTTTTTACTTTTGCGTGCGTTTCGGAAGCGTGAGGACATCATTATCGTATTCTGCGTGCGTTGCTGTCTGTTTTGGATTGAAGGAAGTTGTCTTCTTGCGTTGGATGCGATTATTTCAATGTATGTATCATGACGGCGATTCCATAAGGAATTCCACATGTAATGACGGCCGTTCTGTGTGAAGGAGAGCTCGTTGACAGGTCTGTTACATATTCTTTATTTTGAGACCATTTCTAATTTTCTATCAATTGAGTTTAGTCTTGCGAGCAGCTTATTTTTTCTGGGAGTAATTTTTGATAGTCTATTGGCGATGAATAATTTTTAATGATTTTTAGTTGATTTATTAATCTTTTGAATATTTTCGGATTTATGTAATTGATTTCAGTGACTTGGCATTTTAAGTCATCTCTTTTCGTTCTGATTGGCTTCCGCTCCGAGCCCCTAGTGTCTGATGAATCTCATTGGCTTATGCCATGAAGAAGACAAGATGGCTATATTTTCCTTTGTGTGATTATTAAGTGTAGACGTAATATTTATACGGGAGTATGAGATTCTTTGAGTTAATTATGGTATAGATATTGAGTGTCTTGACTATGTTTGCAGCAAATCTGCAGTTATTAGGATAAGTTTACCTTCTTTTTCCCTTCCTTACTTTTAAGATATTATTATATTATATCAGATATTAATTTTAACTTGATATACTATGTTTGTGTTTTTCTTTAAGGGAAATGATGTTTGAACTGTTTTGTTAATGTCTCTGTTCTATATTACTCAGCCCTTCTTTGGTGAGGGCCTGTTGGACGACGGGGATATATATATTATGTTCCTTGAGTGATGTATATCTTGTGACGGAATTCTCTCTATTGGGCTACATGGCTGAATTCCTACTATTCGAATGGATATTGAATCACATTTCTTCTCAATACTCAATACTCAATTTCTTATTTGTCGATACTTTATATTACATATTAATCTATTCTATTACTTACGACAATTTGGTTATGTACTATAATCTTATTCTTGTGACGCTTATATTTACTGCCGGTTTCAGGTACATTCTAAGGGATAAATGGATCTTAATCCTGGAGATGGAATAACCTCCCTGTTTTGTTGCTCTAAATATGGCTAAGTATGCAGTTGGTGGGATATGTTCTTGTGCAGCGAGAAAGTGAATCTTATTGGAATGATGTCTTTTGTCAGTGTGCAATTACCTCTAGTTGTTACGGGTGATTTAATTTTATATTATAACTTTAAGACCCTATTTATTTATTTATTTATTTATTTATTGAATACTTATTGAATATTGAGCTTTCTCCTATTATTAACCATATTAGCTAAACTATAAATTATTAATTACCATTAACTTATTAATGTTATTAAGGAACTTTTTCATTACTTATTTATTTGCTGCTATGTTAGTCAGACATAGATGAGGTTTTTGCTTATTCTGACTATTTATTACTTATTTACTACTTAATTTTTCACTACTGTCATATCATATCAGTCATTACCATTACTTATTATGTTATTCTTACTTTTATTTTAATTACTATAACTAGCGCGTACTTATTATTTACTTATTTAATGATATTTTTCTACTTTTTACTATTTGATCAACAATTTAATTTATTCTATTAGCTTTGATATACTAGCTACTATTCTTTAGTTCGTGCTTGCTACCTTATTCGGAAATGACTGGTTATTCGTTAACAACCATTATTGTTAATAATACTTTATTCTCATTACCTGTTTATCTAATTCGATTAATTTATTCATTCAATACTTCACTATTATTTTACTATTTAAAGACTAAAACGCGTATCACTCAATGTACTATGCATAGTCTTGCTGTTCTCGCTACTGAAAAATTTATTCATTAACTATTTACCGTTATTATTATTATTACTATTAGTATTACTTCGCTATTTTTATGTCACGTTATATTCCAAACCTAACCGTGATATATATATCTATCTGTATGACCTTACCATGTACTTATTGTATATTTTGAAAGGATGGGTGAAATAATGTACATACATACATCCGTTATTTTACTACTTTAATTTATATTTTTAGCTGATATTACCTTAATGCACATTGAGTATTTATTTGAATATGCCAATTTTGTCGGTACTATTGTATTATTGATTATACGTATCTGCCAGTTGGTTTTTTTGTGTTGGAATTGGATTGTTTAGCTCGAATTCTTATTACTTATTCAATTATTATTAATTATTAATTATTAATTGCTTAGTTCTTTGTATGTTTTATTTAAATTATTTAAGTCATTTAATTACTTTGTATTTTTGCTATATCATCTTTATTTGAAGTATTCCGTTTCCTTTTACATTTTTACTTACTTATTATATATTATATTCTATTCTTGGTTTTTTAATCTTTAATTTTTAATTTTACGTGTTGTATCGTTGACAAGCTTTAAATTTTAACTGGTATATCCTTATTTACCTAACTATTTATTGATTTATATTTATATCTATAATCACTATTTATTGTACTAATCGTATATAATTTTACTTCTATTATTATTACTTTTTTACCTGACGCAATTCAATTTAGCTTATTAGTCCGCCTTTGTACTTGCACCAGGTTTCTAGTTTTGTTCGTTGATTCTAATTCCGATTCATGCCAAATCTATCTATTTATGTCTATTTGTTTATTTATTCACTTATTTTATTTGGCTCAACTTGACTGGAATTGATCAATCTAAATTGATTATTAATCTAAGTCAAATTTTAATCCATTCAGTGATAATTTATTTACTTAATTAATCTATACTAGACCTATGCATCTTTTGCTTCTTTTTGTACTGAGCAGTTATGTCCATCATGTTTCTACGCTTTTGAGTATTTTAAACACTGCAATTAGTTCGGATATCGCCTCTGTGCAGAATTTCGAGTTTTCGATCATGATTTGATTTTGATTTCTGAATTTCGTGCTGTCTAATGTCCTTCTTTTTCCTGATCTTAGGTTCGGAGCTGCGGGATGTCTCTTGTGTTCTCCGTTAATTCAGTATAATATAACATATCAACTTACGTTTACTTATGTAAATATTACGATTCTATTGATTATTCATCATCAACATCATTATTATTATTTATCAAATTTAGTTTTTTACCTAATTATTAAATCAATACATGCGGAATTCCCATTTTAGATTTGTATATTATTTCCGCGTCATATTGAACGTCGATTATCGTACTTGTACTACTAATCGGGAAAAAGATTGTAACTGCGATGTAACTAACGTATAATTTGATCTCTGTCATGTTTGCGAGATCTATCTAGAGACTATAAATTATTATTTTCCGTTAAGTCTTATGTCTGCGTTACCGTTAGTCAAGTGGTTGTCTGTTGTGAGTCAATTTTTGAACGTTGAATGTTAATTGACTATTAGTATTATTAACAACCACTAATTATTACTACTATCATTATTTTGCATTTGCCCATAAAATAAATAAAGATGGGCCTTACTATTACTGTTTCTGCGTTATTAATTACTGCGGACCTCGTGGAGCGAACTGCCAAGATCCTGCAAAGGTAAGTGGGCTTGAGCATTTATCATAATTGGTCCTACATGCGCTATGCATACATTCGTAAATTATTATCTGAATTTCATTTATTAGTTAATTTCGAGATTATTTCTTGTTATTAAATGAAGTTATGTATATATCTCACTGATTTAAGGTATCAGTCGAAACAACCTTACGTTTTACAAACAAAAGTCCCTAGACGAGATCTGGCTTGGCCATGGGTTACGGCCTTTGAGATGCAGGACTCACATATGAGCTGTTTAAGCCCGGTTTTAGATTTATTATTTTTCTACTGGGGCGTGATTGGCGGCTGGCGCGGTTGGATCCCTGATGTTAGTTAGAGTAATTAGAGTAATTATTGTAGTTAAGTTATTGCCATTTTGAATTAATTAATTAATTGAGTGATTTATTGATCATGATACTTCTCATTTTTATTTAATTTATCAATTTCTAATTCTACTATTGTTACTTATTCATTTATTAGTTTGTTATTTTTAGTTAGTTTTTGTTTTAGTTTAGGTGCTTTCCTCGTTTTGTTAATGTTTTGTTTTTAGTTAAGTTTGTTGTTATCAGCACCATTGTTATCATTTATTTATTTATTTATTTATTATATTTATATTATTGCTATTATTTCGTAGTTTTTAGTTATTGGGGATTTGGGACTCCTCCCTAGCCTGCCGTTTTTACCCGCGTCTTCACTTCACTTCACTTTCTTTTCACTTCTTTTCATTTCAACGATTGTTTTTTCTCATTATATTTTATTCATTATTTTCAATTACGAATAGTGCCTTTTACGCATACTCCCGTGAAAGGCCTTGATCCTATGCCTCCGATTGGTTATATCCGGATTTCAAAAACACGTTACGCGTACCGATTGCGTTTGCATGCCCGTCCCCGCCGCCGCTGCGGCTCCCCCGGTGAAGGTCACACCGACATCAAACCACGTCTTTCTCTTATATGATATGGCTAGTACTTCGGATAAACCTCCAGGAGTTTGGATCCCTGGAAACCGACAGGGGCGGCTATGGTCCCTGGCTCCCCCAGGTCGGAGCTTTTTACTGAACCCTGCGCAGGGCCAAGCCGCGTTGTTGAGTTGCCGGCGGGCTCTCAACCTGATTATGCTACCGCCGTTGACAAAGGAAATATCAGCGAGGAAGGAAATTCGACGATTAGATCGACCGTAAATCGTTATGTCAAGGACGATCCCGGAGCAGCAGCTCCTAATATCGGTGTATATATCAAGGACAATATGTCCGTGTCCTCCTTTGGTGGCTCCACTAATCTTAAGAGAGCTAGAGATGAACGAGGCAGTGCTAGCAATTCCGATGGTGAGGGTCCTTCTCATAGAAGCCATAAAGTGCTTAGGTCTCGAATAGTAATTAGCTCGGATAGTGACGAGCTTCCCGAGGGCCCTATCGTCCTCTCCGACTCCTCTGAAGACGCCGCGAAGAAGGTTGGGAACAGGAAGCTTCGAGCTAAGAGGATAAGGAATACCAACTTGGATCTATCCACCGACTTGGCAAATTTGGTGTTCACGGATTGTCCAGGTCGGCTGATTTGTGAAGAACTGGTTACAAGAGATGTGGACGACCTCGCTGGTGTCGCGAATGCATGGCTTTCGGATATGGAATGAATCAGATTCAAGTCGAAAAATATGAATGGAAGATTATCTGGATATCTCAAAAACCGGATTGTATGTGTTAAATCGATCATTAAAAGTTTAGTCGATAAGGTCAAAGACTCTGGCGACATATCAGGAGACACGGTAGTGTCTCGAGTGACAAGTATATCGAGCGTTATCGAGAGATATACGACGCCCGAGAAGCTACCGTGTATCTTTACGCGAGCCGACGAGATGCGAGCACCTGAGATTTTTATATCTAAAAAACGACTGAACCGATCAAATTCTAAATAGGCTCAATCGATAACTTGGGTACGAATTATATAATAAAAGTGTTTTCATTTTTTTCTCTGCATGCACTATGAGCGGAGATATTGCGATGCAAAGTCAGATTTTAAGTAATTTTACATTAAGAAACGTCGTCATTATTATTATTATCATTAACGTCGTCGTCGTCGACTTTGTACGGTTCCAATTTCTGCCGCTAGTTAGGCGCTAGCGTTCGAGCTCAAACCTCTGCAAGTTTCGGGTCGCGCATGGAGGAGATTACACATACGCGTCCACGCGCCTACGCTCCCACGCTCCCACGCGCCCACGCACCCACTCACCCACGCGATCACGCTCCCACGCGCGGACGGACAGATGGACTGACGCTCCCACGCGCCTATGCGTCCAACCGCTCACGCGTCCACGTTTCCACTCGCGGACGGACGGACGGATGGACGCGCTCACGCACCTACGCTCCCAC
>JANQDE010001275.1:0-16178 GCA_037157785.1 Cephalotes varians
GCGTGCGTGCGTGCGTGCGTGCGTGCGTGCGTGCGTGCGTGCGTGTGTAGGAAATGGTAGGAAAACTGAGAATTCAGGAAGGGTCGAGCAAAAGATATAGCTTTTGGCTTCTGAGGTCCGTAATCCTTCTTCTTTATTGCACTACACGAGACAGACCTTCCTCGCCAGGGGATACAAACTCCCCTCTTAGAATGGAGGGGACGATTTTTTTCAGCGCCGCCTGGCTTTGGACTCGGAAGTGTGGAACTAAAATGGATCACGTGACCAGTAGTGGGGAGTTGGCGCTATATATAAATCTAAGCGCGCGCGCGCGCGCTCGTGACTATATATAGCATATGCTACATTTTTAATTTTAATTAATTTTATTTAATAGAAAAGTATTTATTTTTCTCATTATTAATTATTTATTTTTCAAATATATATATATTTTTTTAATTTTCTTTAATATAACATGAATTTGTCATAAACTTTACATATCAGTTTCGTATACTTATATTAGACATAATTTTACACATTAAACATTACTATTTAATTTGGTTATTTCTCTTATATATATTATATATATTATATATATTATATATATATTATATATAAAATAAATCACCAAATTAAATAGTAATGTTATCTTAATGTGTAAAATTATGTCTAATATAAGTATTCGAAACTGATATGTAAAATTTATGACAAATTCATGTTGTATTAAAAAAAATTAAAAAAATATATATATATTTGAAAAATATATATTAAACGAATTTTAAAACATTGAAAAAACAATGTCCACCAATTAAGTACATGTAAAAAAATGCAATGCAACATATTTTCCCATCCCACTTGACAGACTGCGGACTGTCGGATATAAAAATATCAAATATCCGGTGTGGTTGAAAAATATGATGCAAAGCACTTCAAGTGCACCACGGCATCAATCTCATACATCACCATTCACACATAACAAAAAATGATATATACAATTTGTACAATAATGCATACACATACATACATACTTACATACATATATACACTGAAAAATATTTAACAAAATATTTAAAAACATAAAATACATAAAATTTTTTACGCATTAAACAAATATAATTTCTTATACTCCAAAATACGCAATTCATTCAAGGCTAATCTAGCTCCACCGAGAAAAGTATTATTCCCAATCTGAATAATACTCATCTCTTACTTACTTA
This sequence comes from Cephalotes varians, assembly GCA_037157785.1. Lineage (NCBI taxonomy): Eukaryota > Metazoa > Arthropoda > Insecta > Hymenoptera > Formicidae > Cephalotes > Cephalotes varians. Next base: position 1,194 of record JANQDE010001275.1, read on the forward strand.
TCATGTTGTTTAGTCCAATTTTTAACCATGCCTGCAATTTAAGATGTTGTGCAGGTAGTCTATGGCTTGGAACTCTTGCTGATGATGTGCATCCTGGCACGCAGCACTTCCACACCATTTTTGTTTATCTAAGGAAATTAAATATATATTTTATTAATAAATTAATCATGTACCATTATAAATATGCGGAACATGCAATTGAAATATATGYAAATATATATTAATATTATATATTAATAATATATTATTATGTTAGTTAAAAATATATTTTAATTAAAATAGTTAATTATAATTATAAGATAAGTACATAGAAAAAGTACATATAAAATAGATAGAAATATTTACTTAAATATTTCAAAGAAAATAGATGTAGAGTAGGTTAGGTTGAATTGATATACTTACTTTCTATTTCTACTGCTATTATTATTGCTACTGTTAGTAGTAAAAATAAAGTTAAATATATCAAATATATATTTTTGTTCCTATTGCTCTTGCTCGTTCTCGCTCACGCTCACTTTCGCTTACTTAGGCTTGCTAAGTTTGGCGCGGACTCCCACTCCGTGTCACGTGATCTATTTTAGTTCAACCACATCTGAGTCCAAGAGCAGATAGCGCTGTTGTGTACATGTCCCCCTTTCAGAATAGGAGTTTGTACCCCCTGTTCCTCGCCCACGGTCACTGCTGGAATTCCCCTCTCTACGCCTCGCCTAGCGCCCTCTTACGTATCAATCTTTTTTTGAAAGCTTATCCTACATATATATATATATATATAATATTTTGTATTTCTAAATATATGTATAAATCATTTGAAAAAATTGTACAAGGTATTTCACTTTAAATGAAACAGTAGAATATTTCGAAAACCTTTGTATACTTTATTTTACTTTAAAAAGAAAAYTTGCAAAACGTTTTAGATGACCTTAAGAATGTAAAGAAATGTTATAAAAATTCCACTGCAATTTACAATTACAATATATTTACAATGATCTAATTGTATACAAATATTAGTATCATCATTCAATTTCTTCCACTATTCTATGTATAAAAATAAAATTATTGAAAAATGAATACTTTAAAATATTTCACATTTATATCGAAAAGTATTAGAATAAATTGAGAAATATCTAGTAAAATGTTTACTTTTCGATCGTGCACTTCAACACTTTTATGCTTAGTATGATAAATAGAAACAATTTATGCAAAAAATAGAAGCACTTATATAAAAAATTCTAATTCAAAACTTCATTTTTAAAATTATCCGATTATATATTTAAAATTATCAATATTAAATCAATAACATCATTTAATATCCTTTATAAATTCATATTTTTGTATAAAACATTTTCATTAAAAATATACAGTTTGCGAGATATTCAAAGTATAAGAAGTATCTTGTATGATAATATATAACGTTATATTCACAATTTTATTATGAACTTTATATTTAAAATATATTCTAATAATAAATATTAATAAAATTATTTTTGTTATTTCAGAAACATATAACGGAATTTACTTGTGACAACTTTTCGGTTGTGATTTGGTTTAGAATTAAGCGATGTTGGTTAATTAAGCAAAAACAATTATTTCCATTAAACTTTTTGCTTTACATTCTCACTATGTAAGACATAAGCACAAAGATGACGTAACAGATGTAAGTCAATATTAAAATATTTTAGAAAAATATTTAATTTTAAAATAATTAAAAAATATTTACGTGGCATAATAAATGTACGACATATACTAAAGCTTGTGCATTGCTTCCATCTATGCCTGTTACATCACATTTGTGTTCACATCCTTATTCAAGTAGTTTGTTAGTTTTATTTTATTTTGTAATTTCATAGGGGCAACAAATTAGATATTGTATGTATTAACATGAAGCGATTGTAATAAGTGATAATTTATTTTTACGCAATAATGTCTCCAAAAATGTATTATTTAAGCCATCAGTTTCACATTATCAAAAAAAATTTATTTTGTAGTTCTAATTTTATTTGATAGTTTTCAAAAGTGTAATTAAATTAGATATTGTACGTATTAATGTATGTGAAAACGATTGTAATACGTGAAATCTTTTTTTACATACAATGTTTTCAAAAATATATTATTCTTAAGTCATCTTTATGTCGTAAAAAAATTCCGCATTATTTATTGCCCTATATATTTGCTCTACATCTTATTCAAATACGTTTACCGATGGATCGATAGACATTACTCGATCGAGCAATTAAACAATTTATAAATAAGCAATTAATGATATGTAATTTCTTATATCTAAATTGGATAAATAAAAGGAAGGAAAAATCTTTATCAATTTGTCAAACTTAATGATTCAAATTTAAATATTCTGATGCTTACGAAATTATGGTTAAATTACTTATTTTAATAAATATAACGACGATTTTGCAATTATATCAAATTAGTAGGAGTTATTAATAAAAGTCTGGCGCGGTTATTAATGTGCAAAATTAAATAACAAATGCAATGTGAAGCGCAACAACTTTAATGAACTAACGTATAGATACTATCATATAGATACTATGTGACAATTAGATTCATGTATGGTTATCAGTCGCTTAGTATTACCGTTATTTTTATTATTTGTTATCTTGGTCCGAAACGGAAGTAGGAAGAGGTGTGGAGTGCGACTGATTACGAGACCTCTGGTAGCTGATTGGATAGTCGAGATGAGGAACACCCCGCCCGCTGCGGGTGTGTATAGCCCTTAATCCTAACGCACGCTGGCAGGTCAGGATATGGTATGGAGGTGGATATTAATGATTCAAAATTAATAATTCATGAGTTTTATTGCACTTGCTCTAAAACAATCGTCGTGATATCCGACGTTTAAGACGAGCCCAATTGATCGTCCGTCCGGGCGTTCGGGGACATATTGGCGGCGTGGTGACCGCAATCGGCTGAGCGGGTCTCGCGAAACTTCCGAGTGGCGTCTGCGTTGCCCGGGTCGTCCGGGAGGAATCCGGCGTTGCGGTTTGCGTCGCCTTGTCCCTCTGGTGCGGAGTCGCTCGGCGAGGGTCGCTCCGGCGTGGTGGGACCCAGATGGGTCGCAGCTTCCACTGTGAGGTCGTCGATTGCGTTCGTGCCGGCCGTGTGGACGGCGGCTGCGTCGATGCTGGCCGTGTGGTTAACGACTGCGTGGATGCTGGCCGCGTGGGAGACGGCTGCGTCAGCTCTGGCCGTGTAGACGTCGGCTGCGTAGATGCTGGCCGTGTGAATGACGGCTGCGGCGGTTCGGGCNTCTGGCCGTGTAGACGTCGGCTGCGTAGATGCTGGCCGTGTGAATGACGGCTGCGGCGGTTCGGGCTGCGTTGATGCTGGCCGTATGGGAGACGGTTGCGTCAGTTCGGGCCGCGTGGTAGACGACGACTGCGTTGATGCTGACCGTATCGTCTTGCTCCGCTTCGCTACCCGGGGTCTTGCCCTGGGTCGGGCTCCGCTCCGCGGGCTGGTTGGCGGCTTGGGTGGTAGCTGCCGCCTTGTAGGAGAGCCTGTGAGGGCCTTCCTCTTCCGCACCACCTCTCAGTGGGGGTGAAACTTTGAGGGGTCTCTCTCGGAGAGAGACCCCAAAAAAAGGACGTGCAGCAGGAGGCCTGAAATAGGCGCTCTCCCGGATCGTGTCGTCGGCCTAGTTCAAGGCTCCCAACGAAACGAGAATGCCGTCGAAGATTCTGATTTCGGCGTGCCTCGCGACCCTTGATATACTGTAGGACGCGCGATTCCTCTTACGGGTTTGTTGTTCAACCGCGTCGCCCTCTCGGGGCGGCCGCGTGCACGTGCGTCGGCCTCGGCGGCTCGCGCCGGCGGCCGCGGCGACGGCGGCTAGCGGCGGCGGCGGCTTGGCGTTTGTACTATTGATAGTGGCAATTCCGCCACACATGTAATATTCGTCTCATACATTACATGTTTTGGCTAATTTTTAACCATCTTCAGATTGTGAAATATGTTGTGGATTCAAATATAATAAATATGGAGTGGCGCCGTGTGTGAAGATCAGCATGATGAGTCATCATCAGTGAAAACCAAATTTTTTGAACTGTTTCAGTTTTCAGTTTCAACGATGCAAGGCTGCATGAATAAAAATTTAAAATGTACAAAAAAAATTGAAACCATTCAAATCGAAATGACACAGAACAGAAAATAAAAATAGAATTTAAAGTAAAAAAGTAAAATAAAACGATAACTTACTGTCCAGTAAATTGAGATAAAAGTACAATTATTAAATGGTCAATTTTTTCGAGAAATAAATTAATCACGGTAAATAAATAACATTCAGTTAGTGTAAAAATAATAAATACGAAATAAAAATAATAAATAGGAGATAAAACTTGGTCAAGGGTAAGTAAAATTAGAATTGTAAAATGAGTTATAAACATAAATAAGTTAACAACACATAGACACTGACTAAAAGTCACAAAAATGATGCAAAAATTAAAATTTACTAATAAGCGGAAGTTAAACATCATGAAGATACTTCAATATCTGTTTGCAAGATGAGGCTATTTGTTTGTTTTTCAATAAATAACATTTCGGATATCAATTCCTTGTCAAAGGGATCCAAGGTTCTTCATCTAGGTTATTCACAAGGTTTCAGTGAAAATCGTAATATAATTGTAGCCCGTGTTCAGTTATGACAGAAGCAGACAAATTTCTACAGATATGGTTACAATGTTTTGTAATTCTAGTTTTTAATCGTCTGCACAACGTAAGATGCATTACATTTCTTACATTTAATTCTGTAGATCACGTTATTCCTAGAACTTCGGAAGAGGATCTTGAAATTATGTCGTTATTTCCTAACCGTCTGAATCTTTTTTTATATATATTATCAAAATTTGAAGTTTATAACTGCAGTGAGTAAGATATGGCAAAGCTAAAAGAAAAAAAAATATCATGCATACCGCAACAGACTATATCAATATATTATTTGACAAAAAATACTTTTGTTGTGCCTCTGTGTGAGGCACAGGATTTCCTTTTGGGGATTCTTGCCAGATTAAAGGTTGGAACCCAAAAACCAGAGAATCGTCTTAGTTTTATTTGTTTTCTTAGTTTATTTAATAAAGTTATATCACAACATAATAGTCATCGTTTGATTATTCTTGCTCACGTAACTCGATATTACTCGCACTTCACCGGCCCGTCGCGGCAATGACCTACGCGTAGCGGAATCGAGCGTCTCGGATTTCGGAGATAGTGTATAATAGCGGAGATAGTCACTCGTGTGCTCGCATACTTGCGCGAAACTTGGCGACGGCCTTATGTGACGCGTGTATTTCTGATTTTGGACTGCCCGCCTCGCGTTGGCGGTTCTTCCTTTTAAACCCTGTATTTCGGGTGATTGATCGGCCCGGGCGGTCATCGTCCCGGTGCTGATTAAGGAAATCGGAAGTTTATTTCAAAGGTGTCAGTTCAAAGTCCAAGTGCAAGCGAAGACTTTATAATTGAAGTTTTAGCTTGCACTTTCGCAATCGCCTTCGTGAGGATCGTCTTACAAAAATCTTCCGCTTTTGCAGTGGCGTTCGCGCGATCGCTAATTCTTGCTGCATGGACATTTCGGTTGCCATGCGATTCACTTACTTTAATATTTAATATTTAGTACTTATATAGCCTTTCAGGCTATAACACCCCTCCCCCGTTATTAAAGAAAAACAGAGTTTACAAAGTTTTTCTTATTTTTACAATATTACTTATTTTCTTTACAAGATTTCCCGTTTACAATAATATAATAAATCGTTTACATATCCTAATTAATATCGCGTACACTGTCCGCGTTTTGATATTGGCGGTAATCTATACAATTCGTCGGAGTTATCTTCTATTGTTACAATAGGTCGTCTTATGTTCTTATTTTTATTTTTTCGCTGTATGATTATATACGCCACAATGATTGTTACAATTATCATAATTATGCTACTTGATGCTATTGGATATATAAACTGGTTTTTCGTAAAAAAAATTCCTGTTCACTGTTTTCTATATCACTGTTAATTTTTTCTAGTTTTGTTTTTAGTTCTTATAATTCTGCTCGGTGTTGTAATATACTGTCTAGCGTCTTATTGTTTGCCAATTATATAAATTAAAACCAATATTAAATATTGGTTTTTGATCGCATAGGAGCGTCATGTTTGCTTCAGGCAGGTATGTTCCTGTCTCCATTTGAAAGACCATTTCTCTAGACTATATTGTAACGTCGGATGTTGTCAATCTGCATTTACCCTTTAATATTATTTTGCCAGTATTTTTTATTATTTTTTCATGTTTGTGTCGTCCGTCGTATTCAATGACTATGTGTTGTTCAGCGGCGATCGAATACAACCAAGTGTATGGTTGGTTCATTGCGATCTAAAATTCGCTTGAGATTATATGCTTTTATTACAGTTTTGGTTATACTGTTGCCGTTGCATGTATATTTGCACTCGCATGGTGCGTTTGAATTCGCACGGTATATTGGTATCGAGTGTGTGCATATATATTGTGAGTTATCGTTTACGCAATTATCTAAGTCATTTTTTGTTAACTTGAGATATGTTAGCTTATCTCTATCGATCGCGATTAAGTTATTATTTACTTCCGTCGCGGTGAATACATTGTCATAATCGTGTATTGGTAACGCGATTACATTAACAAGATCATAGGCTGCGTTATTAACGGAAAACTTAATATTGTGTATATGTTTGTTTTGTCGCAGAACGCGGTTATCTCGGTATGCCTTTCGATAGCTAGCCAATCCTCGGCGTGTACCTTGAAAGAGAAATATAATCCCTGTAATTGTTGTGTCGCCTCTTTTAGTTGCGCGATTATTTCATCGATAGGCATTAACTTAGGATGCATAGATCTTTTTTGGATATATGTGAGATATTCTATTATATTTTCCGCGTCGCGTATAAGATCCGTTATAACTGCTATAAGTATTATATAATGTTCATTTATTTCCTCTCGGTCTAAATATCTTATTATTTGCCTTTGTAATAATTTTTTGTTTCGATCAATTATAGTTTCTATGTTTTCTATATGCGCAATCGTCATGTTTAGTACAGTTATTTGATTCTGTGTCGCGTGCTGTAACGTCAGTTGTTTATTTTGTAGTAGGTGTATTTGTTCGTTTATTAGTTTTTCATCATTTGCGTCCATCGTACCGAATAACGACTTTGCTATCGAGCCTATTCCGTCTATCAGCCTATTCAGTCCTCCAGTCTGTTAGTCGGGGATTTGTAGATAATTTGTATTTATCATTATATTTTTTAAATATTTCATTTCTTTCTCCGTTATAGCTTCTATACGAACGCACGCCTGAGTTGTCTTATAAGTTGCCTCAGTTTGGAGCAGGTATTTCGTTATCTGCTCATATCTTCGCGTGAAGGTCGTGTGGTCTAGTTTAATTACTAGTTTCCATGTTTCCCTGGCGTAATGTAGGCGTCCGAATTTTTCAAAATACATCCCTGGGTTGTCTCGGAACTCTTGAATTTCATATGGAGCATCCGTCGCTGCGAGAACCATGCTGGCGTAGCAGGTGATTAGTCTGAAATAAAATATTTGATACTATACCGTCTCTTTTGATAGCCTCTCGGGTGATCTCGGGACGTGGCGAACTCTCTTCGTCCTTATATTCATTCAGTTGCGTTTGTGACATCTTGTGATCCTCTTGTGATTCTTTTATAATGTGTTACACGGCTGCGCAAAAAATTACCGAGCCCTCCCGGCGCAGAATGATGAAGGGTTGCCCCGGGGTCTCCCTCGTTTGATAGTGACCCTACCTCCTCGGGGTCACGGGCGAGGTGTGACTATCCAACTTCCAGTTCAATCTGGATTTGGGCGGGGTCGGCTTGCCGCATGGATTGCGTTCGGCGTGGGACTGGGACCCGGTCGTCGAGCCACTCCGGCGGGCCTTATGGAGGCTTTACAGGGTTGGCCGTTCTCGCAATTAAAGGTGCGTAGTATCTGTTCTGTGTTGCTTCGCTTACGCTTCGATAAACGGTTTCAATCTGTTTACGTGGACGCGCGCAGTTTTTCTACCCTTTTTAACGGTATAGTTTACTTTTGAGTTTTTCTCTATTATCGTGTATGGTCCGGTCCATAATGATTCCAACTTCTTAGATCGTCCGCGTCGTAGTGTCTCGTCGTATATTAATACTTTGTCGCCTACCTTAAAGGTAATTTCTTTAGCTTTTTTGTCGTATTGTATTTTTGCTTTAGTCTTTTCGTCCTTAATATGCTCCTTTGCGAGTCGATTAGCCTCTCTTTTAACTCTTGCGCATAGTCATCGTAATTATATGTAGGCTTGAGTGGTTTCATTAATGCGGTAGGTCGGCTTGATGTCTATACACTAGTTCAAAGGGCGTGTAACCTGTCGCTGTATGCGGCGTCGTGTTATACGTGAACATCGCGAACGGTATTCATTCGTCTCAGTCTGTCTGATCTTCGTCCACGTAGTGTCTTAAATATTCTGCTAATGTTCGATGCGATCTCTCTAACGCGCCGTTACTTTCGAGGTGATAGGCGGTCGTCTATATGTTATTTATTTTTAACAGCTGACACGTATTTTTGAATATTTCACTTAAAAAATTTGTGCCTTGATCGATTAAAATTTTTTCTAGAATTCCGTGTTCAAGTATAATTTTTGTAACGAATTCCTTACTAATCGTGTTCACTTCCTAGTTCGGTATTGGTATCGCTTTATTGAACTTTGATTATCTTGAAAGGCAGATATTTATTTCCTTGTGTGATTATGGTTAGCGGACCTACTATATCTAGTGCGCATTTTTCAAAAGGTTTAGAGGGCGTATCCGTTATTATTAGTGGAGCTTTTATYTTACGYGATAATTTATTCTTTTGACACGATTCGCATTTTGCTACGTAATTTTCGACGTCTTTGGTAATTCCTAGCCAATTGTGGTTCAGGCGAATTCTTTTTAAAGTTCTTTCAGTTTCTTGGTGTCCTCCTATGGGTGCGTTGTGATATTCATATAATATTTGTTTCTTTTCTTCTTCCGTATAGATATTTGTGTCTTCTGTGTCTTCTTTTATCGCGTGAACGCCCCGCTCTTCTTCTAATCTGATAGCATCTCTTCTTACATTGCGACTCAGTGCATCAGCGTTCGCGTTTGCTCGTCCGGCCTTATGTATGATTTCGTAATCATATTCTTCTAGCTTTAACCTCCATCGGATTAGTCTGAATCCGGGGTCATTTACATTAAATAACCAAATTAACGGTTTATGATCGGTTACAATTTTAAATTTCGTACCGTATACGTATGGCCTAAAATGTTTTACAGCCCATATAATCGCTAGTAATTCCTTTTCAGTCGTATTGTAATTTTGCTCCGCCCGAGATAAAACTCTGCTGGCGTAAGCAATTGATCGATCGTTGCCTATCTTTCTTTGTGACAGTACTGCTCCGATTGCAAAGGCGGAGGCATCAGTAGTCACTATAAATTCTTCAGTGAAGTCCGGATATTTATGCACTGGCGCCGTCATTAATTTTTCTTTTAATGTTTCGAATGCGTTTTGCTGCTCAGCGGTCCATTCGAATTTTTCTGATTTTTTCGTCAATCTCGTTAACGGTTTAGCTATTTTCGAAAAGTCAGCTATAAATTTCCTATAATATCCTGCCAAGACTATGAAGGATTGTATATCCTTGACTTTCCTTGTGTGGGAAATTCTTTTATTGCTGTTAACTTTGAAGGATCTGGAGATATCCCGTTCTCTGAAATAATATGGCCCAAGTAAATTGTTTCCTTGTGCAGAAATTCGCACTTGTCCGGCTGCAATTTTAAATTATTTTTTCGAAGTCTTTGTAACACTTCTTCGAGTCGCTTGTTGTGGTCCTCTAGGCTCGCTCCGTAGATGACAATGTCATCCAAATAAACCAGACATTTAAGTCCTTGCATTCCCGTTAAGACAGAATTCATCAGTCGCTGGAATGTTGCTGGTGCATTCTTTAGTCGACGGCATTCGATTAAATTCGTAATGTCCGTAGGGCGTTGAAAAAGCTGTCTTCTGTTTATCCTTCTTGACCATCGGTATCCGGTGATATCCTGACGCCAAGTCCAGCGTTGTGAAATATTTGGCATTTCCTAACTGATCCAAGATTTCGATAATATTTGGCAGTGGAAATAAGTCCCTTATTGTTAGATCATTCAGCTTCCGGAAGTTTACCACTACTCGGAGCTTCGATTTTCCGGATGCGTCGGCCTTCTTGGGTACCACTAATAATGGTGYGTTCCATTGACTTACGCTTGTTCGAATTATTTTATCTCTTAACATTTCTTGTGTTTGCCAGTTTACTTTCGTTTTATGTTTTACTGGAAGACAATACGGTCTCACGTTCACCGGTGCAGTGTCGGCGCGTGTATTTATTTCGTGTGCCATGGTCGCTGTATTTGTTAACGGTTCTCCTTCTAAATGAAATATATCTTGATAATCTTCACATATCCGTTTGATAGCCTGTTTTTCTTCCGAATTCAGATGTTATATTCTTAATAATTGTCAAATACGTTCGACTTGCGGTTTTTAATTGCTTGAATGGCATGCATCTCGACTACGGTGTCGCGTTTCACTTTCTCGAGAGTTACGAGTGGCGTCTGTATCTCGATTTCTCTGTCTGTCGTATTAATAACACTTATAGGACACGTGTATTTCTGATTTTGACTGCCCGCCTCGCGTTGGCGGTTCTTTCTTTTAAATCCTGTATTTCGGGTGATTGATCGGCTAGGGCGGTCATTGTCCCGGTGCTGATTAAGGAAATCGGAGGTTTATTGCAAAGGTGTCAGTTCAAAGTCCAAGCGAAGACTTTATAATTGAAGGTTTAGCTTTCACTTTCGCAATCGCCTTCGTAAAGATCGTCTTACAAAAATCTTCCGCTTTCGCAGTGGCCTTCTCGCGGTTGCTAATTCTTGCTGCATGAACATTTCGATTGCCATGCGATTCACTTACTTTAATATTTAATATTTAATACTTATATAGTCTTTCGGGCTATAACACTATTTATTGCAACGATCATAAGATCACATTCAATATGATCATTTTCAACATGATCAACTGAAATAATGATCAATCGGAGTGATGGTCATTCGGGACGATGGCCAATCGGGACGATGGCCAATCGAGATGGTGACCAATCGGTATAGTGGGCAATCGAGACTATGGTCAAACGGTGGCCAATCGAGACGGTGACCAATCGGAACGGTGGTCAATCGGGACGGTGATCAGTCGGGACAGTGGTCAGTCGGGACGGTGGTCAATCGGGACCGTTGCCAATCGGAACCGTGATCAATCAGGACTATGGATAATTGGGGCGGTAGTCAATTAGAACCGTAATCAATATCAACGTGGTAAATCACAACATGATCAATCTGCGTGTGGTCATTTGGGACGATGACCAATATTAATATAGTCAAACGGGACCATGGTCAATCGGGACGGTGGCCAATCGGGACTGTGATCAATCGGGACTATGGTCAATAGGGACGGTAGTCAATCGAACGGTAGCCAATAAGGACTGTAGTCAATAAGGACCGTGGCCAATATTATTGTAGTCAAACGGGTGCCACCCGCTAAGGTACTAACTCACCTCTAGATGCTTTCGATGTTCGAATAAGATAATATTTTTATCTCATTCGGTCTTTATTTAATATTCCGGTGACCGAACTGGAATCGAGGAATATGAGACATCTAATAAAAATTATTCATTTGAAAATACTTCTAATACTTTGCGATAAATAAATTAAAAAGTATAGCAAAATATTATTATTATTCTCGATAGGAATGTCTCTGTCTTCTTCTTCTTCTTCCTCTTCTTCCACCTCCTTCTCCTCTTCCTCTTCTACGATTTCTTCTTCTTCTTCCTCGTTTTATTCCATGATTTCCTCTACCTCTTCCGCGTTTTGTTCCTCTTCCTCCTCCTCTTCCTCTTCCACATTATTATCATCCTCGCCCCTTCGCTCTTCCTCTATCTTTCCCTCCTCTTCTTCCTCCTCCTCATTTTCGCATACTAAAAATAATATTCCATTATTATATATATTTTACAAGTTTTCTCAAGCTTATATTTAAAAAACTTACTCTGTGTGAAAATAACCGAATTCGGGGAGGAAACAATTTCATTATCGTCGTCTAAAACATAATCAAATTCATATTAATTTATTACACTAATATAAAATAAATTAGTTTTATTACACGCTATTTTAAAATATACTCTTACTGGATGATATTTCGACGATTGGAATATTCCGGAAGCGGAGGAAGCGGCGCGATTTTCGCGACTTCAATTCGAGCTCTCTCTAAAAATTTAATATATCAGTTAGCTAAAATTTCCATTAATAAGTTAATTTTTTCAAACTTACATCGTGGAGGTGCACCCTCAGGCACGTCTTCAGCGCATCGTCGCCTCAGTCTTAACCGCCAATTAATGGGATTAACGACGGCTACAGGATTTGCTACGAAATTAATATTATGATTTATTAACAACGGTTTTTATACTTTATTTTTATGTATAAATTTAATTAATTTTTCTTACCTCTTTCTCTTCCATTTCGAATACGGCGCATGAAGTTTGCTATGTGGCCTTCCGCGTCATCCTCCTCGTATTCAAAATACATGCGCACTTCCAAATGGCGCGAGATTATTTCCACCAGTGTTTGATCTTCACCACAATGCCCCAGGCTGTGCATAATGCACAGCTACGTGCTTGAGCACTCGCGCGAGAAACTCTCAAAAACTTTATAATTTGTTTCATCGTTGTCCGATAAACTGCACAAATATTCGGCTGCAACTAATTTTCCGTTTAAGTTACAGTTTACGATGAAAAACTTACGTAGTAACTCCTGAAGCGACATTTTTTGTAGCAAAACATCTCAATTCGAGGAAGAGTAAACGTAAAACTGAGACTAAATGCATGCATCACGCGTCATTTATACTTGGGGATAATTAAAAAAATTTTTCAGAGAAAGGGAAATGTTACGCATTTTCTAGCACCGATCGGTCGACATTAACATGTCAAGGAAATTTTGTTTTACAAGGGTTTCGTCCTTGCGCATTTTGAAACAAATTGTGCCGTACTATAAAGTTTTTGTTCTGTTCTGTGTTAACCGATGAAAAGGCATCAATCCCTTTTTAACTCTTATTTGCTTTTAAGATCACGAAAAAGTTCTCTCTTAAGATCTCCTTTTTCTTTTTGTTGTCGCATAACTTTATTCTTTTTTTCTATAATTTTCTTGCTTTATAGCATTTTATAGCTTTATAGCTTTATAGCTATCTTTTATTCCGCTTAGTTAATTCTGTCTCAACGTGATAATCGATGAAAAAGTAACGTCAATCGCGTATCGAATTTTAGTCTACGTAGGGACAGGAATGTATTATCTAATGTCCCTAGCTCGTAAAGAATTCGAATGGATAATATTTCCAGCATGTTCGAGGATAAGAGAAATTATCAAACCGATTACAGGATATCTATTGTGAGATTCACGGATATTTGCTTCCTGTAGAAACGTTTTAAGTAATAAGATAATTTGACCGTTATTTGTAAAAAATTTTTTATCCACTCAAATACTTTTTTCTATTTTTCTTTTCTCGAACATTTTTTATTGCCTTGATATAAAGTAAGATAAGTCAGATTTTTCGACRAGTTTCCATTTTAGAGATATTTTTTATATTTTATTATTTGCACCGTATAATCTGAGTTTAAATTTTTTAGTTACTATTCTTCTCACATACATTTTTAATTGGACGTGATCCCTTTATTATTAAATTCAAATATTTTGCTGAATGCTTTAAATAAAATTTTCAGTTTATTACTTAACTTTTATCTTCTCTGCATTTTTTAAATTCCTATGGTGCTATCTGTGCAAGCATAATTCTAGAAAAATCTCGATTTTTCTTATTTTCTATCTGCGCGCGCAGACACATTTTTTATATTGTTAAAACAGAGTCGATGACGACGCTGCAGCCAAGAACTCAAGTTCATTCGAGTCTTGTTATTCGAAGCTTCACCAATAAGCAAATTTGTAGTTCTCTAGTTTTCACCTAATGTCTTTTGAATATCAGTGTCGTTTCAGTACTACGGTAAAGTGAGAACAATGGCCAGCAATAAAGACGCTAATAATTCTAAGAAGCGGACGTACGATATCCACAATAATTCCAAGATGTGTAACGAAGAGGGAAGAAATCGATTTCATATTTTGCTATCGACAACGTATGATCTTAATAATTCTCAGAGAGATGTAGGAGAATCGAAAAAGACAAGAAAACGATTGATTGATAATCATTCTTGAGATATCGCGGTCCGCAAGGACAATCGTGTGTAGCAAAAGTTAAGTAACATTTTTAAGTCGGAGTCCGCTCTAAGCAATGAGAGAGTACGGAAGTAAAAAACGGGCACGCGAGTAAGAGAATCCAGAATCAGTGAGAACGAATTGCACGAATTTCGCGAGAGGAACTAAGAAACAGGTACGCGTTCGATTCGAAGGATCGTGACGAGTGTCCGAGAGACAATTATCGTACGCGGCTTAATAACCGAGCTTAGTAGAGATTATTTTAATTGTATCACATTTAAGCCGACGTGAAGTGATCTTGATCACTCTATATATATATATATCGTCGATAATGTTTTCTCGGTGTGGAAGRGAAAGAAATATTTTCGATCCCTTTGAGACTGAGCGTCACCCGTTCGAGCCTCGGTATTCTCTTTCAACATTTTTTTTTTATTTGAAATTCAGATTAAATTAAAATGTAATACGAAAATATATATATACAGTTTACGAGACAAAAAGTGATAGTCTCTTATGCCGCAACACCGTTTATGTAATTATCATAAACGTTGCGTGCTTATAATTGTGTGTATATATATTTATGTTACAATAAACTTTATATACATACCTTATATTATTCCATGAAATTGCATATGTAAATCCAATGTAATATACAGGGTGAGTCATTTTAATCTATGGACCCAAATATCTTCCAAATTAC
>JANQDE010001276.1:830-19932 GCA_037157785.1 Cephalotes varians
CAACACCCTACATGTTCATATAAACATCACAGTGTCATGATCCCCCCGCTCCCGCGTTGCGTCATGCCCCCTCGCCCACGAATACCCCCTCCCCCGTGACGTCATAGCCCCTCGCCCCGGAATAATCCCCGTCCCGCACCCCCCTCAGAGGACCTGGTCCAGAACCGGCCCCTCTATCCTACTCGTGAACGCGTGGGCAGGTAGGCGCGTGGGCACGTGGAAGCGTAAACGCGTTGGCGGGTTGGCGATTAGGCGCGTGGGAGCATAGGCGTATTAACGCGTGGGCGTGGGAGTGTAGGCGCGTGGTCGCGTAGGCGCGTAGGAGCGTGGGTGCGTGGAAGCGTAGGCAGGTGGGCGCGTGTGAGCGAAGGCGCGTGGGAACGTGGGAGCGTGAACGCGTGGGCGGGTTGGCGATTGGGCGCGTGGAAGCGTGGAAACGTAGGCGCATTAACGCGTGTGAGCGTGGGAGTGTAGGCGCGAGGTCGCGTGGGCGCGTAGAAGTGTGGGTGCGTGGAAGCGTAGGCAGGTGGGCGCGTGTGTGCGGAGACGCGTGGGAACGTGGGCGCGTGAACGCATGTGAGCGTGGGTGTGTAGGAGCGTGAGCGCGTGGGCGCGTAGAAGCGTGAACGCGTGGGCGGGTTGGCGATTGGGCGCGTAGGAGCGTGGGAACGTAAGCGCATTAACGCGTACGTGCGTGGGAGTGTAGGCGCGTGGTCGCGTGAGCGCGTAGGAGCGTGGGTGCGTGGAAGCGTAGGCAGGTGGGCGCGTGTGAGCGAAGACGCGTGGGAACGTGGAAGCGTGAACGCATGTGAGCGTGGCCGCGTAGGAGCGTGAGCGCGTGGACGCGTGGATGCGTCCGTCCGTCCGTCCGTCCGTCCGTGCGTGGACGCGTGGGCGGGTGGGCGCCTCCGTCCGTCCGTCCGCGCAAAGGAACATGGGAGCGTGGGCGCGTGGGCGGATGGGCGCGTTCGTCCATCTGTCCATCCGTCCGCGCGTGGGAGCGTGGGCGCGTGAGAGCGTGGGCGCGTCCGTTCGTCCGTCCGTCCGCGCGTGGGCGCATCCATCCGTCCGTCTATCCGCGCGTGGTAGCGTGGGAGCGTGGGCGCGTGGGCGCATGGGCGCGTGGATGCCTAGGCACGTGGGCGCGTCCGTCCATCCGTCCGTGCGTGGAAGCGTGAGAGCGTGAACGCATGGGTGCGTGTGTGCGTGGGCGCGTGGGAGCGTAGGCGCGTCCGTCCGCGCGTGGGAGCGTGGGCGCGTGGGCACATGAGCGCGTGGACGCGTGGGCGCATGGGCGCGTCCGTCCGTCCGTCCGTTCGTCCGTCCGTCCGCGCGTGGGCGCGAGGGCGCGTGAACGCGTGGGTGCGTGGGAGCGTGGGAGCGTAGGCGCGTGGGCGCGTGGACGCGTGTGTGTGTATGCGTGTGTGTAATCTCCTGCACGCGCGACCCGAAACTGACAGAAGATTGAGCTCGATCGCTAGCGCCTCTCGTGACGAAAATTGCAACCGTACAAAGTCGACGACGACGACGTTAATGACAATGCTAATAATGATGTTTTTTAATGTAAAATTACTTAAAATCTGTCTTTGCATTGCAATATCTCCGCTCGTAGTGCATGCAGAGAAAAAATAAAAACACTWTTATKATRTAATTCRTRCCCAAGCTATCGATTGAGCCTATTTAGAATTTGATCGGTTCAGTCGTTTTTTAAATACAAAAATCTCAGGTGCTCGCATAAAGATACATGGTAGCTTTTCGGGCAACGTATATCTCTTGAATATCGCTCGATATACTTGATACCCGAGACACTACCGTATTTCCTGATATGTGATTGATATTTTGTCTTCCTTAAACAAGCAAATAAAATACTCTTATAAAGCATATATACATATAAAATTAGTACATAATTAAAATTTTCAATAAATTTTTTACATTTTTAACTGCGTTGTGTGTATATATATATATATATATATGTATATATACATACATATATATATATATGTGTACATCAATATATATACATATATAGATTATTTTAATCATCTTCAAACATTTGACATGAACGACTCACCTCATACTTCATCAGAACACCATTCTCCGAACGAAGAATTTTGCCATTATACTATTAGAGTGTTAGATCACGTTAGCGGAAAGTCAAGTTGCATGCCTTATTTTGTCAATCTGGGAGCTACATCAGATCGAAGTTCGATCTTTTAATAGAACATCACCTTGTTAAAAAACTACCTGTCCCTTGTTATTGCGAGCACTGCAATAAAAATTTAACTAAGAGTCTACTTATAAACTTTTGTCCTAAGTGTTTAGACAAATATTTCAGATTATTAGTATCATTTTACTATCGAAAAATCGACATCCGACAAATCAATTTCCGATTTGATGTATTAAACGATCGAATGATATCGCTAAAGCGTAGATAAATGATTATGAGCTACAGACGTAGTCCCAGAATACCAATGCACATTGAGTGCATATATACTGTCGGAATACTAAACCCTCAGAACTCTCACTATTACTGTATGGATTGTTTCACTAGATTAGGCATTGCCTCTACATTAGAATTTGAAATGGTAGCGTCTCACTACTTTGTGAGAGGACCATACAAGCGGTATTTTTGTAATATATGTCACAAAAATATAGTTCGTGTGCAACCAATTATACACTGTGCTCTGTGCATCAACAAATGTCATAGATTGTTAAACAACTTACGTTCCGCGGGTATCGATCCCGAAAGCGTCATTTTTACTTATAACATTTTTATAGATATGCTAGTAAAAATAAAAATAGATTAAGTAGCTCGCGATGTGTCCGCGTCAACAATTTCGATACAAACCCCATACTATGTTAACAAACTTCACGGCTTTTTGAAACTAAATGCATTCGCATACTAATTTATCAGTTTATTCCAGAAGACCAGCCTTACTGTTTGTTTTGTTATGAAGCGACTAATCAACCCGATAATTTTGAAATAACACTTTTCCATGGATTTTTAGATGGATATATAAAATCATTAGATTATTCAATTTGTAAACAAGATCTAATCCGATCAAGGAAAGCCTTGGATTGTTTAGATTGCTTTTCCAGCTATTTCGAGCTTATTGGATATTTTAGATTCTTTAATAACGATTATATGGAAATTAAGATACTATTTTATGATATCATAGAGCGTAAAATTTTAAGAATAGTACGACGACTATGATGAAGATGAAAATTGAGAATACATAAAATAAATATATAAAGGGGGGCCCATTTTAATCTAACCACTCAAATAACTCACTGGGAATGACCCAAATCAAAAAAAGTTTCAGGACAAAAGTTTCCTATTTTTGGGGGGAAATTGAATGGTGACCTTAAAGTTCGACTTTGAAGTCGATTTTCAAGGTTATTTCAAGGTCTACTTCATTTTTTTAAATAGGAACTATTTTTGACCCCAGATTCTGATAGTGCTTGAAATTCTGCGTTCAACCATATGAATTTTAATAGGGGTCAAATGTCATTTCAAGGTCATTTCAAGGTCAAAACGTCAAAATAACAGCATTTTTAAGGTTTTTTAAGGTAAACTATTTGTACTTCGTTTTTTTCTGTACTTTAATAAAACTGATATTAAAAAATTTCAATTACAATTTCAAGATCTCAAAAATTAATGTTACTCACAGTAAATTAAATGCAGAGAGCGCAAATTTTAACTTAAATTTAAAATTTCTGAAATTTCAGAATTTCAGCACTATCAGAATTTCAAGCACTATCAGAATCTGGGGTCAAAAATAGGGGTTCCTATTTAAAAAAATGAAGTAGACCTTGAAATAACCTTGAAAATCGACTTCAAGGTCAACTTCAAGGTCACCATTCAATTTCCCCCCAAAAATAGGAAACTTTTGTCCCGAAACTTTTTTTGATTTGGGTCAATCCCAGTGAGTTATTTGAGTGGTTAGATTAAAATGGGCCACCCTGTATGTTAACCTTATCTAACATGCATCCTTATAACTATTATTTAGCATATAATAACTTATCTAATATCCGCATTATTTTTGCGCAGAGCATGATCTACATCACGCTCCTACTTAATATAAGTACCACCGCCCATGGACCACTCATTGGATTTGATTGTGACGGACAACACTTGAATATTACTTCCGTGTCCTTACTTGGTGCCGGAGATTGCAATCTTCGCTATAAAACACCCAATGTGACTAACGTGTACATCAGTTATTGCAACTTTCCGAGTATAACTACGCGGAAGTGCTACAGTGTAAAGTGGAAATATCGGACAATTTACCATTGTGGGATGCACTCACATATTTCTGCAATCAACAATGGCCAAATAGAATACCTGCTAGAAACCGGATACACCCGATGCCGGCAAATGTTGATCGTCGGTCCTCTTTCACTGGGAGTCAGCAGCATCGTCAACGGACTGAAGCCAACCGTACTTCCCGCAGCGTTACACTTGCTGGAACTATCAGGAACGGCAGCTGTAAAGGAACACAATATTCAGATCCTTATGGGACATGAGATGATGTCGTAATACAAGCCATTGCTCGTGTATCTCTCAAAACTTCCTACGTCCCAGTCTAAATAAACGGAAAAATTATACTAAAATCTGGAACTACCTGCGTACTCAGTGAAGGATTTTGTCTTGATCCTGACGATGGGTACACCTTCTAGAAACCCATGCTCACGAGTTCCTGCAATTTTCAACAGTACGATGTCTTATATGAAGGATCAGCGACAAAAATCAAAGATGACATCACAGACCCTTCCTCACCAACGATCTACAGTCTCCCTACGGAAGACATCACGTTCGCTTTGACGAAGACCAAAGAACAGCCTCTGTGTGGGTACACTCTGCTTCGTACGGAACTCCCCAAGTTGTTCATCCTGGAAACCACTAAAGACACTTTTGCACAAAGAGGATCTATATCTGTAAACAATCTTGATATATTTGCGTATGTCAATTCCAAGTTCGTGTACGTTGAAAAACACATGCGAAATCAGATGACATCTCTCTATTATAATGTCATTCAACAGAGATGTGAATTGGAAAAAGAAGTACTCACCAATATGCTCTTCTTTGCGACCTTGCAGCCTGACGAGTTCGCCTATCGTCTGATGAAGGGACCCGGATTCATGGCTGTGATTGCCGGCGAATCCATGTTCCATGTCATAAAATTCCAGTGGACGTCTTGGTACGAAAAACTGAGAAATGTGACGTTGAAATACCCGTAACATCCCGCAATGCTTCTCTCTTCCTCACTCCAAAATCTCAAATCCTAAAAAGATTCGGCACGGAAAGAGAATGCAGCCATGAGTTACCTACTCTTTACCATATCGAAAACAAATGGATACAATTTACGCCTCACCCGCAAATAAGGCAGCTTCCTCCGCAACAGCTGATACCGATGACGACTCTATCATGGAAATATCTCACTCCTGGGCCTCTCGCTGTCAGCGGAATTTATTCTGAAAAAGATATTGAGAAATTAAGAGGCCATATTATGTTCCCTGCCGAAAAGCCAGCTTTATTAAATACCATGGCAAGGAGAATATCAGGACATACCATTCATGATGGCACGGTCTCCATGTACAATCTCCTTGACAAAGCCTCGCTACAGAAGATCGCTGAAAGCACGGCCTCACGACTTTGGAAAGGATTCGTCACCTTCGGCTCTGCCATTGCCGGAGTTTTCGGCATATTTATCGTTATACGAGTAATAAAACTCGTGATCGATACAGCAATCCACGGATATGCTCTTCACACCGCTTATGGATGTAGTTTACATCTCCAGATAGCTCCAAGAAGATGTAGTTTACATCTTCTTGGAGCTATCTGGAGTTCTTTGACACACCTTCTCCTCGCACGAGGACCGACCAACAAGGAAAACAAAAGGTATTCCACCGATAACGAAAATTCAGGATACCTCTCTGCTACAAATATCCCCAAGGCACCAAGAGAAATCCTTAGCAACCCCAGCATCTCTGTAAATACGAATTCGTTACCTATTATCTGTAAAGATCTTAACGAACGCCTTCATGCTATAGAACAAATTCCTCCGACAACAATCGGAATTCATTCCTAAATAAGAGGGGGGTTGTGACCTCTGGACGTCAGAGAAATTTTCTTTTTTTTTATAATCTAATTGATTAACAACATTTATACTACGCTAACTCTTCAACATTTAAATTTAATTAATAATCATTTTTTTATTATTATTATTTTCTTTTATAGTTATTTTATAGTTACTTCTAGTATATAAATATATAAAATATGTAAAATATATAAAATATATAAATATATATAAATATATTTACAAATACAGAAATATAAAAAACAAAGGGGGAAAATAATCTCCAAAAGAAAAAGCGTTAGAGTTAAGAGCGAATAACAAAGAATGCACAAGCAACATTAAACTTGATAGATATTTATGGATCACGATCACTATAAATAACATTCGATTTAAATTGAACTAATTGAATAGCGCTCGTAAACTTGTACTAGCAAATATATAATGAATTAAATAAGACGATCAAAATAAGGAAGTTTGTTGTCTTTTATAAAATATTAATTACTAATCAAAATGTAAAACACTTTAATTGCATAATATAATCAAACGTTTCGACTGTACGCAGTCTTCCTCAGTGAAAATAATACATCAGAAGACAATGAAACAATGATATTGCAACAATCAAATAAAATATTCAAATCGTTATTAATTATTAATTGTTAATTCATTATTAACAGATTATTACTAGTTGATGTATCGCAATAACGTTAAAATAAGATTTGCCTATGCATTCTTCGATTACTAAGCAAGTAGTATTATAAGATAAGTCATCAAATCAAAATATTCGTATTCTATACAAATGTATACTCATTAAGATAATCAGGACCCTCTTCCGATATTTAATAACCACGCTAGCCATTCGATAATTCGTAGCGTCGGAAAATCGTTTACGATGAGATTGATGTTGCAAGACAGACAAAACTGATAGCCGATACGGCGTCACTCTTGAAAAATAATGAAACTGATAGCTGATGCGGCGTCGCTCTCGACACCACCTGCAAAATAATGAACCACGGCTGATATCAAACACCTCCGTCTAAAATAAAGTATATTAAAGTCTATTAATTCATACCGAAAGATCCGAATCTATTAATGTTCTCACGGGCCGACTTCGGAGAACCTTTGTCAAACAACCGAAACGCAACTACCACTGTATACAAAAGCGAATGAAATTGATAACCGACGCGGCGCACAGTGGGACATTTCGGACCTTTTTTAGACAAAATTCTTGTGACAACACAAATCTTAATGAAATCTAGTGAAGTATTTTTTTTTTATATTCAAGAAGGCTTGTACAATAACGAGATACTGCGGAAATTTGATTATTATTTCAGGAAAATTATGAAAAATTGACTGCAATCCAGTGAACATGAAATTCATGAAAAAGAGATGATAACCTCTTAATAGTCAGAAGCTTCTAGGTAATAGTTTATCCGAGATACATATCATCCTAATAGTTTTTGAGATCGCTGATTACGAATTCAACTCAGAATTGCATAATTAATTCGTTTAAACAAATTTGTTTAAACAAATTATCGCAAAATAATATTTTTTATAAAATTTTATTTCAAAATCAAGACTTCAAAATAACATCTTTTAAACCCAAAGTTTTAATAATTATTGATTATTTTTTAAACTTACAAATAATATCTCCGATTTAAATTATTGGTTAAAATCATTAAAGGAATTGAATTGAATCAATTTTTAGTCAATTCTTTTTTTTATATCTCATCCATATTATACTTACAATCATGTCTTTTTGATTTTTTTCTGATTTTTGGTAACATTTTCATTTTTATCATATATAAAAAATTGTTTTGCTTCAGGAGTCAATTCTTCATTTTTTTTTGTTTCTATATCTCTCAATGAACTGATCACTGGATCAGATGATATTAATTGATAATGAATTATATCTTCGTTATGACTTGGTCGTGCCTTTTTTGAACAAGCCAAACGTGTATCTGAATTGATAGGAGTAGATAAAGATATATTAGTGAGAATGTACGCTATTCTTCAAGTCATATCATGGAGAAAAATTGATTTAGTAAGATTCAAAGAGTATTGTATAGATACAGCAAAAAAATGTGCAACACTTTATTCGTGGTATAAAATGCCACCCTCAATACATAAAGTTCTGATCCATGGATGTGATATAATGAAAGCATTGAATACTCCTATGATTTGGTTTTCAGAAGAACCCCAAGAAGCAAATAACAAAGTTTTCCGAAAAGTTCCGAACATAGTAGAATGTGCCAAAGAAATATAATTAACGAAGATATAATTCATTATCAATTAATATCATCTGATCCAGTGATCAGTTCATTGAGAGATATAGAAACAAAAAAAAATGAAGAATTGACTCCTGAAGCAAAACAATTTTTTATATATGATAAAAATGAAAATGTTACCAAAAATCAGAAAAAAATCAAAAAGACATGATTGTAAGTATAATATGGATGAGATATAAAAAAAAGAATTGACTAAAAATTGATTCAATTCAATTCCTTTAATGATTTTAACCAATAATTTAAATCGGAGATATTATTTGTAAGTTTAAAAAATAATCAATAATTATTAAAACTTTGGGTTTAAAAGATGTTATTTTGAAGTCTTGATTTTGAAATAAAATTTTATAAAAAATATTATTTTGCGATAATTTGTTTAAACAAATTTGTTTAAACGAATTAATTATGCAATTCTGAGTTGAATTCGTAATCAGCGATCTCAAAAACTATTAGGATGATATGTATCTCGGATGAACTATTACCTAGAAGCTTCTGACTATTAAGAGGTTATCATCTCTTTTTCATGAATTTCATGTTCACTGGATTGCAGTCAATTTTTCATAATTTTCCTGAAATAATAATCAAATTTCCGCAGTATCTCGTTATTGTACAAGCCTTCTCGAATATAAAAAAAAATACTTCACTAGATTTCATTAAGATTTGTGTTGTCACAAGAATTTTGTCCAAAAAAGATCCGAAATGTCCCACTGTGCGGCGTCACTCTTGATATCACCGATGAAACATTAGACATTCGTCTAAATAAGATAGGCGAGATTACTTAAAACTATCTTCCGACCAATTTCAAGGAACCATCATCGCAAAATGTAGCCACCCTTTGTCCCTACTACCTATATAAAGACGGGCGAAGTTCGAGCGCGAGCATTCATTCATTCATTCATTATTCGAGCGCGAGTATTCATTATTCTGTGAGCAAGCATTCATTCTTCAGTCAGTCAGATTTAGAGAGCAGACTCATTTTCGTCAGATTGTCAAAGTAATTCCTTCCATCAAATCCAGATTTTTCTTCGTACTTTGTCAATTCAATTCGTTGTTAAGTCAATTCGAGACAGTGTTCAAATACCGCTACTGCTTCGAGCTTCGCCACCTCACCGAACTACAGCTTTGCGACGTCCTTGGTTCAACAGAATCCACAACCAATTCAATCATAAGACTAACGCTGTGAAATTTTTCCTGAACCATCATTAACGTAAGTTTTTCTATTGTTCATTGTTTAATTTAACTCTCTGCGTCTCCAATTTTTATCAATTAAGCGAAAAGATGTTTGATTAAACCTATTGTAAACAACCATCATCTTCAAAAAAAAGAGTTTGATACCAAAGATAGTATATCCGAATAAAGCAATTTCATGAGATTATTTCTCTTCCTGAATAGTTCTCCTTCCAATAAATTAATAATAAGCATATGAAATAATAACAGGTCTGTATATGTCTGTTCTTCCCTTTTATCTATATGTACAATTATAATCTCTAATAAGTGAAAGACCATCTGCATATTCCTTTCCATTCAGTCGCAGATATTTAAGCGTTCCCCGCTTCAAATATTCAGCGACTTCCTTTAAATCTATTCTTAAGCGTACTTCGTTTCAAGAATAAGATCCTTTCAGTCGTAGATATTTAAGCGTTTCCCGCTTCAAATATTCTGAGACTTACCCGACAAAATTTGAAACTCCATATTTACCTTTCAAACCTCTTCTTAAAACATGCTTAAGCGTCCCTTCGCTTTAAGTAATCCCTTATTGCTGAGCGTATACTCGCTCCAGTAATAATCCTTTAATCCTTAGATGGTCTGGCGTAATCACTATCGAGTAGGTCGCAGGAAGCGCGAGCGCATCGCTATATTACAAAAACAACCGACCATCACCGCTATTGAAACAGGCCAATTCCTCTCAGGCAGCACGAAGCGAAAATTACAAAGGGCTGCGTGGCGAGCACGTCACGTAAATCTCTCAGATGAACAAAACGTCGAAATCATTGATTTGACACAAGAACCAGAGGAGACGGCTAACCCCACTAATGCTATTGAACAAACAGAATCTTCTGCCGCAGTCTATACCGCTACTGTTACCCAATTATTTACTAAAATAGTACAACAGTTATTAACAATGCGTTATATAAAAGAAAAACAAATCAGTAAGTAGCATAAAATACACCTTTATATATATATATATATATATATATATATATATACAGGGTGAGTTTTAGCAGATGTACCAACCTTTTACCATCGGAGACTTACCTACACCTATGGGCCGTGCTAATCTTTTGCGATGCAGTCGGTAAGTTATGGTCGGTAAGTCTCCGATGGTAAAAGGTTGGTACATCTGCTAAAACTCACCCTGTATATATATATATATATATATATATATGTACACTCATCTATACGCATTAATTAACTCTAAATATAAGATTTAAGAAACTTACAAATATATAACTATACATATACTTAACATAACAAATAAATTTATTTCTACTCATAATTAGTTTAGATCATTAGTATTGTCTTAAACTCTCCCGCTCAGAACTGACAGCTCTCGCCATCCCTGGGTAAAGCCGGCCTTGATAGGTTGACCCAAAAATAAAGGAGAGCAACTCTTGCCAAAGTAGCTGAGGTGCGGCAGCAGGAGAAACACTCCGGTAGAGACCTGTGACAAAAAACAAAATTTGTCCAAAATTTCTCATCCGGACGTGACACAAAGTGAAAAATATTTATTGCGCACATCGCAAAAAGGATCCGTGAAACGATCAATCCTCTTTGAGGTTAAGTCCTGCGACGTGCAATAGTGAAAAATAACTTCGACTGTCACAACGCAATCATACGCATTACAAAATTGAAAGGCCTTGAAAACTGGTCCACATGGAAATTTCAAGTGCGTGTCACACTGAAAGCAAACGGCACATGGGACATAGTGGCACGTCAGCATTACCGGAACAGGATACTGGACCAAACGCAGAGGCATCAACTAAAGCAGTCGCACTATGGAAAAAAAATAATAATATAGCTCAGAGAATCATTGCGACATCAGTGGAAGAGCAGCCACTTCTGCACATCATAAATTGTGAAACATCCAAGGCTATGTGGAATAAACTAACATCAGTGTACGAACAAAAATTCGAGGCTAGTGTCCACATGTTACTACAACAATGGTACAGCTTAAAGAAAAATCTCTCCGATGACATAACGACTCATGTCTCTAGATTGAAAGACCTTGCGCATCATCTACAAGTACTGAGTGAGAAAATTCCAGATTCAATGATAATAACCAAAGTACTCATGACATTACCGTCTTCCTACAAACACTTCATAAGCGCATGGGATTCGACACGATCTGATGATCGAATACTTGCGAATTTAGTTTTCAGATTAACTATAGAAGAAACATGCATGAAGGGCGTGACAGAACGGAAAATAGAGCATTCACTGCACGCAAACAATCCAGCAAGGAAGGCAACAAGAAATCTGAAAAACAAAATCTGAGAAACCCGGTACATGCCACTACTGCCATAAACCAGGCCATTGGATCCGCGATTGCAGAAAAAGGAAGTCAACGAATGCGAAACTAGATTCTGATAAGGATAAAGGAGAAGCTCTCGTTGGGGAAACTCAAGTTACTGAATGGAACAGCAAGAACAAGAATGATGCGTGGTACATGGATTCAGGTGCAATCATATGTCCAATAATCGCTCGTGGTTTGATACATACAAAGAGTTCCGAGATACACTATCAATTCGCATTGAAAATGGAAAACAAATATTCGCCAAAGGATCCGGAGACATAAATATTCTCGCATTTAATGGAGTAGAGTGGAAAAGGAAACATCTAAGTAATGTCCTTTATGTACCAGAGTTAACATATAATCTTTTCTTTCTAGGCGCAACTCTTGATAAAGGAATGACGCACCAATCGAACAGCAAGACGTGCAGAATTGTAAAAATGGAAATGTCGTTACAGTGGGAGAAAGCTGTTCTGCATGAAATTTAAAGTAATTTTGAACAAGGAAAATAATCAAGCCAATATCGCATCACAAGACTCCCTCTCAACCTGGCATCAAAGAATGGCTCATCAAAATGTTGTTCAAACAAGAAAAATTTTGAAGAACTCAAATGTCAACGATAAGAAACGTCAGCGGTAAGAACAATCCCAATTGCGAAGCTTGCATAATTGGGAAAATGCACAGACTGCCATTTCCGAAAAGTGAATCCAAATGTAAGCAAGCCGGCGAACTCGTGCATGCTGATTTCTGCGGACTCATGCAAGAAGCATCAATAGGAGGCTCGCGTTATTTCTTACTGATAAAGGACGACTACACACGTTGGAGAGAAGTCTATTTTCTAAAACACAAGTCCGAGACGACTAGCTGTCTAGAGAATTTCTTCCGAAAAGTCGAAAAATATCTGGCGCATGGCATCAAAACTCTCAGAACGGACAACGGTCTTGAATTCGTCAATCAGGAAATCAAGAACTCAGCGCTACGGCATTAAGCATCAGAAAACAATACCATACTCTCCTAAGCAAAACAGTGTCATCGAACGTGAAAATCGAACCGTTGTTGAATTATCAAGAACATTACTTCATGCCAGTAAATCACCGATTAAGTTATGGGCTGAAGCAGTGAATTACACCGTGTACACACTCAATCGCACTGGAATCAGTAATAGCAACATGTCCCCGATTCAGATGTGGCTTAACAAAAAGTTTAACATATTCAATCTCAAAATCTTTGGTGAAGAAGTGTACGTTCACATTCCGAAAGAAAGAAGACAGAAATGAGAAGACGTTAAGGCAGAAAAAGGTTTTTTTGTTGGATACGATGACGACACAAAGAGGTATCGCGTCTGGTTTCCTGAGAGAAATAAAGTCAGTATACACAGGGACGTCGTCTTTGCCAAACAACAGCCGCAATCCCTAATGGAGCTGGAACCAATGGAGAAAACGGACACTGAAACGATACACTCGAGAATAATGAATCACCTGAAAAGGAAGAAGACTCAGAGCAGTTACCTAATTCCGACAATACCGATGATTTTGTCGACGCTCAACACTCACCAGAAAAGGATGTGAAGAAACAAACAGATCAAGCAGGGCCGAGACAAGAATATCAGTTGAGGGACTGCAGGACACTGAAGGCGCCAGAGAGATACTCCAAGGAAAATTTTTTTTGTCTAATCACAGAATCTGGAGAACCAACAAGCTACGAAAAAGCTATCACACATAAAGAAGCAGCCAATTGGATCAAGGCCACGAATGAAGAGATCGATTCTCTGAAGAGAAATGCTTCATGGACGCTAGTGGACTCTCCGAAAAATTGTTCAATTATCGATAATCGCTGGACGTACAAAATCAAACAAAACGGCAATGGCAGTGCACAATGTTTCAAAGCACGACTTGTGGCCAGAGGATTCAAACAGCAAGCTGGCATTGACTATCATGAAACTTTCAGTCCAGTAGCACGTTTTGACTCGATTCGAATCATTTTGTCCATTGCTGCCTCAAGAAACTTAAAACTTCAGCAATTCGACATAAAAACTGCCTTCTTGCACGGTAAGCTTAAAGAGACGATTTATATGAAGCAGCCCTTGGGTTATGAAGATGGAACTGGTAGAGTGTGCAGGCTCAATCGAAGCATCTACGGTTTAAAACCGGCCTCAAGATGTTGGAACAACTGTTTTACAGAAACGCTGAGTCATTTTGGACTGAATCCAACAGATGTTGATTCATGTGTATTCACTGGTGGAAGTATGGAAACTCGGTTAATACTTGCAATTCATATTGACGATGGCCTGATTGCAGCAACTGACCACAGATTGATTGACCAACTGCTGAGAGAATTAAAATCTGAATTCGATATAACCTCATGTGAAGTTGGAACTTACCTTGGATTACAGATAGATCGATTGACGAATGGATCCATTTTTGTACATCAACGGGCATACGTCCGTGAAAATCCTGAAACGCTTTAAAATGGAGGAAGTGGCAAACACAGTGGCAATTCCGGCCGATCCAAATCATCAGATGAGCACCAGCGTGCATATAAATGGAGAGAAGGAAGTTGAAAATGTACCATACAGAGAAGCTGTCAGAAACCTGATATATCTATCAATCGGAACACATCCAGACATCACTTTTGCTGTTAACAGTGTCAGCCAATTTCTCGAGAGGCCGATGAAAATACATTGGAATGCCATGAAACAAATTCTGAAATACCTCAAGGGGACAGCAGACCACGGACTGTACTATTCGGCTGCACAGACTGATCATTTAAAGGCCTTCATGAAAGGCCCTCATCCTCTTTCGATTCTTCATTCGCATCAGAAAAATCCGACAAGCTGGACACTTGGGACAATCTAAATATAAAAATAGAAAAAATGAATTTTATATAATTATTGATATGTCGACAGAGGAAAATGAAAGGAAAACGAAATGATTCAAAATGATAGTAAAACATGATACCGCATGCGCTTGGTAGAAGGTCCTGCATCGTCATCCTCGTCATCGGACGCCTCCTTTTTTTCTGCTTTTTCTTTTTTTCTTCCTCATCCTCTTTCGATTCTCCATTCGCGTCAGAAAAGTCCGATAAAGTTGACATTTGTGATAACGACAATATGTCATCATCGGAGAGTGTATCCCCCCCTTCCTTTGGCACTATCTCGTTTTCCGGTAATTTTAGTAACTTCATTTCTGTGCTGTTTAAAAAAAAAATTAAAATAAAATAAATTAAAATGAACGGACTAGTATTTGTAAACCGATCTTACATTCGAGATCTCAGAATGACCTTGAGTGTAAAATCGAACTACAAGTACCAATTAGTGCCGTTGCAATTTAAAAAAGGAAAATGAAATACACAAATTCTGCAAAGAATGTTTAGAAGTAATTTTCCGTCGTACGGATTCAGAAAACTGAAACAAAAAAAAAATAACTTTACATGAATTTGTTCCACACATTTTCACGCATTTTCACTCATTTCCACATTTCCACACAATTGCAAACAATTCCATACAATTCCACACAATCCCACACATTTTCACCCTATTTGACACAATTCCACACTATTCCACACTATTCCACACAATTCCACTTGCTTCCAAACATTTTCACACAATTCCGCACATTTCCACACAATTCCTATCACTTTCATACAATTCCACACGTTTCCACATACTTTCATACAATTCCAATCACTTACACACAATTCCACTCAGTTTCACTTACCTCGTTCATGTCGTCAGAAAGTTCACCTCATGTCGAGTCGGCAGAGCTATTTCGCATATGCCTCGTTCGAGTTAGCAATGAGTCTATACTTACCTCGTTGGGATCGACGGAGCTTTGCTCTCTCGTTTATCTCGTTTGGATCGACGACGCTCTATACCTTTGTCTACTGTATACTTTGTCTACTGTATACTTACCTCGTTGGGATCGACGGAGCTTCCTCTCTCGTTTGGATCGACGGCGGTCTATACCTTTGCCTACTGTATACTTACCTCGTTGAGATCGACGGAGCTTCCTCTCTCGCTTGGATCGACGGCGCTCTATAACTTTGCCTGCTGTATACTTACTTTGTTGGGATCGACGGAGCTTTGCTCTCTCGTTTATCTCGCTTGGATCGACGGCGGTCTATACCTTTGTCTACTGTATACTTACCTCTACCATTGGGATCGACGGAGCTTAGGCTAGTTAGAAGCAAGTTAAAAAAAAAAATTTATGATCGCTTTTGGTTGGCAAGTTCGAACGAACGTGCATAAGTCCCACCATCACGACATGGTAGACCATGGTGGGAAGAATACAAAGTGAGCTATTGCGCATAGGAATGAGGACACGAAATGACAACCAAATCACATTCGGTCCGTACGAAGCGCGCGAATTTAAAATGCATATCACTGATCGGAAATAAAAGTACAATATTTCCATTGAAAAAAACATATATATTAATTTAAATTATAAGAATATAAAACATATATGACAACATTAACATAACATAACATATATAACATTAAAATGTGGAAAGTTCAATATTGCACTTTTTTTTTGTTTTTCTTTTTGACTTTTTTTGAAGCATTGTTCATTTTTATTTTATTATTTATATGCCGCAATCTGATATACGATCTTGTTCTGACCAAACAGGCAATAACTTCGGCAGGAAATGTGTTAATTTTTGCATAAACTTTCTTCGTGACTTTATCAAATATTTTATTTTCTAAATTAAAAGAAGTGCCATGAAAGGAGAGAAATTCAGCGTTCATGATTCTCGCCGCTTCCATGAACTCGTCGGAAGGATACAGACAATTTCCTCGGCATATGCAGGAGAGCCAGTCATCACGAGGAGTAAGGAATTTGGTTGGGGTGCCTAAATTTGCATATTTATGTCGGAAACGATGGGCTACGTAACCAGTTATATAAAGCAATGATTGCTCTTCGACATCTTGTTCTGCCATATTTATTTCAAAATTTTTAAATAATTCCCATTCAGTAGTGCTTAGAGAATACTGTTTTATTTGAGCAACTATAAAATATAAAAAAAGGGAAATATATAATAAATATAAGTTGAATGTAAAAAAAAGATATGTTTGCGGTAATGCAGTTGATTATATTCTGTAATACACAATTATTTAATACAATTTGCAGAATATTGAATATGAATGATTATACAAATGATTATATTAAGGGAGAGTCTCGTTAGCACACATCCCAATAGCACACATACACTCACATCGCCCGGTGCTTAGAGTTTTTCCACTGGACCACCAATCAGAAAATTTTATTTTAAATTAGCCAATCGGCGATGTGGGCTATCGGAGCCCTCCCTTATATTAAATTGTTAAAGTATTACAAGTTGCAAGTTTAAAATAAATAGAATTATATACTATCATAATGAGATTCTTCATCTTCTTCTTCACTTATTTCTATATTATATACATTTTTTTCCGTACTACTGTTTTCCGCGAATAAAGCAGCTTCCATAGCTAAATTTTCGTCTTTGAGATCATCCAAAATGTCGTGCTCATAATACGTGGCAGAACGATTTTGTTGCATATTCATCGTTGGATCGAGTGAATCGTTGTCGCATTCTACATTTAACCTCACTGAAATAGTACGTTCAGAATGTTTCCCAAGGATGTACCACTTCAAACGGTTTCTGAAATCAACCAGCGACGGATGATCGTTTGTTACTCCCATATCTCGTATATATGAGAAGAAGTTTTCAAGGACGTCCTGACACAGTTTTCTAGTTATTATGTACTGCGGTTGAAAATGTGCACTAGTATATTTTTCCTGGAGATAAGGGAGCAGATGCTTCAGTGACTTATTGCTTAGCAGTATTTCTTTCTGAAATGGCATCATGTGTGTCTTACTGATTACTCTCATTTTCGTAATCAATTCGGTCATTAAATCCAATGTTTTGTTTTGTTTATCGAAGTCGACTCCATATGCATGCAAACCAACATGTTTTCCAAATTTATATTGGTTGTTATGGACATCAAATCAATCATTAATTAATTTAAATACGTTTGCTGTTGTCCGCCAATTTTCTTTCGACAAGAATCCTCTCTTACCGCAGTACTCAAGAGCTATCGCATTACGGAACGAGAATACTTGGGCTGCCAATTTAACGTGTTGTCTCTGGAATCCTTTCACGTCAAGATGAGTCCTGGTTAAGTTGAATGCAATTTTTAACTCATTGCAATTTAATTGCAGCAATTCTTCTAGAAGGCACTTATCAATTTTTTCACTATCCACGATGAAATCGAAGAAGTTGTTGCGAATCAATTTAAGAAGATGAGGTGACATGAGATGATATCAGCAAATATGAAAATTTTCAATGTATTATCAGACGGGTGTGTAAAAAAGCATTGATTTTCTGCGCAATTCCCTCTTCTATTTTTCTTCGGCGATGCATCACTTCTTTCAATTCTTATGTTGAGCTTATTCCATAAAGCAACATTTGTAGGGCTCATATCAGAGGTTATTACCACTACTATATAGCCAATATTATGAAGTGCTTGTATTATTTCAAAGAGAATGTCCTTAGTCATTGGTTTGGAATAATCATAGTAAATGGGCTGTTTCCATTTACTGAACAGACCTCTAGCTATTACTACTTGACACGTCTTATGTGGTTCGTAAATTTTTTGCTCACGGCGTTCTAAATCTATTTTGTTTGACACGTACACTTCGTCGAACGTTAGTACGGTCAATTTCTTACAAGTTGTTAAATGTTCTCCATTTAATTGCATTATACGCAAGACATCATGAATAATACCAAGTTTTACGTCGAAGTTAGTAACCCACTTCTTTAGCGTTGCGATACAAGGTAGAGGAATTTTTCGCTCCTCACGTAAATATCTGTACGCTTTTACACTTACGCATCGTAAAGCAATAGCAGCTCTGATATCTTCAATAGTCCATACCATACGACTACTTTTCGGAGATATAAGTTTCTTGATTTGACCGGATGTGAAAACTTTATTGAGGATATTAGTCACATACTTTTTTCGATATTTTTCCATTTCTTGTTTCATGCACTTTATTGTATTGCATTTGTTATATAACTTATTTTTCAATTGTAAAATCTCTTCTTGCATTTCTGCCATGTGCGCCAATAGCATGTCCACATTACGTGGATTTTTATACAGTTCAAGTTCTCGAACAGTTCTGAAAATCCAATACATATAAAATTAAATCAATTAAACAACTAATTAATTTCAATAAAATACATAAATAAATGGC